>JAMXBB010000012.1:56997003-57597003 GCA_024138015.1 Lumnitzera littorea | reverse complement strand
GTGATGAGTGAAAAACTGCCTTTAAGACTAGGCATGGTCTTTATAAATGGTTGGTTATGCTGTTTGGATTTACAAATGCGCTAAGCATATTCATGAGGTTAATAAACCATGTAATGCGCCTCTTAATCAGAATACAATACCGACTTGAACAACCATGTTCAACATCTCCAAGCAGTATTGGATATTCTACAAACTGAGAAGTTATATGGGAATTTGAAGAAGTGTATGTTCTGCTAGAAAGAAGTGATTTTCCTAGGGTTTGTGGTGTTAGGGGAAGGAATCCAAGCAGACGAAGAAAAGATCCAAGTTGTTCTAGAGTGGTTAACGTCAAGGACTATCACTGAGGTCTAAAGTTTTCATGGCATAGCTTCTTTCTATAGACAATTTATCAAGAACTTCAATACAATAGCCGCCCTCTTGACTAAGCTGACGAAGAAGAGTGAAGGATTTAGGTAGAACAACTGAGCTGAACAGAGCTTTAGAGAAATTAAAGAGAAGCTCACCTCGGTGCCAGTCCTTTCATTATCGGATTTTGACAAGCCCTTCGAATTGGAATGCGATGCATCGAGAGTGGGAGTTAACGCTGTCTTGATACAGGAGCGGCGGCCCGTCGTCTACCATAATGAGATGCTTAGTAGTCCTGCCTTGAACTATTCAGTATACAAGGAGTTGTATTCTCTTTACCGAGCCTTTACTGTTTGGCAACATTATTTGCTGCTACGAGAGTTTGTTATTTATACAGATAACGAGTCTTTAAAGCATTTAGTGAGTTAAAATAAGCTTTTGAAAAGGCAAGCAAGGTGGTAAGAGTTTATGGAAGGGTTTTCGTATGTCATTTAGCACAAGAAAGGAAGCACAAATGTGGTCGCCGATGCTTTGTTACATCAACAAACCTTGTTGACTACTTTGCAGACAAAATTATTAGGATTCTCACTTATTAGTGAGCAGTACACTCGTGATCCTCATTTTAGTCCTATCATAAGACAATGCATGGATGGAATTACTGTTAAGGGATATTATCTTAAAGAAGGCTATTTGTTTAAGGATCTAAGGCTATGCGTACCAAACTATTCTACATGTGAGTTGTTGATAAAGGAAGCTCATAGTGGTAGATTATCCGGTTACTTTGGGGAGACCAAGACAGCCAATCTGTTGAAGGAAAACTTTTATTGGCCAGGTTTGGCTAAGGATGTTTATAAGATAGTTGGTAGTTGTGAAGTGTGCATAAGTGTTAAGAGGAAGAGAGAACCCTATGGAGAATACATGCCTTTACTGACGCCAACCTTACCCTGGGCTGACCTCAGCATGGACTTTGTCCTAAGGTTGCCTTGGATATCTAGATGGAAAGATTCTATCCTTGTTGTTATGGATCGCTTCAATGAGATGACACACTTCATTCTGTACCATCAGAGTAACGATGCTTTATATATTGTAAATTTATTTTTGCAGGACATTATCCGACTACATAGGGTATCGAAGACTATTGTCTCAAATCGGGACATGAAATTTTTGAGTTATTTTTGGAAGACTCTTTAGAGAAGACTTGTAACTAAACTTATATTTAGCTCCAGTAGCCACCCTCAGACTGATGGCCAGACTAAAGTAATAAATAGGACGTTAGGCAATTTACTTAGAGTTGCCGTGGGAAAAAACTTAAGGGACTAGGATCTATGCTTACTGGTTATGGAGTTTACATATAATCGAACTATCCATAGCACTACTGGGAAGACCCCAATTGAGGTTATCTATGGCTTTAACCTTATAATTCCCTTAGACATGATCAGTACCCCAACAATTGCTGAAGAGAGTTAATCCGGAGTTGACCGAGCCTAAGAGTTACATGAACTACATTAGTTTGTAACTAGGAAGATCGCCAAGTTTAATTGAAAACAACATGAGATTGGTAGCCGAGGTCGTCGAATTGTCACCTTCTAACCAGGAGACTTAGTCTGGATCCACCTTAGTTGAGAATGATTCCTGTACTTGATACAGAGCAAACTATCTCCTCGAGCTGATGGTTTATTCAAGGTTCTGAAGAAAGTCAACCGCAACACCTATCAGATTGAGTTACCTGACAACTATGGCGTTTCTCCCACTTTCAATGTATCTGATCTAGTTCCTCATTAACTTGCAGAAGAAGACCCTATAAGCGCCCCAAAGGAAGGACCAGAGGTCACTCTAAATTTGAGGGCAAATCTTTCTGAGCCTTAGGCAAATGATAGGAACTAGCCCCTTAGACCGATCACAAGAAGTCGAGCTTGAGGACTCCTGTAAAGAGTACTAGTTCGAAGCCATATCCGAGATGGGGATTCCTGTTCCAAACTGATCTTCTGCTAACTTGGCTATTAGATCCTCACATGTATCAGACTGCTCTTGCTCAAGAACGATGCCTTATTCCAGAAGACAACCCAAGACTATCTAAGTAGAGCTGTCAAATTGACCATTGACATCTAACACCAATACAACTGACCTCTTTATAAGATTGATTGACTCTCGACCTAATCCAGATCAAGTCAACCCTTAACTGTAAACGTTTTTTTGTTTTCGCCTACTTTATATCATATTTCTCTTATCCAACCACCAAGTAACACATGTCATCTAACACAACATTCTAGAATGATTTTTTTTCTTTTCTGTATTGAATATTCTTTATCTTTTTTTATCCCTTTTGGTATATTTTATGTAACTTAATTGTAAAGATACCCTTTTATCTTTTCATACATGTAACGTAGCCCTAGTAGACAGGTATATAACCTCCACTTGCTTATATGCAAACACCCAACTGATTAATATAGAAATCATTTATGATTCCCTCGAGTAACCTTAGTGTTTTCATTATCCTCCAACTCTTATCTATTTCCTTTAGCAAGAAATAGTGGTGAGTGACCCTCCAGTTTGGACTAGTGAGTCATATTGGCAGATTGTAGGTCGAGTAGGATCGAGTGGTGTATCATATCTATTCGGTAGTTGCTCAGACTTTGCTAACTTTTTCTTTGTTTGCTTTTGGTTCACTTCGTTGTGGTGTTTCTTTATGTGTCCTACCCTATAGACGCATAAGGTAATATACATTTTGAAATCAAGACAAGAACTAGGTAAAGAATATTGAAAATTATTTTGTTCTTTAATCTAAAATTGAGCCTAACATGGTTTATAAAGCCTTGTCTAATAGTAGTTGGATTAGTGCCATGTAAGAAGAGCTCACTCAATTTCAAAGTAACCAGGTATGGACTTAGTCCTAAGGCCTAAAGAAAAGACTATCATTGGCACAAAATGGATGTTAAAAAACAAATTAGATGAGCATGGTTAGATTGTGAGGAGTAAGGCAAGGTTAATAGTAAAAGGTTACTTTCAAGAAGAAGGTATTGACTTTGACGAAACTTATGTGCTATTGCCAAGTTAGAGGCTGTTAGACTTTTACTTGCATTTGCATGTTATAAAGGATTTAAGTTAATCCAAATGGATATAAAGAGTGCTTTTTTAAACGAGTACGTCAAAGAAGATGATATGTTAAATGACCTCTAATCTTTGAGGACCTGTTTAAAGAAGATCGTATATATAAGTTAAGAAAGGCCTTATATAGATTAAAACAAGCTCTATGTGCATGATATGGGAGACTTAGTAAATTCTCAATTAAAAATGGATTCTAAAGAGGAAAAGAAGCCACAACATTATTTCTTAGACATTATGATAATGATTTGTTAGTAGTACTATTTCTTAATTTGTATGTATCATCCTTGCGCAAGGATCATGCTAATTTTCTCTGTATCGTTCTAATTTTATCAGATGTCTCCGAAGAGACAATTTATTAGTAGTATAAATATATGTAGATGATATTATTTTTTATTTTACTAACGAATCATATTGCAAGGAGTTTTATAAGTTAATGTAGGCAGAGTTTAGGATGTCTCTTATGGGAGAATTGAACTTTTTCCTTGGACTCCAAATTAAGAAAAAGATGGGATTTTTGTAAAGCATATAAGACAAATCTTAAACAAATTTGAACTTAAGAATGTAAAAGGTACTGCTACTCCTATGTCCACTTTTATAAGGTTAGATCCATATGATTTGGGTAAGAAAATTAATGAAAAGTTATATAGAAGTCTAATTGGATCCTTGTTATATTTAATTGCTTCATGACTTGATATCTTATTCAGTGTGTGCAATGTACATTTTTTCCTGATTCCAATTAAACCAACCGAAATGCATTTAGTTGCTGTGATACGTATTTTTAAATACATATCTTACACAATTAAGTTGGGTATCTAGTACGTAAAAATAAAAATTTTGAATTAATTGGATACTCAAATGTTGACTAGGTTGGTTGCAATATAGATAGGAAGAGTACTTTTAGTACTTGTCAATTTTCAGGAGAAAAGCTAGTTTCTTGCTCATCTAAGAAGTAAAGCTCTATCACCTTATCCATAGTAGAAGCTGAATACATTTCAATTGACAACTGTTATGCACAAATATTATGGATTAAACAACAATCATCTAATTATGGTTTGAATTTAAAAAATATTCCTATAAAATATGATAGCATAAGTGCAACAAATTTAACAAAAAGCCTAGTGTATCATTCTAGGTCAAAATATATAAAAGTAAGATACCATTTCACTAAGGATCATGTTAATGATGAGGACATAAATATGGAATTTGTTCTAATAGAAAATCAATTGGTTGATATTTTAATGAAGCCTTTAGACAAAATAAAAGTTGAGTACATTAAAAATGTGATAGGTGTTTGCAATCCATTTTTATGACAATGCATATATTAAATTAATCTTGTTGTAAATCAATTTTGTAATATATTTGTAACAATAATATTTTACTAGCTCAAATAAATTACTAATAACAATAATATAATTGTAGAGTAATTAAATGTTGCAAATTAAATTAATACTATATATTATAATGGAATAAGATAATTATATCAATAATAATCAGTACGAAAAGCTATATATTGTTGTAACAATTAATTGGTAGGATTGTGAGATAGTTTATGTTTATAATATAGTATTGTAATTATACTCCCTATTCTTTATTTTCCTTTAATATAGGCTCCTATTTTATTGTACACAAGTTGGACATGTATATTTCAAATTATCTAGTTTCTTACTCTCGCGAGTATAATTATAAGAAAACTATTCCCATTCTTCTTGTTTGTTGTTTATCACATCTATCAAAGATGATAGAAATGTGTTTGAATTAGATGATGATTTAGAGGATGAGGAGAAAACTAGGATGGATGGTGCTTCAATCAATAGAGGATTGATAGGACATTATGTAGAGGAAATTGTCATTAGGCAATTGGAAGAAATCTTGGCAAAGTTACAATAAAGTACCTTAAGACCACAAATGGGTACTTCACCACTTAGATCTACACTACCATTTTGCCTCCTTCACTATAACCAATTACACATTCCCCTCCTCAATCAGAACCAACTGTACAAATTGAGGTACCACAAGTTTCTCCAACTATACAACCTATCCAAAATGAAGAGTGACCAATCATTCCACCTACACAACCTGTTATCACACTTCCATCGTCAACTTCACAAATTGAAGTTGAACCTACAACTCTTAAAGTTGAGGACCTTACACCTCGAGCTCATTCAACTTTACAGGTTCTCTTTCTATCATGAATCGAACCATCTATAGCTCCAATTTCATCTTCAAGTCAAGCAAGAAGGATTAAGATGTCTTGCTCCTACGAAAAAAAGAAGAAGAAGTGATTTTGGATTAGTTGTGTTTGTCTTAAGAGTTTGCTATCAATTTGCTTTCTTGTGTCTATCTTTTGTTTAAGCAATTTAATAGTTTTTATTTATGTTAGTTTCAGTTAATGTTTAGCTCAACTTAGTTTATATTAGTTTCTTATGTAGTCAAAAGTTTGTAATCGAACTTTATGATGTATTAAGTTTCTTTGATTAATGTCAGTTCAATTAATTTCTTTCAATTTAAGAAGCCAATTACTCTCTCCTCTTGTTATCAAATTTTTGTGTTTGTCATTTGATTTATATTAAATATTTTTTAATTTCTTAAAGTCTATGCTCTTATCTAGCTTTACATAATTTAAGGAGATTATCATTAATAAATCACAACAAAAAGGGGAAGAATAATAGGAAAATATTGTATAAATAAACAACACATAATAATCTAATATGTAACATGGAATAAGATAAGTTTGAACACCGTGAGATAACGGTATAATAATCTAATATAAAACATTTCATATGCATGTTATGCATAATATATCATCAGTTGATTGAACTTGCACATATTGTTGTCTTTGACTTTATTTGAGAATACAAAAGCATAGGAAATATTGAAATTTTTGCAAAAAGTTGTACATTTGAATTTTTAACTGGACTTAACTTGAATTCAATATTATTTAGAGAAAGATTTTGTTATCATCACAAATGAGGAGAATATTGGTTCTCTTTTTATTGTTTTGATGATAATAAAAATAGATTAAAGATAAGTAATCAGTGTATTAAGTGTACATGATATTGTGTAAAGCTAAGCTTTTGAATTAAGCTACGTTGAAAGAATAAGAGGTTGCATTAGATAATAGATTAGAGAGTCTAGATAATAATATTTTAATAGAACATTACAGGATAGATGATAAGTTGGAATTTTGACAAATTGAAGGCCTAACTCCACTCATTGGATGCATGTAGATAATATGTTTAATGCGTTCCACAAAGTAAGACACATATTCATGGGGGTTAAGAAGGACAAATTTTAATTATTTCAAGATAAATTTATTTAGAAGAGTTTATGACAGGGTTTGTTAGATTCAATAGTATCAACTCATTACAACATTTTTTTTTTCGAGTTATCTAAATTTTATAATGTTTAAGAATAATTTCGTGATGCAAAGAGATCAACCATAATTTAAAGGCATAGATAAGGTTATATGAGTGGATAAAACTTGTGGATAAGGTTTTTTCATAAAAATAGCGGTAGATTTTTTATTCAAATTTAAAGCATAGATTTGGGAAGGATTTTCTATGAATTAGAGATGAAAATAGCAAGATTATCAAGTTACACGTACAAGTGATTAGCAAGGAAATATTTAAAGGATCAAGTTTAAAATTCAAAATAAGAGATCTTGAAGATTTTCTCTAAGATTTTTGGAAGAGACTGATCATCTTTTGAAGTTTAAATTTGAAGGATCATGTTGAGGCAAAGGAGTTTCTTTTAATTTTGTGCAAAGTAAATTATTAATAACATTAGAATTATTCAATAACAAAAAATTATTCAAATCTTAAAGTAAAGACTAGAAGATTTGGTTCCACAATTTAAGGAATAAGGAGATCCAAACAGCTACTTGAAGTTTTTTTTCAAACTTTAAGATATTCTCCAAATCTTCAGCAGAGACGTTATCAAGGAATAAATATATGTAGGGCAATTCAAAAATTTGATACACACAATTTTGTAACTTCTATCTACTATCTTTACACTCTCAAAAGAGTTAAAAGCAAGATAAGAAGACTTGCTGATCACATGACTTTCACTTTTTGTTACTTTTTGTCCTTATACTTAGAGAATTATTGTATTTATTTCTCAAATCTGTTATAGCCCTTATCTTTTGAGAGTTAAGTTGTTTGTTAGAAGAGAGTTTACTGCTATATTCTTTAAATCTGTGTTAGGTAAGAGACAACTTAGGGAGACAGGATAGAGGGTTTATAACTATAATCTCTCTTTGATTGAATTTTTTGAAGTAGATAGTAGAATAACATCAGTGTGAAATACTAGATCCTAGATAGTAGAGTTGAAAGAGTGCAATAGGTATAAGACTGAAGCACTATAATTCTCGTGCCTGATCTTCTCATTCCCTTTCTTCTTCTACTTTCACGTTTTTAATTGTTGTTTTATATTGTTTTCCATGCATTAGCATTAAGTTATCAAAAGTAGATGATTTTAATATCAATTTTATGAAAAGTTTTAATTTTGTAAAGTAGCCAATTCACTCCTTTTTTATTTACTTCTGAGACCTACAAAAACAATAATAATAATAAGGTTATAAAATAAAAGGAGGACAAATATTCAGTAGGGGTTATAATGGTAATAGAGGTCAATGAGGGGTATAAGTGGAAGCGCACAAAAGTCATAACATAGCTAGTGTAGAAAACCCTTATGTTATTTCCTAAAGGCTCATTTAGACTTTTTTGTCTTATAGCTTTAGATTTTTTAAGTTTAACCTTGTAAACCCTTAATGTAAGTTGGATTTTTATTATGATCCTATTGCTTCTCTTAGCAAGTGTGTCAAGCTAATTATAATTCTTTTGATAGTGTAAGAGAAGGATATTGGCAAAGCAAGAAAATGTGAGATAAGTCATAATGCTAAGAGAGTCTCATTGGTAAGTGTTGTAACATTATGCATTAGGAGTTTTTTTTTTCTTTTTTTTTCCCCCCTTTTTAATCAAAGTGTTCTATGTTAATCTTCAGGTTGTACATTAGATTGATTAAGAAAAACAAAGGAATCGCTTTAGGATCATTAATATTTAAGGTAAAGTATCCCTCTTAAAGTAACTTTTCTCTTTTGTATGGAATATAGATTTTAGTATGTTTTGTGGATGATATTGATGTTTAATTTGACAAATGAATTGAGGATTATTATTTTGTTGGAGTGAGGATGAATTATAGAAATTGGGTTAAGGGTTAGGTAAAGAAAATTCAATTAAAAAGGAAGAAAAATTGTGAAGTGACAGGATCATGGTTGAAAAATATGAGAATGCTTTTGACCATGATTCTCATGAATGACATGAAAGTAAAGCATGGGCATGTCTTTAGAAAAGAAATTGGTGACGACAAGCTCATAATTTGAGATGACAGTCATGATCATGACTGTGACTCACGGTGTGACCTTTAGAGAAGATTACAGCTAAGAATCATGATTGTGATTTAAGGTGTTTTCATGTTGTTTTACAATAAAGCAAAAAAACAACCAAGGATCATGACCATACTTCTTAGAGGTATTTTCCTTTAGAGTTTCTTCCGTTAGTTTAGTTCTTTTCAGCTTAGGAACCTTATCTTAATCCCATAGTAAACCTGTAAAGAGCTTTATAATTTTGCCATGTTATACCATTCTTCCTTCTTTATAGATTGTTCTTTAAAGTTAGTTGTGAAAATATTGTTTTAGCCATTCTAGACGTGAATGTTAGGATAGTAAATTGAAAATGGATTAAATGCATATTTGACTTAAGTAACTGCTTGCTCCTTCTGCTTAGCTCATCTTAAGGGCTCGTAGTGCTTAAGGGGTAACCTTAATGATCCTACAATATATTGTTTCTAATAGAGTCTAATATGAAAAGGATCTGTAATAGATAAGGTATAGAGGGGTTCGAAGAGATATGCCTAACGCTAGGTTGTAAATGGACTCAAAGAGGCATGCTTAGTGCTAGGTTCTTATTATGAGTTGTGTGTTGCGTGACTAGCTAAAAGTAACGATAACAAAATGATTGTATGATTTACTTGCTTTGTATTTATTGCATACGATCGCATATTGTTTGTTCACGTACATGTGTTTGCATTTTACGTATTAAGCTTCTACTAATCCTTTTGTTTTTCCTAGAGTTGCAAATCACAATGACAATTATGAAGAGTACACAAGTTATGAGAACTATGATGGCTATGAGTATGTTGGATATGGGGATTTGAGAGATGGCTACTATTAAGCTGATAGTTATGTTGATTATTATTATAATTATGATGAGAATCTACAATACTAAGAAAATTTGTTGAATATGGATTGAGATTGTTGATAGAGATTTGCTTTGTTTAGCAGTTGTTTTTAAGATAATATTTGGGTTGTCTTTGTAATAAACTAAGAAGCATTTAGCAGAATTTTATTAAATAATGTATTACATAATGTTACTGAAAAGAGCCCACTTTTGATAGGTAGATGTAAAAAAAAAAAAAAAAATTCTATATTAATAGTAAACAAATTCCAAAACATTTGATTAAAAAATTATCAACAAGTGAATTTATATAAATAAGGAGGATATATAGAAAAAGAAAGAAAGAAAGCATAAAATAATAAGAATGACTTAGTTCCCTTTCGGAAATAATAAAAGTAGAGAATGAAAGCAAAGAACTTATAGAACAGTAAAATATATTATATTAATGCTCTTATAATATGCTTACATGATGGGAATGCCTACAAGATAAGAGTGTTTGGAGATTTTTCAAGAAGAGTGTTTGAAGAGTTTTTAGGACTCATGTTTTTTCTTTAATGATTTTTTCATGTTCTCTTCAAGTTTGCATCTAGGGCTTATATATAATACCAATGGACTAGGTATATCTTTGCATTAGATTCTTTTTAAAGGGTAAAAGTATAAAAATTTCTATCTATAGTGAATAGTACAATAATTTATTAAAAGAATTTACTTTTATACAATGAATAGTATAATAATTTTGCTAAAGTTGGAAGAGTCTACTTTTTTATAAAGTAAATAGTGCAATAATTTTGCTAAAGCTATTTCTTTTGATAAAGTTTTCTCTTTGAGGGAATCTCTTTAGACTTGTTATCATCTTCTTTTGTCTTTATCTCTTTATTACAGAGCTTGAACTTTCTTGGGTGAAATAATTTTCATACCTTTCTATGACTTTCATAGTTTTAGTTTTAATAAGCTCCCATAATACTTGTTGATCCTTGGAAAATATTTTATAAAGTTAGTTTTGGAAAATTAAAAAATAATCTTGAGGTTGCTTTAGAATTTGGGCTAACTGATAACTCATCTAATTTCTAATTTGTTAGATTGAAGCTTTTCTACAAAAATATTCTTTCTTTATTTGATTTTTATTTTTCTTAAGATTTGTACCATATTTAATATCTACATAAATGATATGATACATTATATCCAAACCATTGTAGAGGAATGAAATGAAATGAAAAGTCATTTTTATATAGAGCGCTCTTTCTCTTTTTGAATGATTATAATATAATGCAAGTGTATTCGCTATCTCTTTAATTATGGATCCAAATTTAGAGTTCTGGAATTGTTTTAGCATTCCTCTAATTGTGTTTATTTAGCCATAATTTAACAATGTTTGTTTTGTAAAATAATACTTGTTTATAAAAATACTTAGAAAACTTTTTAATTTTATATCAAATTTATAGATGTAAAATTCTATTTTATTATTTTCATTTCTAAATACATAAGGGAAATATTTTTATCAGAGATTTTCAATATATTAAATTGTAAGACATATAATGGTTCCCAAAAATTCTTTTTTGCTAATTTACTAATATATTGTTTACATTTTGATGGTAATTTATCGATATAAGAATGCCTTTTAAAGAAAATATATGCATATGTTTGTTTGTATAAGATATTTTTATCTTCTTTATGTCTAATATAATATCTAGGAAATGCTTGTTTAAAAGTTTTCTATTTGTCTAAAGTTTCTTTCATTTCTATCAGTGTATTTGTTCTACTTGATGTCTTTATTCACTAATTAATTATGGATCTATCAAAAAGTCTTTATTCTCTAGTAACTCAACTAATTTTTGTCTAACTTTAGCAACAAAATTACAACCACTCTATATTGGGTTACGATCATCTCGAACTTGAGGAATTACTTTATACTATTTTTTTATATATACCTAAATTAAACTTATTTATTACTGCATAGCAAAAAAACTTTTTATTTTGTGAAAAATATGTACTTTCTTGTCTAAGAGCAATTTCATTGTTTATTTTTGTAAAGTAATCTGATAAGGCTATAAAAACTTTCAATATTTTTTAATCTGTGGTTTGAAGTCTCCATACTATATCAATAAGCATCTTTTGGGCTTCATCTACTTTTATTTTAGTTGATTGTTTAAATTCTAGCGATGAGCCTTTTGGTAAATGGAGAGTTCTATTTCATTATAATTCATCATGGGGATCACGTTATTATTACTGCTATAAGGCCTTAGAGCGAGCTTAAAAGTTGTAGGCTCTTGTCTATTTGCAATGTCCATTTGTCTATTGTTAAATGAGAATCCCATTGGGTTTTAGCCTATTAAACTTTGTTGAATGAGCCTATTGTTGTAGTTCTCCATTAAAAATGCATCTGCTCAAAACATCAGTTAAATTATTACCTTTCCCTTTTATGTGTTTTATTTCTATTTTATATTCATTATTGATTAAAATATCTTTGAACTTGATTGATCTCCTTTGTGACATTTTTTTTTTATTCTTATTTTTGTAAAACTTAACAATATCCTCACAATTATCTCTTATTAAGATTTCGGCTTTATTAATAAAAAATCATCTAAAAGTATTTAATCCATAAATTACTATGAGAATCTTCATATCTATACTATTGGTTAATCTTTTTTTCCTAAACATACCACTACTATATCTACAAACTTCTTCTTCACTTTTTGGAGTGTATTTATAAGGTTTTTTTTTTTTTTTTTAAGACTGTCCCCCATCTGTTTTCACAACCATTTGTTTCTATAATTAAATAGTTACTATCTAATGGTAATCTTAAATAGTTTTTTGCTAATTTTTTTATTTATCTTACTTGCATAAGTTTTTCTATATTTAAAGGTTTAAAGTTACTTGTTTTATGATATAATTGTTTGGTATATTTTCTTAAGTTTTTATAAATGGTTTAACATAATTAACTAATCTTAAAAATTATTGTGAAGTCTTTTTGTCAAAATCTTCATTGAATTTTAAGACCTTTTTAGAAATGTGAGGTTATAGTTTAATTTTCCTATTCCCTATTTTTACCTTTAAGAATTCTATGTTTTTTCTATAAAATTAGGCCTTTTTACTACTTATAACTATTCCATTTTTAAGAAATTCAAATAAAATTATCTTTAAATGGGATATATTATGTTCTTTCAGTTTTAGAATGTACTAAAATATTATCTATATATATACAAATAAAGGGATATTTTCAAAAAATCTAATTCATCTTCCTTTGGAATACTGAAGAAGTATTTTTTAATCCAAATAGCATAACTAACTACTCAAAGTATCTTAATGGACATGTAAAAGTTTTCCATGGAATTGATTCCTCGTATATTTTAATTTGCTGGAATTCTGATTTACAATCAAATTTATTAAAAATGTTACTATTTTATATTCTATTTATTAAATTTGTTTTGTCAGGAATGCCATATGCATCTATCCTTATATTATCATTTAGGCATGTATAATTTATTACCATTCTACTCTTATATCTAACTATTTAATTGTACTTTCTAACAATGAATGTTTGGCTTTTATGGAGACTATTAGACCATGACTCCGAATTTTAATAATTTTTTAATATGCGTTTTCACAACCATCTGTTTTAATAATTAAACAATCATTATTTAATGGTAACCTTAAATTTGGCAAGTTTTTTACTAATTCTTTTATTTGTCTTACTTGCTTAAGTTCTTTTTTGTTTAAAGTTTTAAAGTTACTTATTTTTCTAGTATAATTGTTTGTTATATTTTCCTATGTTTTTTTTATAAATGGTCTAGCACAATAAACTAATCTTAAAAATTATTGTAAAGTCTTTTTGTCAAAATCTGTATTGAATTCTAAGACCTTTTTAGAAATGTGAGGTTATAGTTTAATTTTCCCGTTCCCTATTTCTACCGCTAAGAATTCTATGTTTTTTTCTATAAAATTGGGCCTTTTTACTGCTTATGGCTATTCCATTTTTAAGAAATATAGAGAAAATTACCTTTAGATGTGATATATGTTTTTTTTCAGTTTTAGAATGTATTAAAATATCATCTATGTATACACAAACAAAGGGATATTTTGAAAAAATCTTATCCATTTTCCTTTGGAAGACTAATGGAGTATTTTTTAATCCAAATGGCATAACTAATCACTTAAAGTGTCCTAATAGATATGTAAAAGTTATCCATGGAATTGATTCTTCATACATTTTAATTTGCTAGAATCTCGATTTATAGTCTAATTTATTAAAAATGTTACTATTTTGCATTCTATTTATTAAATTTTTTTTGTTAGGAATGTCATATGCATTTGTCCTTATATTATCATTTAGGCGTATATAATTTATTACCGTTCTACTCTTACATTTAACTATTTAATTGTACTTTCTAATAATGAATGTTGGGTTTTTATGGGGACTATTAAATCTTTTGATGACTCCGAATTTTAATAATTCTTCAATATGTGTTTC
Organism: Lumnitzera littorea; assembly: GCA_024138015.1. Lineage (NCBI taxonomy): Eukaryota > Viridiplantae > Streptophyta > Magnoliopsida > Myrtales > Combretaceae > Lumnitzera > Lumnitzera littorea. Next base: position 57,582,852 of record JAMXBB010000012.1, on the reverse strand, counting down.
AAATTCTTTTCTATCTTAATTATTGCATTTTATTTTCCTAAACCTTATTGCTAAATCTAGATTAAGTATATCTAATTTATAATATATCTTATTTCTATGTCATAATTTTATAGGATTTTCACCATAACTTTTTTTTTTCTCGTTTACAAATTATATTATCTATTTCTGTTATTCCTGTTTCTATAATGTTGTAAATTTTTCTATAGTTTAAACAACTATTTATTAATTCTAAATTCTCATAATCTTTTATTACCTATTCATATAGCTCCTTTTCTATTTCTATGTTTTCTTTTTCTTTTTCTTTTTTTTCCCACTTTTTTATTAACTATTTTTATTTTACATTTACCTTGATATCATATGCAAATTTTTTTCTCAAAAGAGATACTATAGAAGAAGCTACAAGTGTTAATCCTTGTATATTTAAACTAAATTCATAATTGTTATTTAACAAAAACCGTAATCCCATTATACATATGTTGCTTATGGAGTTTCATATCTTTTATATATTTCCTAGATTTGTGTAAACTATTTATCTATTTTTCATTTATTTCTAAAGCTATTTTATGTTCTTGCTAATATTTCATAGTATTGATGTAGTCCATCATCCATTTAGTAGAATTTTTTTTTTCTTTTCTTTTCTTTCCTTCAAAATGCGTGCTTTCCTTTAGGTATTAGTAATCTACACGGATAAGCATGAATTTAAGTAACGGTGATAACAATAGCTTACGCTCCTATAAAATTTTGGTAAATGAATGGCTTAGAAAGCGCTTTTATCAAAATTTTAGAAAAAATTTGACTTTCAAGATTCTCATTAATTTGCATTTAGCTTTACTTTTGCATTTGATAAATTCCATTTTAAGACCACTTCATTGACCGTTGCCCCACTGATTAACTTTTTCTAAATGCAGCTTCATAGTTCATTAATTTTTTATATAATTTCATCAATTTATATTTAAGATACACATCATTTCATACAAAGGGCAACACTTATTTGTAACCTTTATATAATTTAACATAAATCGACATTACTCTCCATGCTTACGTTCCATGATGATGAAGGACATCGAATGCATCATCAAGATCGTTATCCTTGTCAATTCTGCCTAGGAAAGAAGAAAATTGGGATGAAGAGACTTAGGCTGATATGGANAATTTATATTTAAGATACACATCATTTCATACAAATGGCAACACTTAATTGTAACCTTTATATAATTTAATATAAAACGACACTGCTCTCCATGTTTATGATACATACTGAGGAAAGACATCGAATGCATCAATATCGTCGTCAATTCTGCCTAGGAAAGAAGAAAATTGGGATGAAGAGACTTAGGCTGATATGGACAAGGCTTGGCGATGCATTTCCTTTGAAAAAAGAGAGAATAAAATTAAAAAAAAAGAAAGAAAGAAGAAAATATGTTTATTTCGAAATCATTTATAGGACATGGTGCTTCTCTAAACGAAGGCAACCTTCCAAGGACTTCAGCTGAAACTTCCTCCCTGCCACACTTACTTCGATGGAGATGAAACCTGTTTCACTTGCGCCAAGCAATTATCTTTAGGCCTTGGATGCGGCAAGTGCATCATGGGACAGTTCGGATTGATACGCTCCAGCCTACAAGGTGAGTACACAAATAAGTTCTCGCAGCTTAAAAATTGCTCTGCTCTGTGTAAGGGGTAAAAGGAAATGCAAAACACTAAGGCAACAAAAAAATTTCAAATGCAAATCACAAATATGTCAACTAAATTATCAGTCAATATGGATGGAGCTCCTAAACTTTCCAACTGGGACTTCTTTCATTCCCCTATTATTCTTTTGAGGGAAAAAAAAAAATGTACATACTCTCCCAACTATTACTAAAATCCTAAAACTATCCCTATAATGGTTCTTTTAGCAACAGTTTTTAAATTCGAGTAAGGATTACTTGCATATTTCCATAAGTTATGTAGGAAGGAAGATGGAAGTCACAGCTTGTAAGTTTAGTACAACCGCACCTGACCACAGTTTAGGAGGCAACATTTGTGATCATCGCAAACCGATTTGGGGCTATACAGTGTCAATAGAATCCATTGTGTGAGAAAAGAAAACTGGAAACATATCCAGAAGATCATAATGTCCAAACGATGGATTTTTATTGACAAAACAAACAAGATATTACTTTGAGCAACTCTCTTAGTGCCTACCATGCCACGGTTGATATAAGAGTTACCAACCACGGAAGATTTACCAATTGGCGGTCAGGCATCTTTAAAATGGGAAACTAAATCTATGTTCGAGTTCTTTCTCCACCCCAAATGGCCACACCTACATATGCTTCAAACAATTCTGTATAAACTTCTGCAGCCGTCTAGTTAGTGGCAGATCCAGGATTTAGTCCGTTGGAGGAGTTGAAATGTTAAAAACTTAAAAAAGGGAAAATGAGATGCAGTTATTTCTCAAAAATTCTTAGGTCTAATTTTGATAATCTTCAAAGGATGGTGGGCTGAAGTCGAGATGACCTGAAACCCTGGGTCTGCCATTGTGTTCAGAAATATGTGTGTTGGTTGAAGATTGGACTAGTTATAATGTTAGAGGAATTCAAGGCTCTTTAATTCTGCCACCAAGAAGTAATTACTGGATGGGGAAAAAAAGAGGGGAAAATATAAAATTCAAGGAATGTACTCACCGATAATTGAGAAGGAAATGATGAAGAAATATGGCTATTTCCAGCTTGGCAAGCTCATTCCCAGGGCACAGCCTGCTACCTGCTCCGAAGGGAAGAAAATTCCCAGCTTTTGGTGTATGATTCTGAACACCAAACCATGTATCAAGTCACGATTTAATGACAAAATCATGCCATGGACAATAATCTACGTGCATGTAATCATAAAGTTGCTCCATAAATAGAATGGAAGCTTACATCCCATCGCGAAGGATTGAAATCTCTTGGATTTGGATATATTTCTGGATCTAAATGAACTGTTCTAAACCAGACCAAGACTTTCCAACCCTTGGGAATCATATAACCTGACGAAAAAAACCATATGTGTAAAATCAGCCGAAAGTACTGTTAAGATGCATATCCCAGTGAATGCAATAACTTCACCACGAACACAAGAATGAAGTACATGAGATGATGAAAACTGACCATTAATACGAGCATCTGCTTTGGCCTCTCGAAAAACCATAAGTGAGATATTTACCAAGCGAAGTGTTTCATCAATCACCTTAAAAATTTAAGAATTCACAGAGTTAATTCCTTACACCAGAATGATGATTAAAAAGATCCACATTCACATTCATACCTTGGAAAGATACTCCATCCCCCTAAACTCTCTTAGTGTCAAACCGTTTTGTCCGGGTGGTCTTTTCTTTACGATTTCTTCTTGTTCCGCCTACAATACAGTATAGAGCTATTGAGAAGTTGTAAGGTCAACCAGCGAAGACATTTCACGTTCCTAATAAATGAAAGCTTCTCCCTTTTTATACAATTAATTTTCCATAAAATTAAGTTAACAGATTATGAAAAAACGAAAAATTGGATAAAATTTGAAGCATCACCCAAATCCGTGTTGATATCGTATTGCCTTTGATATGATATCAACAATATAAATATAATTGAAGAATGGTGATTGTACCTTAGCTTTCTGAAACAATTCTGCATGGTCTTGCAAAAATATGGTTGCCCACATTATTATATGACCAGAAGATTCATGGCCTGCATTTAGATACATTAAGAGTAAATCAATAATTTCCCGATCACTCAACTTTCTACCATTTTCATCTTCCACTTCCAATAAAGCATCCATCATGTCCTTAGTCTGCCAATAGTTTGTTTTCTTTAGTTTCCTTCGCTCGTTGACAATGGATTGAAACATCCGCACAAGATTCTTCCTCGCCTGAAATCAATATACAAAAATTAGCTTCCAAAGTGCAGACAAAATTATTCTCAGGCTCCCCAGTACAATGAACTTGATTTATCTCACCACTAATGGTTTTTAAGCATCTGGATTCGACCGAGAAGAAGAATCCAGCAACCTACGACAGACATATTCTTGTCCTTTTTATTTTTTTACCTCCTTTTCGAACTTAATTATCTCATACATTTTCGGATTCTGACTCTCATATACAAAATCATTGTCATAGCTGAACAATAAAAAAGGTGCCAATGAATGAATCATGGTGTAGAAAAAAAGGACCGTCTTCAATGGATCATTCCAAAACCATTTAAAGCAAGGTTGTTAAATTAAAGATGAAAATGAGGGATCATTCCAAAACCATTTAAAGGACAAATAATCAAAGTTCACCTTAAGTGCCTTATGGTAGGCAAATCCTGGAAGATTGATTGCCATGGCTCTAACTCCAAAATTAAGATTCGTGTATTCTCTTTCTAGAGCCTCCATAACTGGCTCGCTCTCTGAGCTGAGAAAGATGTGCATTATAATCCTGAAAGTAAGCCTTCGAACCTCGGTCAGGAACTCGATTTGTCCCATCTTGGACCATTTGTCCAATGCCAATGCAACATTCTCGTCGATATATTGCATGTATATTGACAATGCTTCGTGACCATTGATCGGAGCTGCAGTCAATTTACGAAGACGTTTGTGCTCTTCATAGGAAACTCCAATAAATGATTTCTCCCCAATCAATTTTAAGGCTGAAATAGGCCATCCAGGCTTGAATTTCTCATCATCAGTAAACACTTTTCTACACGATTCAGGCATGGTTACTATAACACTTGGACTACCAAACACGAAAGCTTTATATATTCCAGTGCGACCAAATCTGCAAATACAAACATGCTATGGTGTCAGTCGCAATGTTGCTTCCTTGGTTTACAAATGGTTAAATCACCATTAATATAACAGGTCGAATTAAATTCAAACTATCATTTAAAATTTGTGGAATCATATGAAACCCTGTTGCCAATATAAGTTGTTTGTTTCAATCACTACAGCACTGTCTTAAAAAGCGTGGCAAAATTGTTAATTTCATCAACTCAACGTTAAACTAGCAAGTGAAAGCTCCTTAGTATTGTGAATTATTAAACTTTTAATGCTCCAATCCAGACATTCGAATTCCAATAAAACTTTTTTCAGGGATCACTCCCACCCATCAATAGTCCATTCAATTGAAAGATTCCATTGGACTAAGAGAGTGCAAGTTACATGGTTTCTCTTGTATGGGCATATTAATGCTTTAGTGATAACCAGATGGTCCCCCATGTTAGGGGCCTTGAGTATGACCACTCTAATCCTATTCTACTCTTTTTCTTTTGAAAAGAAAGATGTAAGCCAACTGGAGCATAACAGATAAAAGGACATTATGAGGTATAGAAAAGTAACATACCATAAATTTTGTGAACTATATGGGGAACATTTTAGAGCGAAACCACAAAATTACAGGGGCCTATTTTATGTAAGTATCGTGAAATACCATCTTTGGAATCAATCCATCATGGATAAATTCTTTTGTCATCATCCTACAAGTCGTTTCCATGATTCAAGCATAGCTACCGAAACACATGGACTCCAAAACATAGATTCTGGTGTAATCAAATCTGCAGGTTCATATGTACTGTGTGCGGTATGGCATGGATATGGTAGAAACCCCTGCACATTCCATATTCTTTCGTACACATTCATAAAATTTGGAAATAGAGCCTACTATATGATTCGTCGCTACAACCATGAAACTTATACTTTATAGAATCTACAAGTTCCAAGGTATAGGTGACATCTTTTTGCTTTTTTCTTTTTGTTTGCTATATTATAGTCATTCTTGAGCAAAAGCATAACATTTAAATCTCAGTTTAACATGACTTATAATAAATGCATACATAATGAATTACAATATAAAATACAAAGTACTACAAACATAGCTATAATACCAACTTAAATTGGAGAAGTCAAATAGGTTAAGTCGTCAAGCAGAGTTCTAGTCTAAAATAATGGAATTGAGTTAGGTTGACTTAGTTGGATTACTATTATTTTTGTCAAATATAATTATATTTGTTTCCTATGTGTTACAGTTTGGGTACAAGGTGCCCTTTATATGTCAAAAAATTACCTGATCATAAAACTCGGGTTTAATAAATATAGTATAGGTTTTAGTATAGGCTTGGGTTACAATATCTTACCGTGTATCGTACCTTGTAGGAATAGATTATACAATGGAACATCTAATACGTATCATAAGACCTAGCTGACCATACACGGGTCAGAGGGGTTCTTATGCTCGGCCATATCCTCAATATATGGAAGGCATAGGAAAACATGTCTTGAAAAGGTACTTTGAAAGCAAGTTGCCAAAGTTGTCCTTCATAGTAAAACATGTCTTGAAAAGTTGGGGTAAATTACTAATTCCACTATCTCAATATAAAACTGCCATGACTCTCCACACCTTTAAACCATTCATTTTCAGGGAATATTCTGCCCAGAAAAGGTCCATTGAACTAAAAGATTCTATTGATGGACCAACCGGATGCAATCTCTTTTTCTTATGTATGGGCATATTATTGCTTTAGTGATAACTAGATGGTCCCCAGGTTTAGGAAGTTGCATTTATTCCCTAGTCTTATCCTGTTTTTTCCTTCTGAAAGGAAAGATGTAAGCAAATCGAGGGATAATAGAGGACACCAGCCTATCAAAAGGATTAAACCAAAATAGGAGGTAAGCAATCAAAATTATGAAATAATTTATCAAATTAAATCAGTCCACAATATGATCATGACGACTTAAATTGCTACTCAACAATAAAGATTTCTTTAAAAGATGTCCAAGACGCTCGTTAAGATATAAAAATAAATGTATTAAAAAGATACAAAACTTCATTATTATCAACAAGATAAGATTTTCTTAAGAGTGAAGGTAATAAAAAATATATCTGATCCTCCGGTCTAAGTACGTGACGTTATCAGAAGAATTCAAGTCGTTCAATTGGAATTGCCAGACAGGGACTTATTCGCATCGCATTACATTTTAATGTAATTGTGGTGTGATGGTAACCATTGTCAGTACAGAAAAATCTCGTAAAATACGGACAAACGTAAGGACAACAGAAGAAACAAAGTATCAGATCATTCATATTAGTTATCTATTTGTAGAATATGCTGATAAGAATAGTTGTATTACTTAAAAAAAAAAAAAAGAAAAGGATGAAAAATCTCAAAGTAAATTGCTAAGCACGTCTAGTCTCGGGCTGCGCTATTAAAAAAAAAAGAAACATTGATTATATAAAGATGTGAGAAGTTTTTCTTTTCTCCCGTCGGCATTGACATTTTCTGTATTATTAAAATAGTAATTTGCACAATATTACAGTGGGGACCACTCAAACATGAAGTGCCGAGACACTTTTTGTAAAAGCGGAGCACCTTTCTCCACTTTGACCTGTCAACAAAAATTTGCATAACAATCTCATGTAATCCTGGTTACACCAAAAGACAGAAAACTAAGGTCGTGTCGTTGTATTACAAAATGTTGAAGAGTGAGAAGAGAAAAAAGAAGACGGTGCCTATCGAGGGACAAGCTGGGTGCATTTTCAAAGGTTGCTTTAACGAGTCTTAGGTATTTGTTACTGGTTTCATTTTATATATAAAGATATATGCTTTTTAAGAAAGGATTATAAAGTTTAGGAAAAAGTAAGTGCACAATAAGGTACTGTTATCCGTTCTAAATTAAAAAAAAAAAATTATAAAATTTTAATTTTTTTATAAACTGTATGATCAACAACAAGTAATCGTATATATAATCATAATCCAAAAAAAAAAAAAAATTAAAGAAGATACAAGGATCCTTTATTAATTAATTTATTTTTTACCCGAGTACAGGAGGGTCCTTAATGCACCTATTTATAACTTCAATCTTCGTTTACATGCGACGCATGACAAATGAGACCCGCATGGACCGCATTTTTGTTTTCCTATTTATTTATTTAGTTTTTCCTGTTAATGCAATGCCAGCTCTCCATGGGAATGGGAAACTCCAGCGGCTAAAAACTGAGGCAGGAAAGGGCAGAGAATGCAACTGGACTCCACGGAGCGGGGAACCATGTACACGTGTATGGCAGAAAAAATTGAACTAAAATTTAGTCCTATCCAACCACACGTCCAAGTATCGTATCAGCAAGTTAAGATTTATGGCTGAGAGAGAGAGAGAGAGAGAGAGAGAGAGAGATGTGACCTGGAAACAAAACTGGCCATGAAGGAATCAGGATTACCAGACTTAAAAGCCCTGAGAAAAGACCACATGTTGCCGATGAAAGGCCAACCTAGATCACCAGGAGGAAGATCATGCTGTTTCTCACCCAGCTGGGTCTCATAAAAGTACCAATTAACATTCTTCAGAAGCCATAAAACCGCCATTAAAGCACCACCCACGAGCACAAAGGCTGAGCAAATGGTCTGTAGCTCCATCTCCATAATGGAATCCAGACAACAAGGAAAAGAACGAAGTTGGAGCTATACTATTTCTCTTTGAATTCTCACTTAAATGGGACCACAGAGAGGTTTTTTCAAGCAGTTCGAAGTTATGGGGAAAACCAAACAACTGTGACTTTCTAGGGAGCAAAACTCAGAGACATCCCTCTCAGTCTCTTTCCTATTGTCCTATGAAATCTAAACCCCCTTTATCTATATATATATATATATATTCAGATGCTTAGATCTTCGTTCACAAAAACTGAAATTCGCTTTTGTCCACTTCTGCTTTCATTTTCATAATATATATATTTAGATGCTTAGGTCTTCGTTCACAAAAAACTGAAATTCGCTTTTGTCCACTTCTGCTTACATTTTCATAATATATATATTTAGATGCTTAGATCTACGTTCACAAAAAACTGAAATTCGCTTTTGTCCACTCCTGCTTCCACTTAGTTTGTTTGATTATAACACGTGTCTGGGGAAGAGATGCTAAAGGACAAGAAACGTACCCCTGCCGTATCTGTTTTTTTCCAATACCTCTTTTCGTCTTGTTGTCTTTTGAGTTTAATTCATTGCTCAAAATGGGGACGAATTCACACCATTCCATTTACACCTGTATATGGAACGTTCATGTGTTCGACGGAAAGTTATTGCTGTGACCCACATGGAAATCCTGGATTTCATTCAATATTTCATCCACTAATTAATATATTAGTTGCATACGAATCCATCTTTCACCTAATTCAAACTCACTCCCAGCTGCTAAAAGTGCACGTGACCTATCGTTTCCACTGTCCTTCATATGAGTTGCGATTTGACATGGAAGCAAATTAAGGCCACTTTAAACTTTCCCCTCCTCGTTACATACGAATCCATCTTTCTTCAGTAAAAGACACAATGGTCGTACAAACCCTCAAACACTTCATCTCTTTCTCCTTCAAAAACTAAACTTACATCTGTACTTGGCTAGCAACATTCGAAGCACTCCCTTGCCTTTGGTTTCTTAGGCTCACGCAACAGATTCTGTTCACCCTCCACTTCGACAACAAATAGTAAGTGTTGGCTCTTTGTCAACTCAAGCAAAACTTTCACTTTTGATTAGTTAGTATTTCTCTTGTAACAAGTCTGCAACTTATTGTTAGTTGCGAAAGAGGTCAGCGAGACATGTCGCGACATTCTCGAAGGATCAACAGTTGTCGTTGAAAGCTTCGACTATGGGTAATCCTTCTTCTGTTTCTCACGCCATAGGATACTTTAGAGGCTGAATATGATACCCACAAAAGTCTTACACTTGATGATTCCTTGACTTACCATATCAAAATAGTAGTTTATGAACAAAGGTACTAAACTAAGCTTGGATTATGTTTGCTTACTGCTACTTTATTTCTCACGCCATGCTGCTGTTCTGTCTAATGCTGCTGCTGGGTCATCGGGCTGTAGGCGGCCATGCTGTTAAGAGTGCTGGTTTTGTCATTAAGTTGTATAAAACTTGAGAAATTGAAACTGTCTTTTTAGTCTCTTGTCCTTCCCTAGCGCTAGAAGTTAAGATTAGTCAATTAGTTCTTTCGTTGTTTTTCTGTTACTTCTTTCTTTTTTATTTTTTTGTTTTAACTCGTTGTGTGCCGTGAAGGACTAGACAACAAATAAGAAATTGCAAAAGTGACAAAACATAGTATCGTGAGTAGTTGGAACCCTTAGAAACCATCTTCTTTTTTTTATAATTATTATTATTTAAATTGCATGGTTTGAAAAGGCAAGAAATAACATCTAGAGGGCAGCTGCAATTGTGATTCTAGTCTACGTGTGTAAGTACTATAGAGTCCAATTCTTTTAAGTTGTTATCATAATCCTTAGTTAGACAAAAGTGCACATGTATGGAAGAAAAAAAAAAAAAAAAAAGAAATCTAACAGTCAACGTCCATTTGTGTAGTGCATTAAATTTAAAGAAAGTGTCTCAACTTGCAAAGAAAAAGGTCTAACTAGTTTAGTCTTCTTGCCATTGCCTACAAGTGATAAAGATCAAAGACTGATTACACACTTCAAAACTTAAGAGCTCTTTTAGGTGGTCTGTCGAGATGTTCAAGGTAAGTTAAGCGCTGAGGAGCAGTGCTTGTCTCAATTCAATTTGCCGAGCTATTTTGCTCTCCATATTGTCTAAAATGTTGCCGAGGTGAACAATCGACGAGCTGAGCCAAACTTTCCACTAAACCATAGTACCAGCGCCAAATCCAAATGCAGTAATCCTCACTATTACCGAGGTCAATCAAAATTGTTAGAAATCAACCATTCGAAGCTGACCCATGTGAACCGTCCTTGAATCAACCATAGCCCCTTCTAATGTCAAACAGGCCTGAACTAAGGCCCACCTTTGCTTGGACCACAATATTGTTAGAATCACCCTAAAAATGTACGCGTACTATCCTTTACTGACATCTGTACTATCCTTTTTGCCAAAGGACGTCTACGTTCCTTCCTTTACATGAATTCATATTTTCCTTATAAATTATTCTTTTTTGTTTTTAGCAAATAAGGACTATTCTTTTGAAATATTTGTAACTTAGGATTTGCTCTAACAGAATGATATAAATACCGTTATACTGTAAAAGTTAAAGGATCATCAGAGTACAAATGAATATACTGAACCTTTTCACTCTCGAGCTAAGTGCCTCTCTTACTTTTAAACTACTCTTATCTAACATATCCGAGTGTGGACTGGTGGCGAGTGACCTCCGGCCATACTTGTGCGTTATATCAAGTATGACCTAAGCTTGAATGAGGCATTGATGTGTCATATCTTTTATCAGTGCACGGGAATGTTCTGCTCAACTTTTGACTATTATTTACTTTTTAAGCTATCTTGCAGTTTGAACCTATCCTTTTGGTTACACATGATATCGGCTTCGTGTGTTCATTCATGAGTCCATATCAACAAGTACAGTAATAAGACATGTGTGCTGCCACCGTCGTGGTTAGTAACAACCATGTGCTAAAGATCGTGTCCAGAGATTTTTGTTTAGGGGAGAGTATGGGTTGTTGGGCCCATTCACATACTATCCTTTGACTTCACTTTTTCATCAATCAATAAAAAGTTGTTTTCTTTTCCTTATGGGAACATGGAGTTTCTACTTGCAAAATGACTCCAAATGTGATACCTTGATTTGTTGGACCAAAGTTCCCCAACCCTAGCTTCAAAGGGTGTAAATTCGAGTTACATGTAGCACTTAAGCAGCTAAATGTATTTGTTTGGCATACTAGTTTCTCATGTATTCATATGTTTATCTTATAATTGGTTAATAACTTATTTGTTAGCATAGTTGAGGATTCTCATTAAGCAATTAGCTTATACTCTTACAGATTTTTGTTACAAATTTAGGGTATTTTGTTATATTAGGTAGTGGGATGCCTAAAGTAGGTTCTTCAAGTAGTTGGGAGATTCTTTATGAGATGCTGAATGTTGAGAGCCACATGTGTCTTTATTTTTTTTTTATTTTTTGTAAGACTCTCATTTGTTTTGGATAGCCATACTTTATTTTGGTAGCTTTAGAGACTGCAACTAATACCATAAAAGGACTTTGAGTACTTAGATAACCGAAGTCTTAAATAAATATCAATTTATTGATGTATAACATATTTCCTTACTTACTTATATGAAACTTTTGTTAATATATTATGCTAGATATCAAATTTAGTTGATATAACTGGAGGGATAGCTAGGAGACGGGAAGCCTTGTGTATTTCATTTAAGATCTAGTAGGGGTGTTAACCTTTGGTCTTCATGCAATATATGGCAACGTACCAAGGCTAGTGTATCCTTCAGAGCGTAATAGGTTTAGTTGGCATTAGAGCATGGAAAAATTTCTTAGACTAATTAAAATTTGACCTTAGACTTCAGGATAACCTACCTGATGAGTCAATATGGGTTAGCTTGGGTTAAATAATGGTCATAAATTGTGTACAAAGACTAACTTACTCATAAGCGAATTGTATTTTGCTGATCTAGTGATCTAAAGCATAGATCAAGGAGCAACGAGAGGCCTTTAGAATCCAATGATGTGAAACCTTTGTAGAATTCCGGTATCGACTTAGAATCCTATGTGAATATATGGCCTTAGTAGGATTACCTCGAAATCTAGTTGATGTCTTTGAGACCTGGTGGAATGAGCTAGATGCTCGTTGGATGCTAAGGCGCGCATTGTATACCTTACTTATCTTGAGTGATATACCATCTTAGGTGGAGTTAATGTACATACTAGAGTACGAGTGATATAGATCCATGAATGAACATACAAACCAGTATTACGGGTAACCAATAGATAGGTCCGAGTTGTGTAATGGCTTGAAAAATAAATGGAAGTTGATGGTTTAGCAATCTCACATACTAACTCTATGGATATGATGCATTGTAAAACTACATACGGACCTAAGCTAGTATTCGATATGATGCACGAACACTAAGCTTAGGTTGCTTGTCACAATCTTTGCTAAATGGATTGATAAGAACGGGTAAAGGAGAGCTTTTCGAGAGAAAAAGACTAAAGGGTTTTTCATTAATGTTGCTAATCTGCCTAAACCTTATACAAGTGTTCTATTTATACAAAGTGGTCAAGTTATAAATAAAAATGACCAAAGGATGCCCTAGTGGCATTCCTATAATTACAAATAAAATGTGAGGACAACTTAGGGAAAATAAAATAAATGGGAAATTCAAATAACATAAGTAAAATAGATAGCCGAATGAGATTTTCGGGTGAGGGGTTGATGTTTTGATTCTAAAGACCTTTTGATCTAAGCAGACCTAAGCTTTTGGATGATCTGTCATGTCCGAGGTTGACTTGATATGACCATGGTCGACCTGACATAGCCATGGCCAACTTCGCATGGGTGGGCCGACTTGATATGGCAGTAGCCAGCTTGACATGATAGTAGTTGACCTCGTATGGCCGTATTGATTTGATATGGGTACAGCCAACCTATTTCGAGCTAACTAACCAAACCGAGCAGAACTGGCCGAGCAGTCTTAGGCGAGTGTATCAATCTTGGTAAAGCAGAGTGAACGGGTAAGGGCAGGATAGTCCTGTAGAGTGGAACGGGTTGGTAGTGCAAAGGATGTTAGTAGAGTAGGATAGAACCATTTAGACTAGAGTAGAGTACACCTAATTGATTAGAGTAGACCCAGAAGGGTAGAGTAGACTCGACCAGTATAGGGTAGGATGATTCTAGTATAGTAAGGAAGACTTAGCAAAAAAAGGCACAAATAGTAGGTCAGGATAGAACTTACAGAGTATGTCAGGTCTTTCGATATTGCTATGGTTCATTGATAGGTTTGTGAGAGAGCTTAGTTAGGATAGAGTAAGGCGTATTCAACATTATAGGGTAGACCCAACAGAGTAGGGCAGGTTGTTTAGTACTGATAGAGTTTATAAATAGGTCACCTATTTGCATGTGAACATGCCTCCCATATAGTCCAAAACCGGGTATATTACTGGATCGATATCTAGAATCCTATCATCCTCTCCCTCTTAGAAGAGTTTCGACTCGAAATTTGCTAGTTGGTGGTTCCAAATCCCTCCAAGGTCAAATACTAATTGATAAAATTGAAATTTAAACATAGGAATACACCTCAATTCTTGCAATAAGGGCATCACTAGTTGATGCTTCCTTTACTCCTCATTGGCTCTATCAATCAAACATTTTATCTTTGATTTCTCCTTCCATTGAACATGGATTTGATCAATTACACTTTGGTAGTCCCAGCAGCTATCTATTATAGGAAGTAACATGATATCATGGTTATACAAAGGATTACGGGCTCATGGATCTTGTGTTGACAGGACGTAAGATGGCTCGTTAGTCATAAGTACTTCCACCTCTTCAAGCTCAACTAGCTCGGATCTTATGATCTCCTCATTTGTTGTAAACAATATTCCTTTTACTTCCTCGTAAATCAATTCTTCTTCGTCCTTTCATTTACATACCTTAAATCTTTCCACCACGAGAGTACCAAGAGTAAACATGATATATCCCCAATACATCTATCCATCACCTTAGCCCTAATAAGTTCCAATCGACAGTTAATAATAGCTCATAGGTGCGACGCTATAATTGCTTATATTAGTGCCACGTAAACTTGTTAGAGGACTAGGATATAAGATTCCAATATGAGGAAGGCAAGCATAGTAATTCCTAGAGTTACCATTTGTGGCATTTATGGTGGGTAATGGAACCATTTCCAGAACATGGGGTGATGGGAATCAAGCTACGGGACTTTTGACCTGCAGTCGAGTTCGATGATTAGAGGGGCTGGCATGATGAATTCTTATGTTCCAACCAACCCCTACCGAAGCCGAGTACTTCCTTGTTGAGTCACCTTTAATACCATACCTTATGATCGGCTATTATTTTGTGTTATGTCGAGTTGATATTATTCTAATGCCAAGCTGACAAATCATTTGGCATCATCCTTGCCGAGAAGCCGAAAGATAGAGAATTCGAACTGATTAGGCTATCATTGTTCGGATAAGCTCACTTGTCCGTACTTTTCTCCACATCCCCTAACAACCTTGCCAATACAGCATCACTACGTGTGCAGTATCGTATGGAGAATTTGTAGCATAAATGCTAGTTTTCCTTTTATATTTATTTTTACCCTCTTGTATTATGTATATTGCTCCTTTAAGAAATGTCCTTATTGTCTTTTCCCTTTTGGGTAAGGTGCCCTAACTTATGAGTATAAATACTTTTGTACTTGTAGCTGTAACTTATCAGATTACCTTCAATATGTAGGGCTACTTTCCTGCTTGCGTAAACATTACTTGTTTATTCTTGGCATCACTCTTATCTTTTCCCTTAAGCAACCAATTTATGCGTCGTATCGAATTGTGCTATGAGTCCTTAGAAGTTACATTGGTGTGTCATATCCTTTGGAGTTGTTCGTGGGTTTTTTCTTATTGTTTTATTCATCTTTGTCATTCTTTTCATACCTTTCCTCATTAACCCTTTTTTGAGATTTTTGCAAGCTTGAACCCATCCAAAGATCAGCCTTATCTATTCTTGGTCACGATTCGCAACATCTTGATATTAAAGTAAAGGTTTTGTGTAAACTATAGTTAGTTCTTTTAGAAGTTCTGTTGTGCTCTATTTTGCGTATGTGGAACAAAGTCAGTTGCTGTGTTCATTTAACTATTGTGTTATTAGCTATCTACTTTCTAAAGTGTTTATTGAAATTTTGAATTTGTGAGGAAAAAAAGAAAGAAAATGATATACTTAAATATGAATATTAGTGTTGGTGATGACAGTGGAGTTGTCCACCATAGACGACAATCTCAGGGAACTCCCAAAAGCACTAATGAGAGACTTGATGAGATAGCTAACCTCTCGGTAGATCTGACTTGAGCTGTTTATGCACTGTCTTGCTGACGCATTGAGGTCGCACAAAACACTCTACAAGCTGCTCAACTTGTTAGAGGTTAGAACCTAGCTCGACCAGTTCAAGGTGAAGGAGTTGGTGGACAAGTAAGGTGAAGGATAGACTAGAGAGAGCTTGATAAGGAGGAAGAAGAGTATTTTGAAGAAGAGTGTGTACGAGTCCCTAGAGCATCCGACCATATGAAGCTTTAGATTCTGAGTTTCAATGGATCTGGGAATGTTGATGAGTATCTGGACTAAGAAGAGAAGATAGAACGTATATTTGATTACTATTAATATGAGGATTATGAGAAGGCTAGTACTACTGCTTTTGAATTCTCTGGATATGCTGCTATGTAGTGGAAGAATTTTCAAGTTATGAGAAGAAGAGAGGGGTACTAAGAGATTAACACCTGGCTTGAGATGAAAAGAGTGCTTAGAAATAGATTTGTGTTGGAAACGTATCTTTAAGATACTTTCACTCGGCTTCAGGAGCTGAGATAAGGAGATTGAACTGTTGATGAGTATGTTCAAGAATTCTAAATGCTTATGATAATATGCGAAGTGGAGGAACCATCGGCCCGAATAGTCTTAAGGTTTATTATTGGGTTGAGAGGAGACATCCGAGACATTGTAGAGCTTCAACAATTTAACATAATAGATGAAGCTGTTAGGATTGCCTAGTGAGTAGAAAGGTAAAAAAGGAGTCGAGTAACGACCAGAATATTGACTAGTCGACTAGGATAGGCCAATCATTGAGCTCAGTTTAGTATCGAGCTGAGAAGAAGAGTTGATGTCAGGGCTGAGCAGAAAGGCCGCCTTGAAGATGTATTGTCGACTCGAACGTATGAGAAGGGATAAGGTTTAAGTAATAAGATTAGCTAGATCAAGTGCTTCAAGTATCAAGGTTTTGGACATATGGTTGTTCAGTGCCCAAACCAAAGGATAATGGTCATTAAGGGAGACATCCTGAAGTTAGAAGTAGAGAGTACGGATGAGGAACTCGAGGAGGAGGAGGTTCCTGTTGAGAAAGAAAACATCGAGAAAGAACTGATTGAGGAGGACGTATTTCTTGAGGACTTAGATCAGTTACTCATGGTTATTCGGCGTGTTATGAGCGTAGAACCCTCATGATAGGAGGAGAAGAGAGAAAATTTGTTTTATATCACCTGTAGGGTGAATGATTGGATGTGTGCTATTATTATGGATAGTGGAAGTTGCACCAACGTGACAATGGCCGATCTTGTTTTAAAACTAAAGTTGCTAACTGTTGCATATCTTAGGCTGTACAAGTTGCATTGGTTGGGTGAGAAAGGAGCATTATATGTTACTTGGCAAATATTGCTGTCGATTACTATAGGGAATTACTCTAACCAGATCCTCTGCGACATGCTGCCTATGTGTGCTTCCCATGTGCTGCTGGGTAGGCCGTAGTTGTTTCACAGAAAAGTTATACATGATTGCTATAGGAACATGTATATGTTGGAAAAGGATGACCAGAAGATTACACTGAATCCGATGCTGCTGAGAGAAGTTCACAAGTTATAGACAAAACTTGCTTGTAGATCGAAGAAAGCTCTGGTGATGAGTAGAGCTAAGCTTCAAAAAGCTATCAATATTGATGAGCTAACCCTATTGTTGGTCAGATGACTATTGGAAATGAAGGAGCAGGGTAAGCATCCTCAAGAAATTAAGGGGTTGCTAGATGACTATGCTGACCTGTTCCCAAAACAATTACCTGAGGGGTTATCCCTAACTTGAGGCATAGAGCACTACATTAACTTAGTACTCGGCACTGCATTGCTGAATAAGTCAGCTTATTGAATGAATCCTAAGTAGGCTTTTGAATTCTAACATCAAGTCAATGAGTTGTTGGAGAGAGGTTATGTGAAAGAGAGTCTCAGTCTTTGTGTTGTGCCTACACTTCTAATGCCGAAGAAAGATGGAACTTGGTGGATGTGTTGATAACCGAGTTGTGAACAAAATCATGATCAAATACAGGTATCCGATCTCGAGGCTAGAAGACATGTTAGATGAGCTGAGTGGAGCTAAGATTTTTTGCAAGATTGATCTCAAGTTTAGCTATCATCAAATCAGCATGAGGTCAGGAAACGAGTGGAAGACTGCGTTTAAGACTCAACATGAACTTTATGAGTGGATGGTCATACCTTTCGGCTTGTCAAATACCCCGAGCACTTTCATGAGACTTATGAACCATGTGCTGTGACATCTCATCGGGAAGTGTGTCGTGGTATACTTTGATGATGTCCTGGTCTATAGTGTCGACATGCCGAGTCAATGAAACATCTTAGATCCGTCTTGGATATACTTCGTGCTGAGAGACTATTTGGCAACTTGAAGAAATATTGTTTTTGCCAGGAGGAAGTGGTATTCTTGGGGTATGTAGTCAATGGAGGAGGCTTGTGAGTTGATGATGAGAAGATCAAAGTAATTGTTGAGTGGCTGGCTCCTGCTACTTATGTCGACGTAAAAAGTTTCCACGGACTAGCTTTATTTTATAGAAGGTTTATCAAGAACTTTAGTATCATCACTGTGCCACTTACTGAGCTAACAAAGAAGAACACTGACTTTTGATGGGGAGAAAAGGAGGAGAGGAGCTTTATCGACATAAAAGAAAGATTGACCTCCGCCCAAGTGTTAGTATTACTTGGCCTTGACAAAATTTTTGAGCTGGAATGTGATGCATCGGGTGTTGGAATAGGTGCTGTCCTGATATAAGAAGACCGACTAATTGCCTTCCACAATGAGAAGCTTGGAGGATCATAGTTAAACTACTCTGTGTATGATAAAGAACTTTTGGCACTAATCCGAGTAATGTAAGTATGGCAACATTACTTATTGCCAAGAGAATTTGTCATATATATTGACCATGAATCATTGAGGTATCTCCGAAGTCTAACTAAGTTATCAAAGCGGTAGGCGAGATAGGTTGAATTCCTCGAGGGCTTCAATTTTGTGATAAGGTACAAGCAAGGAAAGAGTAACGTAGTTGCGGATGCTCTTTTGAGGAGGCATGTACCCTTATTAGAATTTTAGACCAGGTTGTTTGGTTTTGTGAGTATCAAAGAATAGTATTTCGGGGATCTATACTTTGGATCAATAATTTCACAATGTGTCCATGGAAGGATAGTGGATGAGTATTATGCAGAGGATGGCTATTTGTTCCGAAGAGGGAGATTGTGCATACCGATTGGTTCCTTACGGGAATTATTAATTACGGAAGCCCACAATGGAGGGCTCTCCAGACACTTTGGAGAGAGGAAGACTTGTAAACTATTGAATGGCCGATTCTTTTGGCCGACAATGCAAAGAGATGTGCAACGAATTGTGGAAACTTGTGTAATGTGCAAAAAGGCTAAGTGTCGAGCAAAATGAGGGAAAGTAATGCCCCTACCTATTTCAGCGAGGCCGTAGACTAAACTGTGTATGAACTTTATTCTCAAACTATAATGAACTACTCAAGGCGAAGATTCTGTAATGGTTATCGTAGATTGGTTTAGTAAGATGGCACACTTCGTGCCCTATACTAAAGCTAATGACGCTTCTGCTATTTGATCTCTTTTCTTACAGGAGATTGTGTGGATACACAGCGTACCAAGATGTTTAATCTCCAACAGGGACCTGAAGTTCTTGAGCCATTTTTAGAGGACCCTATGGCGTCGACTGGGAACTAAATTACTCTTCAGTATCTCATGTCACCTCCAAATTGATGGTCAAATAGAAGTAGTTAATCATACTTTAGGGTCATTGCTCCGAGCTGTAGTAGGTAAGAACTTGGCTGATTGGGACATTTACTTACTAGTGGTTGAATTTGCCTATAATCGAACCATACATGATACCACTAAGTAGACTCCCTTCCAGGTGGTTTATGGATTCAATCCCGAGTTGCCTCTTGACCATACCCCTATACTAGCACTTGCGTAAGAGGACCCTAACACTTCGGCCAGAGCATAATCTCTTCAGCACATCTATGACAAGATCACTCAGCATATTGACCAAGCTACCAGAAAAATACGAGAAAGGACCAAGGATAGGTTAGCCAAACAATTTCAGTTGAGAGACTTGATATGGCTAAACTTCAGTAAGGAACGATTCCCGAACAAGAGGAAGAACAAATTATTTGCAAGAGTAAAAGGGCCTTTCAAAATCCTCTAGAAAATTAGTGGCAATGCCTATAGGTTAGAACTACCCGATGACTATGGGGTTTCTGACGCCTTCAATATTGCTGACCTAAGTCTATATCATCCTGATGGAGAACTGAGCGAACACCATTTGGATTTAATCCCAAATCTAAAACAACCCAGGGGGAGTGATGAGAATCAAGCTATGAGACCTCTAACCCGTAGTCAAGCCTAAAGACTAGAGGGGATGGCACGATGAATCCTTATGTTCTAATTAACCCCTGTCGAGGCCGAGTACTTCCTTATTGAGTTACCTTTAATGTCGTGCTGTATGGCTACCTATTATTTTGTCTTATGTCGAGTTGATGATTACTCTAATGTCGAGCTGACCAATCACTCGGCATCATTCTTGTAGAGAAGCTGAGAGAGAGAGAATCCGAACTTACTAGGCCATCTCTGCTCGGATAAGCGTACATGTTCGTACTTTTATCTGCATCCCTTAACAACCTTACCAATGCAGCATCACCACATATATAGTATTGTATGGAGAATCTATAGAACTAATGATTTTTTTCCTTATATATTCATTTTTACCCTCTTATATCATGTACATTGCTTCTTTAGGAAATGTTCTTAATATCTTTTCCTTTTTGGGCAAGTTGCCTTAACTTATAGGTATAAATATCCTTATACTTATAGTTGTAACTTATCAGATTACCTATAATACACCGGAGTACTTTCTTCCTTGCGTAAACATTACTTGTTTACTCTCGGCATCATTTTTATCCTTTCCCTTAAGTAAGGTTAGGTGGCAAGTAACCTTACTGGACCAATTCGTGCATCATATCAAATTGTGTTATGAGTCTTCAGAAGTTCTATTGGTGTGTCATATTCTCTAGAGCTGTTTGTGGGTTTTTGCTTACTGTTTTATTTGTTTTTGTCACTCTTTTTGTACCTTTCCTCATTAACCCTTTTTCAAGCTTTTTGAAAGCTTGAACCTATCCAATGACTGGCCTTGTCTATTCTTAGTCATAGTTCGCAACATGGGGGCTCAACCGCAATTCAGCTCGGTTTACCTCACCTCTATGGCTCATTTCTCTAGCATCCTTCACCTCTTCTTCCTTGGCTTTCTTCCCTCAAACTTCCTTCTTGACGATCTCCTCTATCCAAGTGTCCCTTTGTTGCCTCATTTCCTCTCTAAGTTTCTCAAGCTAATCAATTATAACCTCCAACTGTTCCTGTACATCATAATGGTCAATACCAATAGTGGATTCTTCTCTTAAGGCTAGTCGGATAGTTTCATTTAAGCTTCTTACTCTTGAGGGGTTAACATGTTGGGCGATATCCAGCTTCAATCCTCTCATGAATCGTGAGATAATACACGAAAGAGATTTATACAACTTACATTGGTTCAGGAGTATCTTATATTCCCTAGCAAATTCTTGGACACTTATTTATCCTTACCTTAAGGTAGATAGCTCTTCATACAACTTGTCTTGATATGATGGGGGTACAAATTTTTCTCTTATTGTAGGTCTCATTGAGCTTTATATAGTACTCACCCCTCTAAGCATCCTTTGCCTTAATACATTCTTCCACTAAGTCCTAGCAAGGCCTTAAAGTTGATTCTCTATGATATATTCCTGATCATGTTTAGTAGATCCTTTTCAAAGACTTTATTAACTCAGAGTTCCCAATCTAAGTATTCGTTTGAGGGCCTAAAACCATCAAACATAGGTATTCTTAACCTTATATCTTCATAGTCATAGTCATAGTCATAGCCATATCTTCTTTGATTGTCATAAACTATGTTGAATCGAGGTATCAATTTAGTAGATTAGCTTGGTTCACAAGAAGTCTCATCAGTAGTGACCAAGACTATTTAACACTTAGCGATTCAAGAATATAACAGCTCGGATCTTTAGTTTCAGCTTAGTAATTTGATGATAATGCGAAAATGTAGCTCCTTCACGAAATACCACTCTATACACCACCTGTACTGTTACTTCACCTCAGTACATTCACAATAAGCGACCTTAGATTACGTGATCACTTTAGTCTCTACAATTGCACAATTCTCAGTTTTCCTTGGCCACTTGTCTACCTCTTTTATTGGATAAGCACCACTTTAACACTAACAATTAGGTGCGTCTACTACTATTACAACATGTGACTAGTAGTTTTGGCTAGAAACTTACAATAGCTTAGTCAACACAGCAACTCGGATAGCCTCTCTAAAGTACAATAACTTGGCACTTAGAGGTTGTACTTCTTTGGTTTAGTTTAGATACTCGCACTTCAAGCACCAAGCATTACACCAATCCCCAAGATAGCAACACAACCTACTAGCATAACTGTAATCATCGTTAGCACCAAATTGACTAGTGTAACACCTAAGGAGACCATCGCCACTTATTATTGTTGTAACAACAAGGTCTTCACCACTATCAACCACCAAACACTGCAAATTAATGTTGAAAACTCTAGTTTCAATACGAGTAGTCACGATACGTTCCATTCATTGCTATTGTAACAATACAAAAGAATCTGATTGAATGACCCTCCATCCAAATTTAACAACCCAAAACACAAAATTTGAGCACTATTGTTAGAAAGATCGAATACCCATTTTCAATTTAAGGCTCCCAATTTGAATCCCTTGTAATTTCCGTAGCTATGGTTACGTGAATCCAAACCCTACAATAGTCTCTTCCTAACACTTATGAATCGGTCGCACACTTCACCACACTAATACAATAATAGGCCTATGCGACCATAGTTTTAGCCAACTACTACAATAGCATAACATTACACCAACTCATAGTCTATATGACTCAATCTTACAAGCCTACTTTTAACTTAACTTTGGTAACCAATATGCTCAAATGCACGGGAGTACACAGAAATGACATGATAGGAATCAACCCCTTGGACCGATCATAGGTAGCCGAGCTAGAGGACTTTAAGGGTTTGTATGGAAAATAATAGTTTTAAGCCATAGCCGAGATGGGAACTCCTATCCTAATCCAACCTCCTACCAACTTATTTGTTAGATCCTCACATATATCCAGCATGCTCTTGCCTAGTTGAAGATAACCCAAGAAAGGCTAGCTGAGTTGAAATATCCAACCGACCACTGGTGCGTAACTTCAATTCAGCTGACTTCCTAACCAGACTAATTGGCTCCAAACCTGATCCAGATCAGGTTGGCCCCTGACTACCAACACTTCTTGTTTATGCCTATGTTATATTATACTCCTAACTTATAGCCATCAAGTGACATGTATCTTCTAACATAACATTCCAGAACGATTCTTTTCTTTCCGTACTAAATATTCTTTGTCCTTTTTACCCTTTTTTAGTATGATTCATGTAATGTAATTGTAAGATACCCTTTTATCTTTTCATATATGTAAAATAACCCTAGTGGGTAAGTTTATAAACCCCCACTTTCCTTGTACGCACACAATCATCCTTGAATACAGAAATTACTTATTTGAGCAACCTTAGTATTCTCGTTATTTAACTCTTATCTATTCCCTTTAGTAAGGAGTAGTGGTAAGTAACCCTTCAATTTGGACCGGTGTATCATATCCAATGAATTATAGGCCGAGTAGGATCGAGTGGTGCGTCATATCCATTCGATAGTTTCCTGGACTTTGCTAACCTTTTTCTTGTTTATTTTGGTTCATTTGTTGTAGTGCCTCTCTATGTGTCTGACCTTGGAGACATATCATGACACTCCTTTGTTTTCGTAATGAAGAATAGAGTGTAACAGAGCACAATAGGAATCTGACTTGTTGACCCACAAATCTTTACATTGTAGCTCAAGATTTTCAAAACTTACTTCAATCAAACCAACTCCAGTATCTACGAAAGGAACATAACAACCACTAATCAGCAAACACAAACAAATCTTTGTAGCAACTTCACATGCTCCCTTTCGGAATTGTGCTTTGATACCAAGATTATAAGGATTCGTGGATGAATGCACGAACCTAGTATCACGTGTAACCAATGGATAGGTCTAGGCTATGTGATGTCTTAGAAAATAAATGGAAGTCTATGGTTTAGCAATCCCGTGTACTAACTCTATGGATATGATACACTGTAGAACCATACATAGACTTGAGTTAGTACTTGATATGACGAATGAACACTAAGCTTAGGATTGTTCACCACAATCTTGCTACAAGGATTGATAAGAATGGGTAGAGGAGAGCTTTCCAAGAGAAAATACTTAAGGGATTTTCATTAATGTTGCTAATTTACCTAGACCCTATATAAGTGTTCTATTTATACAAAGTGATCAAGTTGTAAATAAAAATGACTAAAGGATGCCTGGGTGGTGTTCCTATAATTACAAATAAAATAAGAGGACAACTTAGGGAAAATATAAGAAATAGGAAATCTAAATAACATAAATAAAATAGATAGCCGAATGAGATTTTCAGGTGAAGGGTTGATGTTTTGATTCCAAAGAGCTATTAGAGACCCTGGAGCTTTGATTTGGATGGACCTGAGCTTTTAGATGATTTATTTTATCCAGGGTCGATTTGATATGACTATGGTCAACCTGACATGGCCATGGTCGACCTTATATAGCTAAGCTGACCTAATATGGCAATGGCCGACCTGACATGATAGTAGCCAACCTCATATGGCCAGGTTGATCTGACATGGATGCGGTTGACTTATTTTGAACTGACCAACCAAACCGAGCAAAACTGGCCGAGCTGACTTGGGCGAGCAAATTGATCATGGCAAAGTAGAGCGTACGAGCAAGGGCACAATAATCTTGTAGAGTAAAATAGGTTGGTAGCACAAAGGATGTTGGTAGAGTAGGATAAAATTGTTTAGACCAGAGTAAAGCATACCTAACTGATCAGACTAGACCTGGAAGGGTAGAGCAAACCTGACGAGAGTAGGGTGGGGTGACTCTAGTATAATGAGGAAGACTTAGCAAAACGTGGCACAAATAGTAGGATAAGACAGAACTTACAGAGTACGTTGGGTCTTTCGATATTGCCATAGTTCATAGATAGGTCTATAAGAGAGCTTGGTTAAGATAGAGTAGGGTGTATTCAATGTTACAGGGTAGACCTAATGGAGTAAGGCGGGCCGTTTAGTATTGATGGAGCTTATAAATAGGTTACCCATTCGCATAGAGCTTATGAATCGATCTTTAATATAGTTCGAAACCAAGCATGTCGTTTAATTGGTATTTGGAATCCTATCAATGAGGAGGGAGGGGAGATTTCTCGAGCCATAACCTTTCTAGTATTGGTTGAGCCTTGACTTCTACTACTAGAGTTCTAGCACATGTGACTTTTGTGGTGGGGTTTAGCACTAGTAGTGGACAAACAGGTAGATCCTTAACAGATCATAAAACAAGCCATGGGGAAGATTTGGCTAATGTTCACTAGCCCTTTGTAGCTACAATATAATGGATGGCTGGGTTTGAGATTGGCACATAGCTAGGCGTGATGGACATTGGATAACTCTGATTTTAAATATATTTCATATGATGATTTTATAGTATTTCTCTTACATTTTTTGTTTTCTTTAAAGAAATTGATACTTAATTGAGTAAAATTTTGATTTCAAGGTTTGAACGTGTTCTTGGATTTAAAACGAAGAAAAGGAATCAACTTTCACTCAATTTGGAGTTCAAATGAATGAGTTATGAAGTTTTGAAGTTACACAGTCTAGAACACAATCATGTCCCCAAGCTGTGTCCATCCAGAAAAATTTGCCGGGGTCAGAAAGTTACAGGACCTGGGGATACGACTGTATCCCAGGCCGTGTCTGGTGACGAAAACGAAAACCTTACAATACATTATAAAAGGACATATTAAGGTTTCACAGGAGGATTGAACATTCAAAACGTGAAGAGACTTGAGGAGAAGGAGAAGAAAAAGGTGAAAGCAACACACAACTTCAAGATTGGAGAGATTTTTCATCAACAAAAGGGGTTTTTCATGTTTTATTTATTGGTTTTGTTGGAATTCATTTTTAATTTCATTATGATAGCTTAAGATTTTTGTATTTAGGATTATGGAACCTAGGGTTTCATGTGACTATTAGATTGATCGATAATTTTCAATAAAGTTTCTATCTTTTCTTGATTCAATTATGTTATTTAATTGTTAATTGATATTTCTAGAGTATCAATCTATGATATTATGCATGATGATTGAGAAATCACATGTATAATGAGATCTTGACATAATTAGAGAGAATTACATGTGTACTTACAGATAAGATACATGTTTCTTCTGGAAAGTTGTTTGTTTGTGTGGGAATTCATTATACATTAATGTGATTTTGAATTATATTACTAAGTGAAGAGATTCCGATAAATAATTTAGGATTAGGGTTAATATGCTTGAGAAAGGTATTAACTTTAATTGTGAATCTCTCCGGTCAAGAATAATGGAAATTGAATTGAATATATTTTAAGCCGTCATATGTTAAACACTAGGGGAAATAATTCCTAAATACGTTACTACCTTCTTGAAGTCATCCTTAGTTTTATCGCTTTCTAAATTGCTTAATCAAGTCTCATAATTATGATAGTTTGTTAAGTTTAGTATTTTTAATTCATTCAACTCATCACAATTTTCCGGTTAGATAATAGAGTTAAGGTTAACATTAGTACTCGAAGTCTTTGAGGGATCGACTCGGACTCACATCTGCTATATTAAAACTGATAGGTATACTTGCCTTATATTAACATTCAGGGAGACGCCCTTAAGGCTAATTTATTTGACTATGAGGATGTTCCATATATCTTACGGAATGGCTCTCATAGGTCTAGTTATGGTGAGGGCTCGGGTATAGGACCCTCTTCTTCATCCCAGTAGTTATTTCCTACTTTTATTATTGGTTATGTGATATATTGATGGACTATTTTTTGTTTGATTGGTTTGTAATATTATTTGGTAAGACTAATGTTATGTAATTATGTGGATGAGAGAGTATGGATGTATGCATTTGTAGGGAACTATGATATGTAACTATGATGTCATTCTAGTTTGTAACTATAATTCATGTAGGGCCTATTTGCACTTAATTTGTTTTGTATTAACTATTGGAAGTATGTGTGGACATCATGATTGTTATGATAAACTGTTCTCTTATCTTGCATTTGAAAAATTGTATGATTCTTAGTCATAACATGTGCAAAGGTAGACCACCGATAAATTGGACCCTAATTGCTCGACTTGGGGGTCAAAATATGTAAGGAGACAGGACGAATGAAATATTAGAGGCAATCTAAGCCACAAAAGAACTGATTAGAGCCTTCTTGCAGAAGGAGTTAGCACCTCCAGCCTAGGCTCCACCATTAGTTGTGGCATAGGAGGCTTTACCAGTTTAGTTATCGCTACTATCTCCATTGCTAGCTGTTGTAGTTGCTATGATACCACTAGCTCCCTTCGAACATTTACAATACTGTAGTATGTTGGTGGAGTTTATATGAATCAACCTATAATTTGAGGATGCAATAAATTGGTCTAATGAGGTTGAAGTTTGGTTGAACCAGATATAACGCTCTTTTGAAGCGCTTGAGGTGCTACATCACTATGTCTCACATATGGGACATAAATGTTAAAATTGAGAGCTTGAATCTGGTGGGAGTTAAAGTAGAGGAATATGAGAAGCCCCATCACATGGGAAACCTTCAAACAAGAGTTTCTTGCAAATTACTTTCCAGGAAGTGTGAGATTAAAGTATAGTGATGATTTGTTTGATTTAGTGAAAGGGAATCACACTATTTAGCATTATGAAGCAAAGTTTAATAGGTTGCTTTAGTTCACTCCATATGAGTACCGAATTAGTGATTGGTTAAAATGTAGGTATTCTTTAGAGGATTTGATATAGAGATGAGAAGAAGGCTCTTGGAGTTTGAGCCTAGAAGTTTTACTAAAATGGTTGAGAAGGTGCAAGTGTTGGAAAATGCCAAAAGATAGAGTGAGGAGATGGGAAGAAGGAAAGTTAAGTGTGTTTGGGAAAAGGCCATAAGACGGACCAAGTAGTAGTAGTGATGGTCCAAGAAAGTTAAGAAAATGTTGAGGCCCTAGAAATTAATTTAGAAAAATAATTTGGGAGTTATATGAAGTGTAGGAAGTGTAGGGGAAACCATTATCCTTAGAATTGCCCTTGACTGCAAAATAAGTGCTATTTCTATGGTGATGGATCTCATCAAGTTTTGGATTGTCTTAAGAAGAACTCTACTCCATACTTCATTTGTCACAAAGTCGTACATTTTTCCACTTCTTATCCCCAGTGTTAGATTACTACCCCAACCATAAAGACTCCTTAAGTAGTAGGACACTCGCCTGTAGGAAAAGTGGTAGGAAGTTTTAGTGCAGGAAACACTTGTCCTAAAGTAGTGAATGGAGCAGAAGTTTATAATTTAGAAGGGCATCGGGGATATAATGATTATGCCGGAGCGGAGGAGGACATTTATGAGGAAGTTGAAGGTCATACAGATGCTGATCTTATTTCAGGAACATACTTGATTCCCCTCTAAGTTTAATTATGTTAATTGGTTATCAAGATAATTAGACTATGAAATAATGAGGAAATGAATCTATAAAAGATCATAAAGTCGTTAAGATTATAGATTTAAAAATTTGAGGTTATAATTATGATAGGTAATATTGAGATAATATGATGCCTTGTGTATACCTTGTTTAATATTGGAGCTACTCAGTTCCTTATCACTCCAAATGTAGTTAAGTGAGTTAGGCTATCTGTTGTAAATACTGAAGTTAGTTTTGGAGTAAAGACACCTACAAGGAGTGTAATATTAACTAAGTAGTGAAATGGTGCCCATTAAAGATACAAGGATTTGAGATTATGATAGAAATGATCATAATTGAGATGAGTATGTAGCTATACTGGGGATGAATTGGATGTTCGATGTGAAGGCCATCATTGATTGTAAGGAATGAAAGATAAATTTTCAAGCCTCAAATGAGAGGTTAATGGAGTTTAGAGGTGAACCCTTAATAACTAAAACTTTAGAGTTGAGCTCCTTTGAATTGGTGATGGATATAGGTTGGTTGAACAACATAAAAGTGGAATAAGAAAACCAAGTATTGAGAAAATTCGGGTTTTGAAGGAATTTACAGATGAACTGCTGTATTTACTGCCAACGAGAGAGATTGATTTGCTATTGACTTGGTACCCAGGATTGAGTCAATTTCCAAAGCCTCCTATGGGATGACCCTAATTAAATTGAGGGAATTGAAGAAGCAATTATAGCAGTTGTTAGATCAAGGGTTTATAAGGCCTAATGTCTCTCCTTAGGTGCATTAGTATTGTTTATTAAAAAGAAAGATAGTTTATTGAGGTTCTATCTAGACTATTTGGAATAAATTATGGTAACCATCAAGAAAAAATACCCTCTCCCTTAGATTGACGATCTATTAGCCAATTGAATATGTTCTCCTAGATTGATTTATGATCTAGCTACCATCAATTGAGGATTAAGCTAGAAGATGTACAAAAAATGGCTTTTCGAACCCGATATGCGCACTACGAGTTCTTGGTGATGCCATTTAAGTTAACTAATGTCACTACAGTGTTCATGGATTTGATGAATTGAGTGTTTTCACCCTTGTTGGATAAATGTGTAATTGTCTTCATAAATGACATTTTGGTGTACTCGGCTACACCTAGGTAACATGAGGAGCATTTAAGGGAGGTAATGCAAACTCTATGGGAACATTGACTTTATGCTTAGTTGTCAAAATGTGACTTTTGGTTAAGGAAGATCTCCTTTCTTGAACATGTTATCTCTGGAAATGGAATTTCAATTAATCCTAAAAAGATTAAGGCTATAGTTGAGTGGAAAAGGCTAGAGATAGTGATTGAAGTGAGAAGTTTCCTTGGTTTGGCATGTTACTATAGGAAATTTGTTAAGGATTTCTATACAATTGTACGACCTCTTACATAGTTAACGCAAGAGAATGTGAAATTCGAATGGAATAAGAAATAAAAAAAAAAATTTAGGAGTTATAGAACAAGCTAGTGTCAACATCGATTCTAGCGTTACCCAATAATGAGGAGCCCTTCACTATTTATAGTAATACCTCTAAAAACGGCTTGGGATGTGTATCAATGCAAGGTGAGAAGGTCATAACATATGTGTCAAGACAATTAAGACCCCATGAACAAAACT
Source organism: Lumnitzera littorea (assembly GCA_024138015.1). Lineage (NCBI taxonomy): Eukaryota > Viridiplantae > Streptophyta > Magnoliopsida > Myrtales > Combretaceae > Lumnitzera > Lumnitzera littorea. The sequence goes on along the minus strand of JAMXBB010000012.1, from coordinate 57,552,709 downwards.
ATCCTATACGTGATTTGGAGCTTACTGTAATTATGTTTGCTTTAAAGTTATGGTGATATTATTTGTATGGGAAAAGGTATGAGATATATATTGATCATAAAAGCTTAAAATATTTGTTTACATAAAAAGAGCTTATTGAGCCTAATTTTTTCTCAGTTTAATATTGACTCTCAACTAGAGTTTAAAAAAAATTGGTTCTTTTAACTTTGAAAAACATTTTGGAGTTGTCACTCAATCGGAGTCGGGAAAGTGAGTTAAATTATAATTAATTGGGTGGATTAGTTATAATTTAGCTATCGGTTTTTTGATAAAACTAATTTCATAAATGGTTTTAAGAACTTGAAATTGGGTCTAGGGATTGGGTGGATTGGTTATAATTTAGCTACTGGTCTTTTGATAAAACTAATTTCATAAATGGTTTTAAGAATTATAAATTGAGTCTGGGAGTTAAGATTTTTAAACCCTTACCTGTACTAACAACTTTTTAAATTTAGTCTTAATCTTAAAAATAACCTTTAATTAACAGATTGAATGATTTAAATTAAAAATTGAAAAATAGGTTTTTTTTTTTTGTTTTTTACCGTTGTCTTATAAGTGCCTACGTATCCGCTATTTGGGATCAGATGTATATAATTCTTTTTGTAAAACTTTATTGTGTTGGATTCGTTTTAATTTTGAAAACACGTTGAGTTTAAGTTTTTAAGTAGATTTGATTTTATTAAACAAGATCTTAAATTTGGGTTTTATTTTTTGAAAGTTTTAGAAAAGGTCCTAATTTGAAAAATGATTGTTTACTTTTATTTATTTTAGAAAAACTGATTTTTCTTAATGTCAAAATGATTTTTATTCACTAACTTATTTTTATCTCTTTTTTTTATTATTATTTTTTATTCTTATTTAAATCTTTAACTGAAGATAAAAAAAAAAAAACAAAACCGAGCTTTTTTATCTCTTTTTTCTTCTTTTTCTTTTTTTTTCTTCTCTTCTTCTTCTTTTTTTTTTTTTTTCGTTTTCTTATATTTACATTTACAAATACATGAATAATAAGAAAAAAATTACAAAACAAGAGGGGGGGGTGGGGGGGGGGGGGGGAAGGGGGGGTATAAAGGTGGTGCTACCATGTTTGGTTGTTGTTTGTGGTGGTTAAGGTTCGATAGGGGAAGATAGGTTGTAATGGATAGGGGTCGCAGCTAAGGGTAAGAGAGGCTAGGCTCGGTTGCTAGAGGCGTGGGGGAATTGGCTAAGGTGGTAGCGAGCTTCGTGGATGGAGAGAGAGAGAGAGTAGCCACGAGTTGAGGTTTGAGAGAGAGAGAGAGAACTCTAGAGAGAAATTATGTGTTTGGGAGTGATGGCTGAGATGCTATTTATGGCTTCAGAGGATTGAGTTAAGCTTGGGAAGTTTGGAATTTTCGAAAATCACCATTAAAGCATGACGACTTGAAAGTTTTTTTCAATTTTTCAAACTTGATTCTTGTTGCGTAGAAGGATGAACTTGGATGTTTTTGTATTCCAATTCAAAGTATGCTAAGTGTATTTTATGATTTCATCATTAATTCGGTGAAATTATGTAGTAAATGGGGTAAAAAATGACCTTAAACTAAGCATACTAGGGAGGGAAGAAAGTTGAAAATCTAGAAAAAATTGAGGAAGAGGAAGAAGATTGGGGGCGACTGCCACGTATGGGGCATGTGCCACATGACCCTATACGTATGTGCATTGCACTCGTACGGTTCAAAAGCGTGCCCCTTTTTTTGTTTTTCTTTTGAGGGCCTTAGGCCTTGACCATGCTATACAGATTAGGCTTAGCTTGGTTCGATCTGTATTCTTTTTTTTTTTTTTATAATTTTTATTTTATATATTTATTTTTATAAAATAAAAAGAAAAGGGCACTTCGCGCTTAATTAGATTTGAACCCTAAACTTCCTAAAAATAAGTAAATATACTTATCTATTAGGCCATTGGCTTGTGCTTTATTTAAATTGTACATATGAATAAGGTTGGCCTGGGCTAGATTTAGATCTAAACCTAGGCCCAACGCTTTTCACCTATTAATTAAAATAAAAATAAAATTATTATTAAAACACTAAGACTTATTTAAAATCCCTAAATTTTTTTATTTTTCTAAGTTTTCTATTTTTTTATAATTTTTCCAAAAAATTTATTTTTTGTGTATTTTTTCTAAATTTTTTATTATTATATATTTTTTGGTTTTTCCAAAATTAAGATCCTTTATCCTATTTTAAAAATTCTAAAAATATAATTTGTTCCTTAACAAAAAAGACATTATTTTTGCGGCAGAGGTAGAATTTGTTCTAAGGAACGCTATAACTAGCTAACTTTCCTAGGTTTAGTCCACTAGGGATTTAATAAAGGGTGAAAGAGAGAGGAAGCGCTTTAAGAGCTAGCCAAGTGGGTTTAGGAAATTCTAGCGCCTTAGGAGTTGGCTAGAAAGATTGGTTGTATCCTTTTAAGTTGACTAACCTAGGTAGGAGTTTTTCTAGGGTACTAGCAACCCTAAATTGGAATTGATTTGGAATATCTGGTTATGCTCTTTCGAGCTCACTAACGTAGGTAAGAGTGTTATTGGGAAAACCTAGTCATGCTCTTTTAAGCTTAGTAACCTAGGCGAGAGCGTCTTTAAAGGATTAGCAACCCTTAACTGGAATTGATTTAGAAAATTTGGCTATGCTCTTCTGAGCTTACTAACTTAAGTAGGAGTATCTTTAGGAAACTAGCAAGCTTTAAATGGAATTGATTTAGAAAACCTGGCCGTGCTCTCTTGAGCTTACTAACTTAAGTGGGAGCATCTCTAGGAGATTAACAACCTTAAGTTGGAATCAATTTGGAAAACTTGGTCGTGTTCTTCTGTGCTCCCTAATCTAAGTAAGAGTGTCTCTAAAAAACTAGCAACCTTAAGTTGAGCTTAGGAAAAGTGCCCCATGGGCTTGCTAAAAGGAATCAGTGATGAAAGGAAGTGTCTTATGGGCTTACTCGAGAGAAATTGGTGAAGAGCAGTGCCCTTATAGGCTCGCTAAAAGAACTTGGTAAGGGAAGTGCCTTATGGGCTCGTTAAAAGAATATTGGTAAGGGAAGCGCCCTATGAGTTCGCTAAGAACTTGGTGAAGACAAGTACCCTAAACGCTGGCTAGAACCTTAAAAAGAAAAGAAGAGGGGATAATGCTCTAAGAGCTGGCTTGAGCCCTAAAAGAATTGTTAGATATCTCTCATACATTTTACTGATAACAAAAAGGGTTAAAAGCTAATGAATCTTTAAGAGTGCAGGCTTACAAAAGGTTTTTTAGAAACTATATTCTTGCATATTTAACTCACATTTAGAAGCTTCAAACTGTTTGAAAATAGACTATTTTAAAAAGTCTTCAGAAAGTATTACAGAAGTTTTTATAAAAAGAATTTGTACAGCTTTTCAGAAGCTTGTTAAGAGACTTTTAAAAAAAGAAGGTTGATACTCTTCAGAAGGTTATTTAGAAGGTAGGTTTGGAAACTTACGTAAAATATTAATTTTAATCAGATTTAGATTATTCAAGACCTAGCTTCACTAGATTAAGTATATTAGGAAAATACATTTAGTCTTATTCACTCAAGATGAAATCATGATCCTTTGGGATTTATTTTAAGAGAAAATATATTTAGATAAATTAAGATATGTATAAGAATGAATAAGGATAAGGATAAGGTTGATTTGGATTTTGTGGGATTTTAAATCTTGAACGCAAGGCTTATTCGAAAATAGCTAACGAAAGCTAATCTTTTCAAAATAAAAATAGAAGCTTATTTGATGGTTATGGATTGAAGTTTATCTGATTTAAACAAATTAATGAGAGTTGTTTTGAAATTCAAATGACCGAGATCTTCTCATAAAAATACCCATGGAATTATCTAGAATAACTAACGGTTGGATAATTATGGAAGTGAAGAAAATCTTCAAATTTTTTAGCCATTGGAAAAAGTCGATATAAAAGGAAGAAGGATTCAAAACGTTAAGACACATAACTCTGAAGAAATACTATTGTTGCACAAAAAATTCTTGATCATTTTTTTACCTTCTGAAAAGCTTTAGAAAGTTATTCAAATACTTCTTTAGAGAGCTGCATCAAATCAAAGTTCTTTAACAAACTATTACTTTTTTCAAGTGCAAAATTATTTGAGACTTGTACTTTTGTTCTCATTTGTAATCTCAATATTGTATTGTAAAGAAAAGATAGTTTGTACTTTGTAAATCTGTATTAGCCTAGATTGTTGAGAGGCTAGATAGGTAGAGCAGAGTGTTGTAAAGTTACTGTGATAAATGCTTGTAATCTGTTTGTGATTTGTTTTAGCAGATGAAGTGAAATGACACCAGTGAAGTAGACTGGGTCCTCAGCAGCGGAGTTGGAAGAGAGTAGTAGGCAGAAGGCCGAAGGCCGAAGCTCTATGAAATCTCTACCTGATTTTCTTCTTCCTTATACTCTTTTAATTTTTTTTGTTATCTGTTATATATTAAATCATTAAATTATCATTGTTCACCATTATAAGTTACTAAGAGGGGTAACTTTATTTTTAACGAAAAAGTTTTCAAAAATTTAAAAATATTAATTCACCTTCCTTTTGATATCTTATATGGGATCAACAAGAATAAAAGAGGGTTTAATACTCTAGGAGTTAGCTAGGACCCTAAAAATGATAGACGGAACAGCACCCTAAAGGCCAATTAGAACCTTAAAAAGAAAAGAAGAGGGGATAACACTCTAAGAGATGGCTTGAACACTAAAAAGAATAAAAGAAGGTTCAGCACTCTAAAAGCTAGCTAGAACTCTAAAAATGAAAGATTGGACATCACCCTAAAGGCTACTTAGAACCCTAAAAAGAATAAAAGAGGGGTCAATGCTCTAAGAGCTGGCTAGGGCTTGAAAGATGGTACAAAGGGTAAATGCCTTAAAAAACCCCAACTAGAAGATTGCAAATATTGGTTATTATCTAAGGAGATATAGTCTAAATGCAATGTTCAAAAACTAACGTGCTAACATCGTATAGAAGTACTTACTTGGTCTTATCGATAGTACCCAAACTATCAAACCTTTCCTTGAAAAGTCTTATCAAAACCGACTAACTCATTCTTCAAAACGAATTCAATTTTTGATCCTTTGTTGTCAACCCAATTGATCTTGGTACGAAACTTCTAAGACTTCGTTGGCTCTTTAGAGAAATCATGCAAATTATCTCGATACAGAATGCCACCCACTATTTTTGTCCATCGACAAGTTGTATTAAAAAACTTTTATGAACTGAAACCCTTAGTCTTGACTAGTAAATATCTGTTGTGAGGTGATTACTTATTTGGACATCGCCTCTTCTTGAAAAATAAACAATAAAAACTCCCCATTGAAGGGGATCAATTTGTAATAAAATATTTTAAAGAGTTTTGTTAATTACCAATGTTCTATATCTCACTTTTCAACTTCTCTTGTGTTTTCCATGTGTGGGTTCAATTAAATGGGGCAAAAGAGTTGGACCTTTTGATGGAGCAAGAAGAAGGGATGCTGTTAATTCCAACTTTAGCAATTGCCAAGGATACCAACTTTACTTGTAGAGAATGAAAATTAGACCACAATAACATTCAAGACGATTGGCATTTTCATGTTTTGAGTAAAAATTTCTATTGACTTTTCATGGATAGTGTGACTTTACAGCGTTAGCATTTACAGGTCTCTCAATTTTAGACCACTCATCTAGGACAAAATTAAAGCCCCTCCTGGTAATACCTGCTTAACAACATAAGGGCCTCCGTAATTAGGAGCAAATTTCCCTCCGAAGTCTTATGCATTGGGGAGAACCTTCTCAACACCATATCACCCTCTTTGAAGTTCTAGGGTCGTACTCTTTTGTTAAAAGCTCGAGCCATTCTTTGTTGATAACATTAATTATAACATAGGGTTATCAATCTTCTCTCATCATTCAAATTCAGCTACTCGATGCATTTCTTTACCCAATTGGCTTTGTCCAATTGGGTTTTTGATAGTACTTTGAGAGCGGGATCTCAATCTCTACTAGTAACACTGCTTCAGTGTCGTATAACAAAGAGTAAGGTGTTGCCCTACTTAACATTCTAATGGAATTTCGATAGGCCATAAGTGTGAACGGTGACATCTCTTGCCAATCCTATATGTAATAGCCATTTTTTTTATGATTCTTTTGAGGTTTTCATTGGTTGCTTCAATAGCTCCATTCATTTAGGCTTAATAAGAGGTAGAATTCCTGTGGATGATCTTGAATTGTCAACATAACTCAAACATAAGCTTATTGATGAGATTAGTGTCATTGTTGGTGATGATTGTTTCTAGAGACCCATGTCGGGCCAAGATATCTCTCTTAATGAACTTGATTACTACCCTTTTAGTAACGCTTGAATAGGGTGAAGCTTCGACCCATTTGTTGTAGTAGTCGATAGTGACTAGTATAAAGCGATGCCTAATGGATGCTTTTGGAGTAATTGAGCCGATGATATCTATTCCCCATATTGAAAAAGGCAATATTGTAGAGAGTGTGTATTATTCTAAGGTGGGGCGTTTATCTTATTCACATAAATTTGGCATAAGTGACAGTGCCTAATGTGTTTGATGCAATTACCTTCCATTGTTGACCAATAATACCTTAGCTATATCTTAGCTAGCATGTAGCCATTCATGTAAGGGCCACATACTCCTTTGTGTACTTCTTTCATCAAAATCTCGACCGCTTTGTCATCTACATAACTTAAAAGTGTACTGTTGAAAGATTGCTAGTACAAAGTGGACTCGCTTACTAAGAATTGGGCAGCCAATCTCCTAATTATCCTTCTATCCTTTTTCTTAGCCTCTTCAGGGTATGTGCCTTGTTATAGGAGCATTTTAATATCATGGTACCATCGGTTTTTGCCATTTTATACCTTTAATTGCTAAATAGAAGGCAGGCTTTTCTTCAATTTCTATGGTGTGGGTTAAATCTTGACTCCACCGGATATTTGGATCATAGACGCCAAAGTGGCTAATGCATTGGCAAATTGATTATGAGTACTTGGTACGTGATAAATGCGTAGAATTACACATTTATCTCTACCAAAATGGCATACATTCATACATGTATTAGAACAATTATTGTAAACTATGCTAAAAAATTGATGAATACATGTTTTAGGTCAATTATTCAATAATCTCAACTAAAGGAAAAAAAAAATGAGCTTAAGTGGTCCATATATCTTATTGGTTTTGAGTTCAAATTCTAAAACAACTTTCAAAATTAAAATGGCAGCACAATTCCTTACTTCCAATATCTAGGACTGTCATCTTTTCAATCAACAGCTAGATATCTATGCATTAAAATAGTAGCAGTTGCAGCCAGGTCAACTGAGAGCTCGCTAAGCAACCAATTTTCAATTGAGCTCTGGATTCTTAAAAGATCCAAGCGTAAGCCAAGCTAACACTGGCAGCACAATTTGCTGAGTATAATGCTTCACTATCACTAATTTTTCTTCTATTTGTTGTAGGCAATGAAAAAACTGAGCAGGAGGCCATGAGTGCTAACATGGATGACAATGGCTGAACAATTCCAAAGTCAAGAGTGACTTCAGCACAAAAGTAAGATAGTCAACACTGCAGTAGCCATCAATATTCCGACAAGGAGATTTAGAATTATTACGGCTGTGATAAAGGACTAATGATAAGATCAATTGAGACTCATCATGGTCATGATAAAAAGAATTTGAGTGTTAGCACTCGTCACTCCCTCCATCACGACCATGATCAAGGGAGTGACTGAGACGGAACCTATTTTTTCTACTTGTTCATTATGGCTGTGACTCCACTTCAAAATGTTGTCCAGCAATTCTAACTTGAGACAAAGCAATTGAATTCACAAATAAGAGCAACCCACAATTCTTCAATTCGTGATAGCAGCATGGCATTTAATGTCCAACCAGTAGCAGCCATTAAAAGAATAAAGCAATCTACGATAGCAACTTGTAGCAGCTGTGAACTTTAGCAAGCAGTAGCCCTAACCAATAATTGAGCTAAAATAGAGACTGAGAGCAACAATTAAGTGAGAAGCCCTCCATGTGAACAACCCTAACGCTATGTAACCAATCCGAGGGCCCCTTGTCTGATCACATGACAAGTAGCACACTAAACTAAGTTGCAGTTGCAGTTCAAATGCAGCAACTCTAAACACAGACAGCAGCAACTTGAATCGACCATACACTAGTAGTAGCTGATCCATAAGTAGAGCACCAAACCGAACATAACATGAGCAGGGCATAAAGTAGAATTAATTGTTGATATTACAACAGGCTACTTTTGTTTGGGAAGATATAATCTAAGTTGAGCAACCCATTATCATATTCAATTTTTGTATACGTGGAGGCTTATGTTAGAAACCACTTTCATCCATTTCCAAATGAAGGTGTCAGAAATTTCCTAAGGTAGCAAATATCAATCGGGCATTAATTTTAATGGGTTGATGTTAAAGGAAGAGCTTACATGTAGGGGCTATTATTTTATTTAGGAAAAAAATTAGAAGCCTATAAGCAGAAGAGAGAGGGCATTTTTCCTTTAAAAGGTAAGAGTCGAAATAGAATGGAGAAGACAGTAGTTAGAGAATACAGTAGACGGTAGAGGACGAGAAGAAAATTCCATAGCTTAGGGATTTTGATTTTTTTTCTTAGTTTACTAGAGAACATAAACTTTATTTTCAGTCTATTAATTTCATTATGTGTTGTTTAATTTCAAGATTGTAAATACTTCTGTTTTAGCTTGCTAGAGGACCATCTCAGGTTCCAAATGAATCGAGATATGCTGATTGTTGTATCGGATTTTAGGATTGAATGTACAAATCGAGGTGTTTTCTTTTCCTTGTTATTTCAATTTAGATATATTTTGATTCATTTAGGTTTTGCGATATGATTTAGCACTTAATGTAATTGGGTTTTGTATTGATGAATTCGATCAATTAAAGTGTTTGTGTCTTATTCTGATGTCGATTTTGAATGTTTGGGTATTTTTCTATTGTGTTCATTGTCTAGTAGTTTAGCACGTAGCCATTATTTTCATTAGCTAGATAGAGTTGTAGGATAATTGAGAGGGTTTCGATAACTCGTGTTGAGCATCGCTTGAATTTGTGAAGAAGCTCGTCATAGGGATATGTGACTTTTAATTAAATTCATAAACTTACGCACTTAATGTAGTTAGAAGTATGGTTCGGGTTATGGGGACATGCTTAAACCATATTTCTAACTAGAATAATAAATTCGGTGTGAACGGATTATTATTTACCAGATAATTATAGATAAATTGCCTTAACGGGTGAGTTTATGCTATAATTAAAATTTTCCTACTCTAGGAGGTAGGCAAGTTCTAGTAAGTTTAGTTAAATCCCTTGCAGTAAATTTCGAATATCGATTTAAGACATCCCATCAATTCAAATGAGAATAGATTTACGAATTCTAAGTTGATCTCTTTATCTCTTCGACCCGGGACCCTCATAATGCAGCTAGAACATTTAGTTTAATGTTCGTCTTGTTATTTAGCTTTCACTCACTTTTAATTCACTTATTGATAGCTTAGTTTATGGAAAAACTCAGATAATTTAGTACTTAGCATCTCGCTACTATGGAATACGACCTTGATTCACCGTTTGTACTACTTCCATGACCCGATATACTTGTCGGTTCATACACTCACGTTTTCAGTGAGTTAATATGTGATTGATAGTGATTTCTTTGAATTTCTCCATCAATTTAGTCAAGTATAAGTGATAAGGTACTAGTTTAGGTTCTTTCATCTCGTATTCTCCTCTAGCTTGGCTAATAATAAGTAAAGAATCCCCGTACACTTCTAATTCTTGAATATCTTTATCTAATGCCATTTTGAGTCCCATTATTCATGCTTCGTATTTAGTGATATCATTGGTGTATGGGAAAATGAGCCTTACAGCTACAGGGTACTATGTACCTTTAAGGGATATCAATATTGCCCTAATTCTCTTCCCGAACACATTGGTAGCTTTGTCAAAGAACATTCTCCACTTCGATGGTTCATCATTTTTTTCTTCAATAGAACTTCCTTCATCTACTAAGATATTTTCATCAACGAATTTGACTTGTACCTCTTGAGGGGTGTCATCAGAGGGATTTTCTGTTAGTTGATCTACTAGAGCTTGCTCCTTAATTGAATTCTGGTTCATATATATAATGTCGAACTTTGATAATAACATTTGCCACTTTGAGATTCTACCAATTAGGGTTGGTTTATTTGCTAAGTACTTTAGGGGATTGTGTTGAGTTAGTAACTTAACCTGGTATTAGAGCATGTATCGTCTAAGTTGGTGTATTACTTAGACCAAAGTACAGTAGATTCTTTCAATTTTTGAATACTTCTGTTTTCCTTCAGTAAATTTCTTACTCAAGTAATATATAGCTCATTCTTTTCCTTCCTCGTCCTTCTAGCCAAGCATATACCCCATGGATTCTGGTAATATTGTGAGGTATAGAAATAAAGGCTTCCTAAGGTTAAGAGCTACCAAAATCGGAGGATTCATAAGGTAGTTCTTGATTGTTGTGAAGGCTTGCTTGCATTCTTTATCCCAGTTTATCTTGGTGTTCATTTTCAACAACTTAAATAAGGGATGACATTTATCTGTAAGTTGAGATATGAACTGGGTTAGGTAGTTTAAGCGGCCCTACAAATCTTTTATTTCTTTAAGTGTACGTGGAGGGGGTAAGTCGATTATGGCTTTTGACTTTATCAGGGTCCACTTCCATGCCTCTTTGGTTGATTGTGAAACCTAATGATTTCCCTAAAGTTACTCCAAAGGTACACTTCTTAAGGTTGAGCTTCAATTAGAATTTTCCTAACCTATCAAACAATCTCCTCAAATTATGTACATGATTTTCTCACTCTTTAGATTTTGCAATCATGTCATCTACATAGACTACAACTTCTTTGTGCATCATGTTGTAAAAGATTGCTACCATGGCTCTTTGATAAGTTGCCCCCAGTGTTTTTGAGTCCGAAAGGCATTACTTTATAGCAAAATGTTCTCTAAGTTATGATGAATGTTGTTTTAGTTTTATCTTCTTTGGACATTTGAATTTGATTATATTTGGAGAATCCATTCATGAAGGAGAAGAGATGGTTCCCAATTGTATTATCCACCAAGACGTCAATATGAGGTAAAGAGAAATTATCTTTAAGGGTTGCTTGGTTCATGTCTCGAAAATCTATGCACACTCTAACTTTTTTGTTCTTCTTCGTTACTGGCACAATGTTGGCTATCCAGTTAGCATAATCAAATACTTCAATGAAACCGACCTACAGTAATTTTCTTACTTCTTTAATTTTCAATAAGATATTTAGTCAAAATCTCCTTAGCTTCAACTTCTTGGGTTTGATATCTTCTCTTATAGGTAAGCAGTGGACCACGATTGATGGATCTAACTCAAGCATATCTTCATAAGACCATGTAAACACATCTTGGTACTTAGATAGTAGTGCGGTTATTTCTACCTTTTGTTCTTTTTTCAAATTCCCTCTAATTTTCAAAATTTTGGGGTTGTCATCGGTCCTAACATTAATTGTCTCAATTTGCTCTTTAATGGAAATTTTACTCATTTCTTATCTTTGCTAACTTTCTTGCACATCATTGTGGTCATTGACATCACTCTCGACGACTAATCTCATAAGGTTGGAAGCGATGCCAATCTTTTTGTCACCTATCTGTATGAGGTATCCCTGGCTTTTATTCAAAGCATTGGATCTGGGCAAAATGTATGTAAAGAAATGAGTGAAAGTAAGGAAGGAGTGAAGAGAATGAAGACCGATTTTTATGATGTTAGAAGAAATTCTTCCAATTATAATGTTGTAGAATAAAAGTAATTATTGCAAAACTCAATAAAATACTAAACTGTGATTTATCCTTTACCTTAGAAGAGACTTATTGCTATTCATAGGGATGGAGAACCAATTATTCAAGTGTTGGGACTTATAGTAATTTTATTATTGCTAGAGGTATCTTCTTTAGCAGGCTTTGAAGTCTGGACATCAGCTAGGATGAACGTTTTTGACAACGGTGGGAAGGTCATTGGGGTGTGATACAATCTGTCACCCCTTTTGCCCTTCGCTTGCATATTTTGCAGCTCATCTAATGGAGTTGGGATGTAACCGAGCCTATAGGTATCAACCTAGCCTTCCTTGAATTTCGGCCTCTCATCTTTCTTTCGATCAGTAACCATACGCACTTCTTCAAACATTTGGAGCCTAAAGTCCTCTTTCTCCTTGATGCGAATGTAAGGTATCGTTGTTTCTTTATATATTCCATAATCTTAGTCACTTAAAATTATTATGACCTGGCTATTTGAGATGAACTTAAGCTTTTGATGTAAGCTTGAAGGTATAGCCCTTGCTGAATGTATCCAAGGTTTTCTCAAGAACGGGTTGAAGGTTCTTGGGATGTCTAGGACTTGGAATCTGATGTTGAAAGTTTATGGGCCAATGTCTACTAGCAAGTCAATTTCCCTAATAATTTCTCTTTTGGATCCATCAAAAGCCCTGATTGTTGTCGAACTTGGCTTGATTACAATCTTATCGATGCCCAATAGATCTAGGGTGGGAAGAGGGTAGACATTCAATGATGATCCATTGTTGATAAAGCCTCTTACTGTGATAATGTTGTTCACTCTCACTATTATGAAGAGAGGCTTGGTATATTGATTACCTTCTTCGTATAGTTCCTTAGTGGAGAAAGATATTTGATCCATAGTGAGGATAGAGTTAGTGATAGACCCCATTCTTTCGGCTAGTATTTCGCGAGGGACTTTAACCTCTCTCAAAGTTCTGAATAGAGCTTCTTGATGTGGTTCTAATGATATTAACAAACCCATGAATGATATTTGTGCTAGAGTCTTGGTGAGCTTATCCATTATTTTGTACTCACTTGATTTAATCATTTTAGTGAAGGTAGATAACCCTTCTTCACATTCAATTGGTTTGTTGCTTGATCTTTCTAGCATAGCCTTCTTTTTCAGGTCTTCCTTTGGGTCATAAATTCTACCAAAGTGGCTAATTCCCCCTAAGATTGAACTTGATTGCCCTTGATTTACTACTTGGTAATTAAGAGGAGCAGTTTTATAATTTTTAGGGGCTAAAGGCATATGGAAGGTATACCTTTTGGTCTATGGAATTTGCTTCTCCTCTTGTTTGTAGAATTTATAGACCTTGAGCTCTTGGTTGGAACCAATCATGTTGATGGTGAGATCTAAGTCGCTAAATATCATGTTGATGATGTGATGCGTCTCCGGGGTTAGACACACAGAGAGGCACCACAACGAAGTGAACTAGAAGGAAACAAAGAAAAAAGCTACAAAGTCCTGGCAGCTATAGAATGAATATGATATACCACTCGATCTTACTTGGCCAACAATTCGTTGGATATGACATATTGATCTGAATTGAAGGGTCACTTGCCATTGCTCTTTGCTAAAGGGAATAGATAAGAGTTGAATGATAACGAGACCACTAAGGTTACTCAAGGTGAATAATTCTGTAATCAAAGTTGAATGTTTGCATACAAGGGAAGTGGAGGTTTATGTACTTGCCTACTAGGGTTATTTTACATGTATAAAAAGACAAGGGTATTTTTCAATTATGATACATGAATCATACCAAAAAGGGGTAAAAAGGACAAAGAATATCCAATACGGGAAGAAAGAATTATTCTGGAATGTTGTGTTAGAAGGTATGTATCGCTTGATGGCTGTACGTCGGGAATATGATATAATATAGGCAGAAACAGGAAGTGCTGGTAGAAACAAATGCTGGTAGTCAGGGGTCGACTTGATCTGGATCAGGTTGAGAGCTAATCATCCTAGCAAAAAGGTTAGCTGTCTTAAAGTCAAATGCTAATAGATTAGGTTGGGAGCTTGGCTTAGCTAGTTCTAGCTTGTCTTTTAGATTAGGATTTCGTTGTTGGGTAGGAGCATATTGGACACATATGAGGATCTGATGGGCAAGTCGGCTGGAGGTCGGATTAAGATAGGAGTCCTTGTCTTGGTTATGGCTTAGAACTAGTATTTTTCGTGTGAGCCTTTGAAGTTTTCTAACCCAACTTCTTATGATCGGTTTAGGGGGTTGATTCCTATCATTTGCTTGGGGGTTAGAAAGATTTGTGCTCAAATCTAAAGCGGTTTCTACTTGTTCTTCTAGGGTACTTATAGGGTCTTCTATTGGTTGATGGGGAATCGGATCGGATACATTAAATATAGAGGAGACACCATAGTCATTGGGTAACTCAATCTAGTAGGCGTTGTGGTTGATCTTCTTCAAGACCTTGAATAGGCCGTCAACTCGAGAAGATAGTTTGCTTTGTCTTAAGTACGGGAATCGCTCTTGGCTGAGGTGAATCAATACTAGGTCTCCTGGTTAAAGAGAAACAATTTAGCAACCTCAACTACCAATCTCTTGTTGTCTCTAATTGAATTTGGCGATCTTCTTTGTTATAGACTGGTGCAATTCATGTAATTTTCGAGCTCGATCAACTCCAGATTGACTCACTTCAGTAATTATTGGGGTATTGATCATGTTTAGGGGAATGGTTGGGTTAAGGCCATAGACGACCTCGAATAGGGTTTTCCCTATAATGCTGTAGATAGTTCAAGTGTATGTGAGCTCTACAATTGGTAGGCACAGATCCTAAATCCCTTAAGTTCTTCCCTACAACAACTTTGAGCAAATTGCCTAATGTCCTGTTCATCACTTTAGTCTGGCCATTAGTTTGAGGGTAACTACTTGAGCTAAACACTAGTTTAGTCTCAAGTCACCTCCAAAGAGTCTTCTAAAAATAGCTAAAAAATTTTGTGTCCTGATTTGAGACAATAGTCTTTGGTACTCCATGTAGTTGGACAACCTCCTGCAAAAACAAGTCAGCAATGTATAAAGCATCGTTAGTTTGATGGTACAGAATGAAGTACACCATCTTGTTGAAACTATTTACTACAACAAAAATAGAATCTTTTCTCCTGGATGTCCAGGGCAACCCTAGGACAAAGTCTATCTTAAGGTGGTAAGGTAGGCATTGGCAGAGGTATGTACTCTCCATGGGGTTCTATCTTCCCCTTAGCACGCTTATACACTTCACAACGACCCAATACCTAATGGACATCCTTAGTTAGTAAAAATTTTCTTTCAACAGATTAGTTGTCTTCACCTCCCCAAAGTGACTTGAAAGTCCGTCGCTATGAGCTTCCTAAAACAACAATTCATGTGTGGAGTAGTTTAGAATACATAGCCTGTGGTCCTTAAATAGATAGCCATCCTTAAGATAATATCCTCCAATAACTAGTCCTTTGTGACACTATTCAACAACGGAACTAAAGTGAGGGTCATTAGCATATTGCTTAGTGATGAGTGAGAATCCTAATAGTTTTGTTTGCAAAGTGGTTAGTAAGGTTTGCTGTTGTGACAGAGCGTAGACCACCACATTTGTACTTCCCTTCTTATATCAGATGATGTATGAGAAACTCTCCATGAACTCCATCCACTTAGCTTGCCTCTAAGAAAGCTTGTTTTGACTCTTCAAATGCTTTAGAGACTCATGGTCTATATAAATAATAAACTTTCACAGCAGCAAATAATGTTGCCAAGCAGTAAGGGCTTGGTAAAGAGAGTACAACTCTTTCTCGTACACAGAATAGTTTAAGGTCGGACCACTAATTTTCTCACTATGGTAGGCAATCGGCCGTGGCTCTTGAATCAGGATAGCACTAATTCCAACTCCCGATGCGTCGCATTCCAGTTTGAAGGGCTTGTCAAAATCTGGTAGTGAAAGGATAAGTATCGAGGTGAGCTTCTCTTTGATCTCCTCGAAGCTTCGCTCAGCTCGATTGTTGCACCTAAACCTTTCATTCTTCTTTGTCAGCTTGGTCAATGGGGTAGTTATTGTGCTAAAGTTCTTAATAAATCACCTATAGAAAGAAGCTAAGCCATGGAAACTTCAGACTTTAGTGACATTCTTCAGCGTCCGCCAATCTAGAACAGCTCAGATCTTCTCCTCATCTGCTTAGATTCCTTCCCCTAATATTACAAACCATAGGAACATTATACTAATATGTCGTCAAAGTATATGACCACACATCTTCCAAGAAGAGAGCACATCACATGGTTCAGTAACCTCATGAATGTGCTTGGCACATTAGGAAGCCTAAATGGCTTAACCAACCATTCGTAGAGCCCGTACCTAGTCTTAAAAGCAATCTTCCATTTATTACCTGGCCTCATGAGAATTTGGTGGTAGCTACTCCATAGGTCAATTTTCGAAAATATCTTCGTATCATAAAGCTCATCTAACATGTCATCGAGCCTTGGTATCAGGTATTTGTCCTTTATAGTAATTTGGTCGATTACTCGACTGTCGATGCACATATACCATGAACCATCCTTTTTTGGAATGAGTAGAGCTGGTATAGCACAAGAGGTCATGCTCTCCTTCACATATCCTCAATCAATGAGTTCGTTTACCTGTCTTTTCAACTTAGTAGCCTACTCAGGATTTATCCTACACATAGGTCAGTTTGGTAGGGTAGTACCTGGCTGTAGATTAATACAGTGTTTTATGCCTCGGACTAGGGGTAGTCCTTTAGGCAGTTTTTTTAGAAACAGGTCAGATAACTCATTTAGCAAGGTTCAGATCTCTTCTAGAACATTCTGTAACTCCCTTATCTCTATCAGTCTTCTAACCAACAAGAACATCGGTTTATTAGCTTTCTCAACAGATTAGAGCTCTTTATGGCTCAACATTAGGACTTTCTTTTTACTAGCTCGGGTGAGTTGATTATGGGTTTCATTTACCTAAGACAGGGTTAGGGGTTGCAACACTATCCTCTTTCCATCCTTAACAAAGGCATAGGAGTTCTTATATACGTCATTTGTAACACATCGATCAAATAACCAAGGTCGTCCAACCAGCAGATGTGAAGCTCCCATGGGGACGACATCGTACACTACTTCGTCCCTGTATACATTTCTAATGCTGAACGGTACAGTCACTTGTTCTGCTATGTGCAAAGCACCCTTATCATGAAGTTAATGTAACTTGTAAGGTTAGGGATACTTTGAGGTCGGCAAACTTAACCTCTACACAAAGGATTACGCAACTACATTAGTGTAGCTTCCTCCATGCACTATGATTATGCTTAATTGGTCGTTGATGGTACACTTGTTATGGAACAAATTCTCGTTCTAGTCTTCCTTAGGGTTAAGCAAGGAACTCAAGACTTGTCTTAAGACTAGGGTCATCACTTCTCCTTGGTCAGCATAGACACAGGTCTCCTCTTCCTCCTCGACTTCCACCTTTCGAACATCCTTTTTCTCTTCAGGCTCACTTTCGTCAGTGCTATCCACTACATCTCCTCAGAGCACCATAGCACGTCAGTTCGGATACTCAATAGCCATTTGTCTGAAGCCTACACATTTCAAGCATTTCACTTCATTAGACTTCCGTCTGGAGGTTTATCCTTTCTCATACATTCTCGGGAGTAGCTTAGCCTCGGCTTAGCCTGAATGTCTGCTTGGCTATGCTGACCTACTCGGTTATCATTAGGTTGGCCATTATTTTCCTTGGCTTGGTATGGTCTCTTCGACTTAGCTTGAATAGGTTGACATAGTACCGAGGCTGAGGAGAATGTTAGCTCAGGTCGGCTTAGAACATTTCTTCTCTACTTTTCAACCTTTTGCGCTATCTTAATGTCCTCTTCCAAATTATAAAATCTTTATCCTTCTATGACATTGTGAATCTCATACTTAAGCTCAAAGATGAACCTCGATACTGTACGGGCCTCTAGCTCTTCCACATTGGCTTGAATCATTAACATCTGGAACTCTCTTACATAGTCATCAACAGTTCGGCTTCCTTGACGAAGCTTTCGTAACTTTGTAATGCAAACGTATCTTGTAAATAAGTCTTAGGCACAAATCTGCCTCTTAGTAACCTTTTCATCTCATCTCATCCAAAGTCTTAACACCTCATCTTCTATCTCTTGCCTTGGCTGCATTCAGATTCTTCCACCACATGGTAACATCCCTAATAAACTCCAATGCAGTAAGTTGGACCTTGACCGCATCCTCATACCCATAACATTTAAATACTTTCGCGACCTTCTCTTTCCACTCCAAGTATTCATCTACATCTCCACTTCCACTAAAGGGTGGGATTTGCACCTTGGAATTGTCTACCTCTCGAGGAATTTGGCATCATCGTCCCTGTGCTCGGTAATAATCAACTTCTTCTTCTTTACTAAACCCTTCAACATCTAGCTCCTCATTATCCTCTATAATCTCTTCTAACTCCAATCTTTGTCTAGTAGCTCCTTAAGCTCGAGGAGGTCGAACTGGGTGATTGGTTCGATTAACTCGGCCATAGTGTCTCTTAGGGGCACCATCCTAGGGGCTTTGTTGTTGTATACCTTGGGGTTGTTTTCTATTAACTTACATTATAGTGACTAGACTCTCAATAAGGTTTATGAGTTTGTTAAGTTTGTCATCAATGAACCCTAATGTGTTACTACCATTGTGACCAAGACCAAGCTAAGCACCACTACCTTAGTCATCAATAACTCCTTAAATACTTGAATCGGACATAATAAAGGACTTTTCATATGGATTAACAACTTGCTAACAACTTCAACACCTGATAGTCACTCAAATAAGATGGAAACAAACTTGCTCTGTTTCTGCAATGAAAAACAAAGTAAAACTGAGTAACAATAAAATCACTCTTACTGTCACACCAACACATTACAGTAGCTACGGAAGGAACACAACAGCCACTAACAATAAAGCGAAGAAAAACTTCATTGCAACTTTATACACTCCCTTGTAGAATTGTGCTTTGATACTGGTGAAACTGATGCGTCTTTGAGGTTAGATATATAGAGAGGCACTACAACGAAGAGAACTGGAAGGAAACAAAGAAAAAAGTTAGCAAAGTACGAGGAGCTACTAAATGGATATGATACGCCACTCGATCTTACTCAACCAATAATCCGCCGGATATGACACACTGGTTTGAATTGAAGGGTCACTTGCCACTACTTTTTGCTAAAAGAAATAAGTAAAAGTTGAATGATAATAAGAATACTAAGGTTGCTCAAGGTGAATAATTCTGTAATCAAAGTTGAATGTCTACGTACAAGGGAAGTGGGGATTTATATACTTGCCCACTAGGGTTATTTTACACGTATGAAAAGTTAAAAGGGTATTTTACAATTATGTTACATGAATCATACCAAAAAAGGATAAAAAGGACAAAGAATATCCAGTACGGGAAGAAAGAATCATTTTGGAACGTTGTGTCAGAAGACATGTATCGCTTGATGGCTATATGTTAGGAGTATGATATAATATAGGCAGAAACAGGAAGTGCTGGTAGTTAGGGGCCCACCTGATCTGGATTAGGTCGGCAGCCAATCATCCTAGTAAAAAGGTCAGCTGTCTTGAAGTCAAACACCAGTAGATCAGGTTGGGAGCTTGACTTCACTAGTTCTAGGCTGTCTTCTAGATTAGGGCTTCGCTATTAGGTAGGAGCATGTTAGATATTCGTAAGGATCTAATAGGCACGTCGGATCGGGATAGGAGTCCCTGTCTCGGCTATAGCTTAAAACTAGTATTTTCCATGTAAGCCCATGTAGTCCTTTAGTCTGGCTTCTTGTGATCAGTCTAGGGGGTTGATTCCTATCATGATGGGCCTGTGGTTAGGTAAGAGGTTGTTGTTGACATTTGGAATTGGAGCCTCCATAAAGTTTAGATAGACTGTGCCTTCGTTGATTAAGTCTTGAATCTTGTTTTTTAATCTCTAACACGGGTCTATTGAATGGCCCACTTACCCCAAATGATATTGACACCTTGCATTAGGATCGAAAACTCTTGGTTTGTACCTTTCATTAGGAGGCACAAAATGCAGTGGATTATATTTTCATAGTTTTTTAAGGATCCAACTAAGTAGAATAGATATCTTGGTGAACTGCTTTGGGGCCTTATTGACTTGCGGTTGCTGAGCTGGCAGAAGATTTGCCTTGAAAGAGACCTAAGCATTAAGCTTAATGTTTGAATTGACCATACCAATAGTAGCTTCTCTAGGCTTATTGGTGGTGAGTTTAGTAGAGGGTAGTCTTTTGTTTAATGGTTCATGTAATTTGCTAGAGGAGACGACACTTTCAATCTGACACCATGCTGTTTGATAACTCTGATTTTAAACATATTTCATATGGTGATTTTATAGTATTTCCCTTACATTTTCTGGTTTTCTTTAAAGAAATTGATACTTAATTGAGTAAAATATTGATTTCAAGGTTTGAACGCGTTCTAGGATTGAAAACGAAGAAAAGGAATCAAGTTTCACTCAAATCGGAGTTCAAACGAAGAAGTTATGAAGTTTTGAAGTTGTGTAGAAAATTTTGCCTTAGTACAAAAAGTTACACGACCTGGGGACACGGCCATGTCCCAGGTCGTGTCTGGTGACAAAAACAGAATCCTTGTAATACATATATAAAAAGATATCGTAGCGTTTAAAAAAAAAAGAGAGACATTACAGAAACGGAGAAACACAAGAGACAGCAGAAGACTTGAGGAGAACATCAAGAAAGAGGCGAGAACAACATCAACTTCAAGATTAGAGAGATTGTTCATCAATTAAAGGGGTTTTCCATGTTTTATTTTATGTTTTTGATGGAACTCATTTTTAGATTCATTATGATAGCTTAGAATTCAAGTATTTAGGATTATGAAACCTAGGGTTTCATATAACCTTTGGATTGAATTATAATTTCAATAAAGTTTATATCTTTTCTTGATTCAATTATGTTGTTTAATTGTTGATTGATAATTCTAGAGTATCAATATATGATATTATGCATGAGGATTGAGAAATTGCATGTGTAATTAGATCTTAGCATAATTGGAGAGAATTACATGTATACTTAGAGATAAGATACATGTTTCTTCCAGAAAGTCGATTATTTGTATGGGAATTCATTATACATTAATGCAATTCTAAGTTATATTACTAAGTGAAGAGATTCCGGTAAATAATTTAGGATCAGGGTTAATATGCTTGAGAAAGATATTAGCTTTAATTGTAAATCCCTCCGGTCAAGAATAATAGAAACTAAATTGAATATATTTTAAAAAGGTTACATGTTAAACACTAGGGGAAATAATTCCTAAATACTTTATTAATTTCTTGAAGTCGTTCGTGGTTTATTGCTTTCTAATTTGCTTAATCAAGTTTCATAATTAGTTTAGATGGTTAATTTCAGTATTTTTAATTTATTCAATTTATCACAATTTTCTAGTTAAATAATAAAGCTAAGGTTAATATTAGTATTCAAAATCTTTGAGGGATCGACTCGGACTCACATCCGCTATATTAAAATTGATAGGTGCACTTGCCTCGTATCATTGCTACTACTTTTGTAAAACTAGAGGAGGCCTGGCTGACCAGGTGAGAGAAGTAAGGTCTCTCAAGTGTGTTGATGAAAGTTGAAGTTAGCTCTTTCTTGGTTATGGGGGTAGATACCCTTGCAGCTAAGTACCTCCTTCTTTGGGCATATTCTTTAAAAGATTCATTATGCCCCTTCCTTGGGGCAACCAAGTCCATTATGGTTGGTGCTACGTTAATATTGAACTTATATTGCTCATAAAATTCCTTAGCTAGCTTCTCTTAAGTATTTACTTGATTCATATTTAATTAGGCATACTAACTCAAAGCAAGGCCCATTAGGTTATCTTGAAAAGTCTGTACCATGAGCTGGTCGTATTGTACATATTTGCCCATTATTTGTACATACAGTCTAGTGTGTAGTTTAGGGCATCTAATCCCATTGTACTTCACAAAGTCAGATACTTTAAATTGTTTTAAAAAGATTCCATAGTCATTAGTAGAGAAGTTTATTATACCAGCCAGCTCAAAACCATTATGCCCTTTGAACATTTTCATCTTCTTAATGATTTGTCGGGTCAGTTGTTTCTTAAGCTCTTTTAATCTATCTTAATTAGTTTCAGGCTTTAGGTTGATTGGGAATGAGTAAGTGTTTGGCTTGAATGTCGAGTTAACCTACGGATGGACCCCTTCTGTCTCAAAAGATTCAAAGGTTTAGTTGACTTTAGGATGGGCTTCATTTGCTTCGAGAGGGGAGGCTTCGACATTCTTTCCATACCGGGCTTTAGAGCTTCATTTGATGGTGCTATGGACTTGGGTAAGGTAATGTTGATAGCAAGGAAGCTTAGTTGATTTGAAAATTTTCCCACTATTTGTTCTAAAGAGCGAAGTCTTAGCTTAGTAGGATCGATGACTTTTGGGTTGACCCCGGTGTTGTCGTTCTTGGTGTTGACATTGTCGTTCCCTTGGTTGGCCATTCTGGTCTATAAGTGGGTTCGACTAGGACTTCTTAGAAAGGTTTGATGTTTGAGAGTTATCTTTGCAACTTGGTTTAAGATTACTTTTTGACAAGTTAGCACATAAATATTTTAAAGAAATGGGATGAATTAATAAATAAGTAAATAAATGTATAAGAATGTAAAGATGTATGGCACATGGATGCAGAGGAACAAAACTAATGAAGAATAGCAAGATGGTAATTTTTATTATCTTGTAGCTTTTAGAGTTCTCTTTTACATTATTTGAAAAAGAAAATACATTGTTTCACAAGAAGAGTATTCTTATCTCTAGACGTTCTTCTAACACTTAGCAGGGGTTCCCTATTTTTACTTATTAGGTCCTGCTGGTGCTTCTTTCCTTTTTTCTAAGTTAGGCTCTTCTGTTTCTTTAAGTTCTGTTAGCCTTCTTTGGGTCATCCTTAATTGGTGTTCTAAAGCCTAGGAATGTTATCTTGATTCTTGAAAGAGATCTTCTTACATGTACCGCTCTTCATAGATCACTTCTACATGGGCTTGTACCTGGTCCATATAAGTCTTGATTTCAAGATCTGGTTTAGCTGGTGTGGGTTGTATGGTCTTTGGTACTCGATACTAGATCTCTCTTACCTTATAGAGTTGATTGTACAAATATTCTTTGGTAACCCTATGCTTATCCACTTCTCACAACCACTCTCCTAAATCGATGTTAAGGTTAATAGTCTTTGTTTCCCATAATTGTTTGATTGCGCGGAGTTTGGACATCTTTTATGGCAGTAGAATCTAAAGGTTCTCATAATTCAAGGTTGTGATGTCTAGCGAGGGCCTATAGACTATATCTTAAATTCCTTCAAATTTTTTGATCATATTGTTAGGATAATAGCCTATATACAATTTCATTCTGATTAGGGGTATTTCTTGATAATTTTTGTAGACTAAAATTACCCTTTTGAAGTTACTTCATATTGTTGTCTATAAGATATTAGCGACTTAGAAATTTCGCAACACTTCTACCTATATTAAGTGGATTTTTCTTTTAGTAGATGGACCTTGTTGACAAAAGAATTGATCAAATAAATACTATAGGCAAATTCTCTTTGGATAAAATCAAGCCTATAATACTTCATGTGGCTTATAAACTAGACTGTTAGTAATGTCACGTTGGTTTTTAGTACGCCATTGTTTTTTTGTTTTAAAATATTGAGGCTTCTGATTTGTTCTGCAAAGAAGGCCAGGACATATAATTTTCCTTCAAGAAACTGGTCCACTAATTCAGCAACCTTGAAATAGTGAGGAACTTTCCATTGGGGACTAGGAGAGTCCTGAATACAGTTAAGATAAAAGCCTTCTTTTTGTTCTACCCCTAGTCTTTGGGATTGCCATAGAAGATGCCCTGTTTGTTGGATTTAGGCTTAATGGTGAACTAGGCTTTTAGGTCTTCCACTTTGATGCTGTTTCCATTATAGCTTTTCAAGACCTTGTTTACTTCAACTTTCTGATCTTGAGGAATTTTCAAAACGCATTTACCGGGTCAACTTCTAAGTTCGGAGTATATATATCTTCTAAGGAAGGGGCTTGAAGTAGTTAGGTATGTTTTTTAAGTATTAGACTAATCAGGTAAGGCGTAACTCAAAAAGCCACTTCATAAATTCCGAAAAGTTAGTTAGGGCTCTAATTAGATTGATCTTAATTTTCATGCGGGGAAGTCATTTTATTTTTCTCAATATTTGGACCATATTTAATTTCTACATAAATAATATGATAAGTTGACCTTACATCGTATCTAAACCATTGTGGAGGAATGGAATGAAGAGTCATTTTTATATGGGGTGTTCTTTCTCTTTTTGAATGATCATAATATGATGTAAGCATATTCGCTACCTTTTTTATTATGGATCCAAATTTAGAGGTTTGGAATTGTTCTTGCATTCCTCTAACTGTATTTATCAAGTCATAATCTAACAATGTTTGTTATGTAAAATAATACTCATCTATAAAAATACTTAGAAAATTTTCTAATTTTATATCAAATTTATAGATGCAAAATTCTATTTCATTATTTTCATTTCTAAATATATAAGGGGAAATATTTTCATTAGAGATTTTCAATATATTAAATTGTAAGACATGTAATGGTTCCAAAAAATTCTTTTTTACTAATTTACTAATGTATTGTTTACATTTTGATGATAATTTATCAATAAAAGAATGCCTTTTAAAGAAAATATATGCATATGTTTATTCATATAAGATATTTTTGTTTTCTTCATGTCTAATATAATGTCTAAGAAATGCTTGTTTAAAAGTTTTTCATTTATTAAAGTTTCTTTCATTTTTACCAATAGTATTTTTTCTACTTCATGTCTATATTTACTAATTAATTGTGAATCTATCAAAACGTCTTGATTCTCCAAAAATTCAACTAATTTTTGTTTAGCTTCAACGATAGAATTACAATAACTCTAGATCGAGTTATGATGATCTCGAATCTAAGGAATTACTTTATACCATTTTTTTTATATACTTAGGTTAAGACCATTCATTACTACATAGCAAAGAAACTTTTTATTTTGTGAAAAATGTGTACTTATTTGTCTAGGAGCAAGTTTATTGTCTATTTTTGGAAAGTAATTTGATAAGGCTCTACAAATATTCAATTTATTTTTATTTGTGGTTTGAAGTCTCCATACTATATCAATAAGCATCTTTTGAGCTTCATCTACATTTATTTTAGTTGAGTGTTTAAATTCTAGAGATGAACCTTTTTAGTAAATGGGGGGTTCTATTCCATTATAGTTCATCATGCGGATTATGTTATTATTACTACTACGAGGCCTTGAAGTAGGCTTAAAAATAGTAGGCCCTTGTCTTTTTATAATGTCCATTTGTATATTGTTGAATGAGAATCTCATTGGGTTTTAGCCTATTGGACTTTATTGAATTATTCTATTGTTGTAGTTCTTCATTAAAAATATACCTACTCAAAACATTAGCTAAATTATTATTTTTTCATTTAATGTGTTTTATTTCTATTTTATATCTGCTATTAATTAAAATATATATGAACTTAATCTACCTCCTTTGTAACATGCTTTTATTGTTCTTGTTTTTGTAAAACTTAGCAATAGTCTCACAATCAGTTCTTACTAAGATTTTGGCTTTATTAATAAAAAATAATCTAAAAGTATTTAATCTATAAATTATAGTTATAATCTTCATATCTATACTACTAGTTAATCCTTTTTCCCTAAAGGTACTGCTACTATATCTACAAACTTTTTATTCACTTTTTGGAGTGTATTTATGAGGTTTTCTTTTTAAGACTGTACCCCATTCGTTTTCACAATGATCTGTTTCTATAATTAAACAATCATTATTTAATAGTAACCTTAAATTTGGCAAGTTTTTTACTAGTTCTTTTATTTGTCTTACTTGATTAAGTTCTTCTATGTTTAAAGGTTTAAAGTTACTTGTTTTTCTCATATAATTGTTTGTTTATGTTTTTTATAAATGGTTTAGCACAATTAACTAATCTTAAAAATTGTTGTAAAGTCTTTTTTGTCAAAATCTGTATTGAATTCTAAGACCTTTTTAGAAATGTAAGGTTGTAGTTTAATTTTCTCGTTACCTATTTCTACTGCTAAGAATTCTATGTTTTTTTTTTTTATAAAATTGGGCCTTTTTACTGCTTATAGCTATTCTATTATATTTAAACAAAATTACCTTTAGAGGTGATATATGTTCTTTTTCAGTTTTAGAATGTACTAAAATATCATCTATATAAACATAAACAAAGAGATATTTTGAAAAAAACTTATCTATTTTCCTTTGGAAGACTAAGGGAGCATTTTTTAATCCTAATGGTATAACTAATCACTCAAAGTGTCTTAATAGACATATAAAAGTTATCCATGGAATTAATTCTTCATATATTTTAATTTGCTAGAATCTCGATTTATAGTCTGATTTACTAAAAATGTTACTATGTTGCATTCTATTTATTAAATTTGTTTTGTTAGGAATGTCATATGCATCTGTCCATATATTATCATTTAGGTGTGTATAATTTGTTACCGTTCTACTCTTACATCTAACTATTTAATCGTACTTTTTAACAATGAATGTTAGGCTTTTGTAGGGACTATTAGACCTTTTGATAACTTCGAATTTTAATGATTCTTTAATAAGCGTTTCAAATTCTTTTCTATCTAAATTATTGCATTTTATTTTCCTCGATCTTATTGCTAAATTTAGATTAAGTATATCTAATTTATAATATATCTTATTTCTATCTAATAATTTTGTGGGATTTTCGCCGTAACTTTTTCTTTTTCTAGTTTACAAATTATATTATCTATTTCTGTTATTTTTGTTTCTATAATGTTGTAAATTTTTCTATAGTTTAAACAACTATTTATCAATTCTAAATTCTCATAATCTTTTATTACTTGTTCATATAGCTCTTTTTCTATTTCTATGTTTTCTTTTTCTTTTCATTTTTTTCCACTTTTTTATTAACTATTTTTATTTTACATTTACCTTGTATATCATATGCAAATTTTTTTCTCAAAAGGGGTACTATAGGAGAAGTTACAAGTATCAATCCTTGTATATTTAGACTAAATTTATAATTGTTATTTAACAAAAACTATAATCTCATTATACATATGTGTTTATGGAGTTTCATATCTCTTATATATTTCCTAAATTTGTGTAAACTATTTGTTCATTTTTTATTTATTTTTAAAGCTATTTTATGTTCTTACTAATATTTCACAGTATTGATGTAGTCTATCGTTCTTTTAGCAAAATTTTTTTTTTTCCTTTTCTTTTCTATCCTTCAAAATGCTTGCTTTCCTTTGGGTATTAGTAATCTAAACGGATAAGCTTGCTTTCCTTTGGGTATTAGTAATCTAAACGGATAAGCATGAATTTAAGTAACGGTAATAACAATAGCCCATGCTCCTATAAAATTTTGGTAAACGAATGGCTTTGAAAGCGCTTTTATCAAAATTTTAGAAAAAAATCTGATTTTCAAGATTCTCATTAATTTGCATTTAGCTTTACTTTTGCATTTGATAAATCCCATTTTAAGACCACTTCATTGACCGTTGCCCCCCGTGACTAACTTTTTCTAAATGCAGCTTCCTAGTTCATTAATTTTTTATATAATTTCATCAATTTATATTTAAGATACACATCATTTCATACAAATGGCAACACTTATTTGTAACCTTTATATAATTTAATATAAACAGACATTGCTCTCCATGCTTATGTTCCATGATGATGAAGGACATCGAATGCATCATCAAGATCGTTATCCTTGTCAATTCTGCCTAGGAAAGAAGAAAATTGGGATGAAGAGACTTAGGCTGATATGGANCCTAGGAAAGAAGAAAATTGGGATGAAGAGACTTAGGCTGATATGGAAAAGACTTGGTGATGCATTTCCTTTGAAAAAAGAGAGAATAAAATTAAAAAAAGAAAAAAGATAAAAGAAAATATGTTTATTTCGAAATCATTTATAGGACATGATGCTTCTCTAAACGAAGGCAACCTTCCAAGTACTTCAGCTAAAACTTCCTCCCTGCCACACTTACTTCGATGGAGATGAAACCTGTTTCACTTGTGCCAAGCAATTATCTTTAGGCCTTGGATGCGGCAAGTGCATCATGGGACAGTTCGGATTGATACGCTCCAGCCTACAAGTTGAGTACCCAAATAAGTTCTCGCATCTTAAAAATTGCTCTGCTCTGTCTAAGGGGTAAAAGGAAATGTAAAACACTTAAGGCAACAAAAAAATTTCAAATGCAAATCACAAATATGTCAACTAAATTATCAGTCAATATGGATGGAGCTCCTAAACTTTCCAACTGGGACTTCTTTCATTCCCCTGTTATTCTTTTGAGGGAAAAAAAAGGTACATACTCTTCCAACTATTACTAAAATCCTAAAACTATCCCTATAATGGTTCTTTTAGCAACAGTTTTTTAAATTCGACTAAGGATTACTTGCATATTTCCATAAGTTAGGCATCTCGAAAACGGGAAACTAAATCTATGTTCGAGTTCTTTCTCCACCCCAAATGGCCACATCTACATATGCTTCAAACAATTCTGTATAAACTTCTGCAGCCGTCTAGATAGTGGCAGATCCAGGATTTAGTCTGTTGGAGGAGTTGAAATGTAAAAAACTTAAAAAAGGGAAAATGAGATGCAGTTACTTCTCAAAAATTCTTAGGTCTAATTTCGATAATCTTCAAAAGATAGTGGGGTGAAGTCGAGATGACCTGAAACCCTGGGTCTGTCATTGTGTCCAGAAGTATGTGTGTTAGTTGAAGATTGGACTAGTTATAATGGTAGAGGAATTCAAGGCTCTTTAATTCTGCCACCAAGAAGTAATTACTGGATGGGGAAAAAAAGAGAGGAAAATATAAAAGTCAAGGAATGTACTCACCGATAATTGAGAAGGAAATGATGAAGAAATATGGCTATTTCCAGCTTGGCAAGGTCATTCCCAGGGCACAGCCTGCTACCTGCTCCGAAGGGAAGAAAAGTCCCAGCTTTTGGTGTATGATTCTGAACACCAAACCATGTATCAAGTCACGATTTAACGACTAAATCATGCCATGGACAATAATCTATGTACATGTAATCATAAAGTTGCTCCATAAATAGAATGGAAGCTTACATCCCATCGCGAAGGATCGAAATCTCTTGGATTTGGATATATTTCTGGATCTAAATGAACTGTTCTAAACCAGACCAAGACTTTCCAACCCTTGGGAATCATATAACCTGACGAAAAAAACCATATATATAAAATCAGCCGAAAGTACTATTAAGATGCATATCCTAGTAAATGCAATAACTTCACCACGAACACAAGAATGAAGTACATGAGATGATGAAAACTGACCATTAATACGAGCATCTGCTTTGGCCTCTCGAAAAACCATAAGTGAGAAAGTTATCAAGCGAAGTGTTTCATCAATCACCTTAAAAATTTAAGAATTCAGAGAGTTAATTCCTTACACCAGAATGATGATTACAAAGATCCACATTCATATTCATACCTTGGAAAGATACTCCATCCCCCTGAACTCTCTTAGTGTCAAACCCTTTTGTCCGGGTGGTCTTTTCTTTATGATTTCTTCTTGTTCTGCCTACAATGCAGTATAGAGCTATTGAGAAGTTGTAAGGTCAACCAGCGAAGACATTTCACGTTCCTAATAAATGAAAGCTTCTCCTTTCTTATACAATTAATTTTCCATAAAATTAAGTGAACAGATTATGAGAAAAATAAAAATTGGATAAAATTTGAAGCATTACCCAAATCTGTGTTGATATTGTATTGCCTTTGATATGATATCAACAATATAAATGTAATTGAAGAATGGTGATTGTACCTTAGCTTTCTGAAACAATTCTGTATGATCTTGCAAAAAGATGGTTGCCCACATTATTGTATGGCCAGAAGATTCATGGCCTGCATTTAGATACATTAAGAGTATATCGATAATTTCCTGATCACTCAACTTTCTACCATTTTCATCTTCCACTTCCAATAAAGCATCCATCATGTCCTTAGTCTGCCAATAGTTTGTTTTCTTCAGTTTCCTTCGCTTGTTGACAATGGATTGAAACATCCGCACAAGATTCTTCCTTGCCTGAAATCAATATACAAAAATTAGCTTCCAAAGTGCAGCCAAAATTATTCTCGGGCTCCCCAGTACAATAAAGTTGATTTATCTCACCACTAATGGCTTTTAAGCATCTGGATTCAACTGAGAAGAAGAATCCAGCAACTTACGACAGACATATTCTTGTCCTTTTTATTTTTTTACCTCCTCTTTGAACTTAATTATCTCATACATTTTTGGATTCTGACTCTCATATACAAAATCATGTCATAGCTGAACAATTTAGTGAATAACAAAAAAGGAGCCAATGAATGAATCCTGGTGTAGCAAAAAATGACCGACTTCAATGGATCTCAGTCCTGTTGGCACCACCTAAAGCAAGGTTGTTAAATTAAAGATGAAAACGAGGTACCATTCAAAAACCATTTAAAGGACAAATAATCAAAGTTCACCTTAAGTGCCTTATGGTAGGCAAATCCTGGAAGATTGATTGCCATGGCTCTAACTCCAAAATTAAGATTCGTGTATTCTCTTTCTAGAGCCTCCATAACTGGCTCGCTCTCTGAGCTGAGAAAGATGTGCATTATAATCCTGAAAGTAAGCCTTCGAACCTCAGTCAGAAACTCGATTTGTCCCATCTTGGACCATTTGTCCAATGCCAATGCAACATTCTCGTCGATATATTGCATGTATATTGACAATGCTTCGTGACCATTGACCGGAGCTGCAGTCAATTTTCGAAGACGTTTGTGCTCTTCATAGGAAATTCCAATAAATGATTTCTCCCCTATCAATTTTAAGGTTGAAATAGGCCATCCAGGCTTGAATTTCTCATCATCAGTTAACACTTTTCTACACGATTCAGGCATAGTTACTATGACACTTGGACTACCAAACATGAAAGCTTTATATATTCCAGTGCGACCAAATCTGCAAATACAAACATGCTATTGTGTCAGTTGCAATGTTGCTTCCTTGGTTTACAAATGGTTAAATCACCATTAATATAACAGGTCGAATTAAATTCAAACTATCATTTAAAATTTATGGAATCATATGAAACCCTGTTGCCAATATATAGGTTGTTTGTTTCAATCACTACAACACTCTCATAAAAAGCCCTGCAAAATTGTTATTCACCAACTCAACATTAAACTAGCAAGTGAAAGCTCCTTAGTATTGTGAGTTATTAAACTTCTAATGCTCCAATCCAGACATTCGAATTCCAATAAAACATTTTTCAGGGATCACTCACGCCCATCAAATGTCCATTCAATTGAAAGACTCCGTTGGACTAAAAGAGTGCAAGTTACATGGTTTCTCTTGTATGGGCATATTAATGCTTTAGTGATAAGTAGATGGTCCCCCATGTTAGGGGCCTTGAGTATGACCACCCTAATCCTATTCTACTCTTTTTCTTTGGAAAATAAAGATGTAAGCCAATTGGAGCATAACAGATAAAAGGACATTATAAGGTATAGAAAAGTAACATGTCATAAATTTTATGAACTATATATGGGGAACATTTTAAAGAAACCACAAAATTACAGGGGCGGCCTATTTTATGTAAGTATTGTGAAACACCACCTTTGGAATGAATCCATCATGGATGTTGCAGTAACCCCTGCACATTCTATATCCTATCGTACACAGTCAAGCATAGATACTGAAACACATGGACTCCAAAACATAGATTCTGCTGTAATCAAATCTGCAGGTTCATATGCACTGTGTGCGGTATGTCATGAATGTTGTAGTAACCCCTGCCCATTCCATATCCTATCACACACATTCATAAAATTTGGAAATAGCGTCTAGTCTATGATTCTTTGGTACAATCATGAAACTTATAGAATCTACAAGTTCCAAGTTATTGGTGACATCTTTTCCATTTTCCCTTTTTTCTTCTGTTTTTTTTTAAATATTATAGTCATTCTTGAGCAAAAGCATAATGTTTAAATCTCAGTTTAACATAACTTATGATAAATGCATACATAATGAATTACAATATAAAACACAAAGTACTACAAACATAACTATAATACCAACTTAAATTGGAGAAGTCAAATAGGTTAAGTTGTCTAACCGAGTTTTAGTCCAAAATAATGGAATTAAGTTATGTTGACTTAGTTGGATTACTATTATATTTGTTTCCTATGTGTTACAGTTTGGGTACAAGGTACCCTTCATATGTCAAAAAATTACCTGATCATTGAACTCAGGTTTAATAAACATAGTATAGGTTTCAGTAAAGGCTTGGGTTACAATATCTTAATGCGTTATAGGAATAGATTGCACATGGAACATCAAATACATATCATAAAACCTACCTGACCATACATGGGTCAGTTGCCAAAGTTGTCCTTCAAAGTAAAACACCTAATTCCACTATCTCAATATAAAACTAAGTGAAAGCACTATACCTAAAACTGTCATGACTCTCCACACCTTTAAACCATTTATTTTCAGGGATGATTCTGCCCAGAAAAGGTCCATTAAACTAAAAGATTCTCTTGATGGACCAACCGGATGCAACTTCTTTTTCTTTTGTATGGGCATATCATTGCTTTAGTGATAACTAGCTGGTCCCCAGGTTTGGGAAGTTGCATTTATTCCCTAATCTTATCTTATTTTTTCCTTCTGAAAAGAAAGATGTAAGCAAATCGAGGGATAACAGAGGATACCAGCCTATCAAAAGGATTAGACCAAAATAGGAGGTAAGCAATCAAAATTATGAAATAATTTATCAAATCAAATCAGTCTGCAATATGATCATGACGACTTAAATTGCTACTTAATAATAAAGATTTCCTTAAAAGGTGTTCAAGACGCTTAATAAGACATAGAAACAAATATATGAAAAACATACAAAACTTCATTATTATCCACAGGTTAAAATTTTCCTAAGAGGGAAGGTCAATCGGTAATAAAAAATATATCTGATCCTTCTGTCTAAGAACGTGACGTTATGAGAAGAATTCAAATCGTTCAATTGGAATTTCCAGTCAGGGACTTATTCGCATCGCATTACATTTTAATATAATTGGGGTATGATGGTAACCATTGTCAGTACAGAAAAATCTCGTAAAATACGGACAAACGTAAGGACAACAGACGAAACAAAGTATCAGAACATTCATAGTAGTTATTTATTTGTAGAATATGCTGATAAGAATAGTTGTATTACTTAAAAAAAAAAAAAAAAAAAGGATGAAAAATCTCAAAGTAAATTGCTAAGCACGTCCAGTCTCGGGCTGCGCTATTTAAAAAAAGAAACATTAATTATATAAAGATGTGAGAAGTTTTTCTTTTCTCCCGTCGGCATTGACATTTTCTGTACTATTAAAATAGTAATTTCCACAATATTACAGTGGGGACCACTCAAACAAGAAGTGCCGAGACACTATTAGTAAAAGCAGAGCACCTTTCTCCACTTTGACATCTCAACAAAAATTTGCATAACAATCTCATGTAATCCTGGTTACACCAAAAGACAGAAAACTAAGGTCGTGTCGTTGTATTACAAAAGTTAAAGAGTGAGAAGAGAGAAAAGAAGACGGTGCCTATCGAGGGACAAGCTGGGTGCATTTTCAAAGGTTGCTTTAACGAGTCTTAGGTATTTGTTACTGGTTTCATTTTATATATAAATATATATGCTTTTTAAGAAAGGATTATAAGGTTTAGGGAAAAGTAAGTGCACAATAAGGTACTGTCATCTGTTCTAAATTAAAAAAAAAAATTAAAAAATGTTAATTTTTTATAAACTGTATGATCAAGAACAAGTAATCGTATACATGATCATAATCTAAAGAAAATAGAAAAGATACGAGGATCCTTTATTAATTTTCAAGTGGACCCCACAGAGCGGGGAACCATGTACACGTGTATGGCAGTGATGACACCAAAAACAATTTTCAGAAGGGGCACTGATTTTCACACAAAGATTACATATATAATGTTAATCTTATACGATCAACGAAATAACCATCGGTCTAATTTTGTCAAGAAATGACGTCATAATTCTAAATGGCAAAATGACAAATCGGCCAGAAAAAATGTATCGTTTCCTGTGACGGAACGACGTCCTTGGTAACGTACGTTGTGTCTGAGAGAGAGAGAGATGCGCCACGAAAATCTAATAATAACCCCAAAAAAAATAAAATAAAATAAAATCTGTTGTTTTTATGCAAATTTTACTTTTCCTCAAGGAGTTTTCCCCTTAACCTTCGTAATTATATTATGTCCCAGGTGGTGTTGTTAATGTCGTAGGTACTTACATATTTCTGTATTGATTGCTTGAGATTTATGATAAGCATTTTATCACTTCTATTTTATATATATATATTTTTTCAATAATTTAAAATGCTACATTTTATAGTGTTTTTTATGGCTTGAAAAAGCAAAAGAATGTTGACTTGTCTCATAATTAAATTGTTAAAATTAAATCATCATCTTCTTCTTCCTTTATATAAAGTGTGAGATGATTTCATTTTTTTTTTTTTTTTAATTTTTCAAGCGATGTCTTTTAGTAATTTCCTTTGAAGAAAGAAAGTCAATTCCCAGAAAAATGTGAATATAGTGCATACACGGTGAGAAGTAACTGTTTTGCCAAACAACCCAAAAATTGAACTAAAATTTAGTTCTATCCAACCACACGTCCAAGTATCGTATCAGCAAGTTAAGATTTATGGCTGAGAGAGAGAGAGAGAGAGATGTGACCTGGAAACAAAACTGGCCATGAAGGAATCAGGATTGCCAGACTTAAAAGCCCTGAGAAAAGACCACATGTTGCCGATGAAAGGCCAACCTAGATCACCAGGAGGAAGATCATGCTGTTTCTCGCCCAGCTGGGTCTCATAAAAGTACCAATTAACATTCTTCAGAAGCCATAAAACCGCCATTAAAGCACCACCCACGAGCACAAAGGCTGAGCAAATGGTCTGTAGCTCCATCTCCATAATGGAATCCAGACAGCAAGGAAAAGAACGAAGTTGAAGCTATACTATTTCTCTCTGAATTCTCACTAAAATGGGACCACAGAGAGGTTTTTTCGAGCAGTTCGAAGGTATGGGGAAAACCCAACAACTATGAGTTTCTAGGGAGCAAAACTCAGGGACATCCCCCTCAGTCTCTTTCCTATTGTCCTATGTAATCTAAACCCCCATTTATATACACATGCAACATCCACAGAGAGAGAGAGAGAGAGAGAGAGAGAGAGAGAGTAGAATGATTAAATGTGGTCTGATTCTGATTTTATCGCGTATGTGATGGAAAAAATAACAGGGATATCCATCTAGTCATATGAGGTATTTATTTATCATGTACTTATATAGAGATGGAAAGAGGTTGCTGGCCTATATCTGCGTGATTGTCGTATTATAATTTGCTTCGATTATTTGCTTTTTCCGCCCAATCTAAATGGGTTCTTAATATAGGCTCTTAACCATTAATTAACAAGTTTAAAAGTATATTAATATTTTTAAGATTGGTTATACATATCATTAAAAAAGTAAAAGCATGAAAAATTATATATATGTTTATATTTCTAGCTATTAACGCGTCTCCTTATACGCATATTATTAGATTAATATTTTTCATTCATTTTCATAATACATACATTTAGATGCTTAGATCTTCATTAACAAAAAACTGAAATTCGCTTTTGTCCACACCTGCTTCCACTTAGTTTGTTTGATTATAACATGTGTATGGGGCAGAGATGCTAAAGGACAAGAAACGTACCCCTGCCGTATCTGTTTTTTTTTTTTTTTTTTTTCCAAAACCTCTTTTCTTCTTGTTGTCTTTCGAGTTTAATTCATTGCTCAAAATCGGGACGAATTCACACCTTCCCGTTTACCACCTGTATATGGAACGTTCATGTGTTCGACGGGAAGTTGTCGCTGCGACCCACATGGAATCCTGGATTTCATTCAATATTTCATCCGCTAATTAATATATTATTGTGTCATTTTAAAATTTAGTACATATATTAATCCATATAAAAAGAGATAGTAATATTGGGTTATTTTTCAAATTGAACGAAAAACCGAATTAGATTGAACCAAATAGTGAAATACAGTTCTTTTATATTTTCATTCAGTCCATCAATCGATTCGAAAAGGGTTTAAATGATGCATAGTTTAGTTTGGAAGGTTGAATCGAACTGAATTGCTTGATCTTAAATCTAGCATAAACCACTTCTTGTTGAAAAATAAAAAAGAAGTATAATTTTTTAGTTGCAAACTCTATTAACATTTGAATTTAATCTTATTTACCTCTTCCTTTTTGTTATCTCTAATCTTACTCTTAATCTCCACTACTTACTTCTGCATTACTATCGTCTCTTATCCCTCAAGTAGATCCATATACCTTCACAATCACTTAAGAAGCAATGTTAGCGTGATATGATCTTATATGCCTTTAATGCTTGCCTAATATTGCTTAATTTAAATATTAATGATTGGCTTATAACTTTGATTATGTTTATTATTGTCAAATAGAATAATGTGTTTTTAAAAGTGTTTTAAATTGAGTCGAATCGAACTAAACAGAACCAAGCTACATGTAAAGCAATTCGATTCAGGAGCCGAACTTTTTAAAGTGGTTTGGTTCATTAAGGTTCATAGAAAACTTTGTTTTAGTTACAACCCACTTCTCCCGTTTGAACTCTTAGCAAAATTTAGTTTTGCAACATAATTTCTGTTGGTCTCCTTGCTTGAATAGTAACTTTGTTATAACATTACCCTTGCTGCAATTATATGAGATTTTCACCTGCAACATGAGTTCCATTCGAGGTTTCAATTTCAAAACACCATCATCACGTGTTGCAGTAATATATTTCCTTTCCCTCACACAACAATGCAGGTCCACTCACTGTATGGATAGGAATCTACACAATGTAAGTCCATTTCTTTAACTCACTCATTATAGCAACTAAACTTTCTAGTGTGTATAACACACTTAGCCACTGGCTGCATAGTCCTACTTGGTACTTCGCTTTTCTAATTCAACTTAGGTTATAGTTGGATAGCCGAAAAGGAATTCTTCTTTCACCTAAATCAAACTCACTCCTAGTTGCTAAAAACCCACGTGACCGATCATTTCCACTGTCCTTCTTATGAGTTGGAATTTGACATGAAAGCAAGTTAAGGACACTTTAAACTTTCCCCTCCTCGTTGCATACGAATCCATCTTTCTTCAGTAAAAGACACAGCGGACATACAAACCCTCAAACACTTCATCTCTTTGTCCTTTAAAAACTAAACTTACAACTGTACTTGGCTATCAACATCTGAAGCACTCCCTTGCCTTTGGTTTCTTAGGCTTACGCACTACAGATTCCATTCACCCTCCACTTTGACAACAAATAGTAAGTGTTGGCTCTTTGTCAACTTAAGCAAAACTTTCACTTTCGACTAGTTAGTATTTCTCTTGTAACAAGTCTGCAACTTATTGTTAGTTGCGAAAGAGGTCAACGAGAAGTGTCGCGACATTCTCGAAGGATCAATAGTTGTCGTTGAAAGCTTCGACTGTAGGTAATCCTTCTTTTGTTTCTCATGCCATAGGATACTTCGAAGATTAAATATGATACCCACAAAAGCCCTACACTTGATGATTCTGTGACTTACTATATCAAGATAGTAGTTTATGAACAAAGGTACTAAACTAAGGTTGGATTATGTTAGCTTACTGCTACTTTGTTTCTTGCGCCATACTGCTGTTTTGTTTAATGTTGCTGCTGGGTCATGTGGCTATAGGTGGCCATGTTGTTAGAGTGCTGGTTTTGTCCTTAAGTTGTATAAAACTTGAGAGATTGAAACTGTCTTTTTATTATCTTGTCCTTCCCTAATGCTAGAAGTTAAGATTAGTCAATTAGTTCTTTCTTCGTTCTTCTTTTTTTTTTTTTTTTTTTTTTTTTTTTTTTTTTTTTTGCCATGTGCCGTGAAGGACTAGACTGCAAATAAGAAATTGCAAAAGTGACGAAACATAGTCTCACGAGTAGTTGGAACCCTTAGAAAACATTTTTTTTCTCTTCTTTTTTTCCCAAACAGTTAAATAGCAGCAACCTTATTAGCAGTATTTTTTTTTATTTATTATTATTATTTAAATTGTACGGTTTGAAAAGGTAAGAAATAACATCTAGAGGGCAGCTGCAATAGTGTTTTTAGTCTACGTGTGTAAGTATTATAGAGTCCTATTCTTTAAGTTGCTATCATAATCCTTAGACAAAATTGCACGTGTATGGGAAAAAAAAAGCAATCTAATAGTAGTTGTCAATGTCTATTTGTGTAGTGCATTAAATTTAAAGAAAGTGTCCCAACATGCAAAGAAAAAGATCTAGCTAGTTTAGTCTTCTTATTGTCGCCCATAAGTGCAATAATAAGATATATATGCTGCCACTTTTGTTTTTAGTAACAACCATGTGCTATTGTATCTAAAGACTTTCATGTAGGAGTAAGTAGATACTATTGGGCCTGTTCACACATTACCCCTATACTTTGCTTTTTCATTAATCAATAAAAAATTGTTTTCTTTTCCTTATGGGAATACGGAGTTTCTACTTGCAAACTGAGTACAAATGTGGTACCCTATTTTGTTGGACCAAAGTTTTCCAACCTTAGCTTCGGAGGGCGTAAATCCGAGTTGTATGGAGTACGTAAGCAATTATATGTATTTGTTTAGTATACTAATTTCTCATATATTCATATGTTTATCCTATAATTGGCTGACAACTTATTTTGTTGGCATCATTGGGGATTCTCATTGAGCTGTTGGCTTACACTTTTCTAAATTTTTGTTGCAGATTTAGGGTATTTTGCTATATCAGGTAAGGGGATGCCCAAGCTAGTTCTTTAGGCGGTTGGGAGATTCTTTGTGAGATGTTAAATGTTGAGAGCCACTTGTTTCTTTCTTTCTTTCTTTCCTTTTTTTTTTTTTTTGTAAGACTCTCATTTGTTTTGGATAACTATACTTTATTTTGGTAGCTTTAAAGACTGCCGTTGACATCATAAAAGGACTTCAAGTACTTTGATAATCGAAGTCCTAAATTAATATTAATTTGTTGATGTACTACATATTTCTTTACTTATACGAAGCTTCAGATAATATATTATGCTAGATATCAAATTTAGTTGATATAATTGGAGGAATAACTAGGAGATGGGAAGCCTTATGTATTGTATACAAGATTAATGAGTGGTAAGGGCACCAACCTTTACTCTTCATGTGATATATGGCGACCTATTATGACTAATGTATCCTTTAGAGTGTAATAGGTTTAGTTGGTATCAGAGTATGGAAAAATTTCTTAGATTAATTAAAATTTAACCTTGGACTTTAGGATAACCTACCTAGTGAGTCAAGACGGGGTAGCTTGGGTTAAATAATGGTCATAAATTGTGTACAAAGAGTAACTTACTCATAAATGAATTGTATTTTGCTGAATTAGTGATCTAGGGCATAGGTCAAGGATCAACAAGAGTTGAGAATCTAACTAAGTAAGACCTTAGTATAATATTGGTATTGACTTAGAATCCTATGCGAATATATAGGCTTGGTGGGATTACCTCAAAAATCTAGATGATGTGTTAGAGACTTGATGGTGCAAGCTAGATGCTCCTTGGATGCTAAGGTGCGTATTGTACTCCATACTTACCCTGAGTGATATACCATCTTAGGTGGAGTTAATGTACATGCTAGATTATGAGGAGGGAGGAGAGATTTCTCTAACCATAGCCTTTTTGGTATTGGTTGAGCCCTAGCTTCTACTATTAGAGTTTTAGCACATGTGACTTTTGTGGCAGAGTCTAGCATTGCTAGTGGATAAATGGGTAAATCATTAGAGAATCATAGAATAAGGTTATGGGGAAGATTTGGCTAATGTTCACTAGCCCCTTCTAGCGACAATACAGTAGATGGGTGGATCTGAAATTGGTACGTAGCACGGTATAATGGACATCCAAGGAGACGCCCCTAAGGTTGATCTATTTAACTATGAGGATGTTTCATATGTCTTACGAAGCGGCTCTCATAGGTCTAGCCGTAGTGAGAGCTTGGGTGTAGGACCCTCATCTTCATCCCAGTAGTTATTTCTTACTTTTATTATTGGTTATGTAATATATTGATGGACTATTTTGTGTTTGACTGGTTTGTAATATTATTTGGTAAGACTGATGTTATGTGATTATGTGGATGAGAGAGTGCAGATGTGTATATTTGTAGGGAACTATGATTTGTGACTATGATGTCGTTGTGGTTTATAACTATAATTCAAGTAGGGGCTATTTGCACTTAATTTGTTTTGTATTAACTATTAGAAGTATGTATGGACATCATGATGGTTATGATAAACTGTTCTCTTATCCTGCATTTGAAAAATTGTATGATTCTCAATCATAATAGGTGCAAAGGTAGACCTTTGATAAATCAGACCCTAGCCGCTCCACCTAGGGGTTAAAATATGTGAGGAGATAGGATAGATGAAATATTAAAGGCAATTTAAGCCACAAAAGAATTGATTAGAGCCTTTCTTGTAGAAGGAGTTGGCACCTCTAACCTAGGCTCCACCACCAGTTGTAGCATAAGAGGCTCTACCGATTTAGTTACTACTACTAGTGCGAACCGTGACTAAGAATAGACAAGACTGGTCACTAGATGGGTCCAAACTTGCAGAAAGCTCGAAAAAGGGTTAATGGGGGAAAAATATGAAAAGAGTGACAAAGACGAATGGAATAGTAAGCAAAAACCTACGAACAGTTCTAGAGGATATGATGCACTAAAGGAACTTCCGAGGACTTACAGTACAATTCGATATGACCTACAAATTGGTCTAGTGAGGTTACTCACCACCTAACCTTACTTAAGAGAAAGGATAAGAGTGATGCTAAAAGTAAATAAGTAGTGTTTATGTAAGAAAGAAAGAAAGTACTCAAATGTATTGAAGATAATATGATCTGTTACAACTACAGACACAAGGGTATTTATACCTGTGAGTTAGGACAACTTGCCTAAAAAGGAAAAGACAATAAGGACATTTCCTAAAGAAGCAATATATAGATACGAGAGAGTAAAAATGAATATACAAAGAAATCAATCATTGGTGCTATAGATTCTCTATACGATACTATACACGTGGCGATATTACATTGGCAAGGTTGTTAGGAAATGTAAACAAAAAAGTATGGACGAGTGGGCTTGTTTGAGTAGGAATGGCTTAGTCAGTTCGGATTCTCTATCTCTTGGCCTCTTGGCAAAGATGATGTTGAGTGATTGGTTGGCTCGGCATTAGAGTAGTCGTCAACTCGACATAATATAGAATAAAGGGTGATTATTTGGTACAACATTAAAGGTGACTTAATAAGTAAGTACTCAGCTTCGGTAGGGGTTGGTTGGAACATAAGTATTCGTTGTGCCAACCCCTCTAGTCCTCGAGCTTAGCTGCGGGTCAAAGGTTATGTAGCTTGATTCCCATTAGCTATTATCTCCTCTACTAATCGTTCTAGTTGCAATGATACCCCTAGCTCCCCTCGAATATAAACAGTATCATAGTATGTTGCCGAAGTTTTTATAAAGCAACCTGTACTTTGAGGATGGAGCAAATCAGGCCAATGAGGCTAAAGATTGGTTGAGCCAAATATAACGTTCTCTTAAAGCGTTTGACGTGCCACATCACTTATGTCTCACATATGGGATATACATGTTAAAATTGAGAGCTTGAACCTAGTATGAGTCAAAGTAGAGGAATATGAGAAGCCCCATCACATGGGAAACCTTCAGATAAGAGTTTCTTACAAATTACTTTCCAGGAAGTTTGAGATTAATGTACAATGATGACTTGTTTGATTTGGTGAAAGGGAATCACATTATTGAGGAGTATGAAGCAAAGTTCAATAGGTTGCTCTGATTTACTCCACATGGATAGCAAGCCATTGATTGGTTGATATAGAGATGAGAAGAAGGCTCTTGGAGTTTGAGCCAAGAAGTTTTACTAAAATGGTTGAGAAGGTACAAGTGTTGGAAATTGCCAAAAGATAAAGTGAGGAGATAGGAAGAAGGAAAGTTAGTGTGTTTGGGAGAAGGCTATAGGAAGGACCAAGTAGTGGTAGTGACGGTCTAAGAAAGTTTGAGAAAATGTTGAGGCCTTGGAAATTAATTTAGAAAAATAATTTAGG
This sequence comes from Lumnitzera littorea, assembly GCA_024138015.1. Classification (NCBI taxonomy): domain Eukaryota; kingdom Viridiplantae; phylum Streptophyta; class Magnoliopsida; order Myrtales; family Combretaceae; genus Lumnitzera; species Lumnitzera littorea. Next base: position 57,510,470 of record JAMXBB010000012.1, on the reverse strand, counting down.
AGTTATGTTGAATTGTTTGAAGTGTATAGGAAACCATTATCCCTATAATTGCCCTCAACTCTAAAATAAGTGCTATTTTTGTGGCGATAGATCTCATTAAGTGTTGGATTGTCCCAATAAGAACTTTACTACATACTTCATTCATTACAAAGTAGGACATTTTTCCACTTGTCCCTAGCATCAGATTGCTACCTTAGCTATAAAGACTCCTTAAGTAGTGGGACATTCGCCTACAAGAAAAGTGGTAAGAAGTTTTAGTGTAGGAAACACTCATCCTAGAGTAGTAAATGCAGCATAGGTATATAATTTAGAACGAGATTGGGGATATGATGATTATGCAGGAGCAGAGTAGGGCATTTATGAGGTAGTCGAAGGTTACATTGATGTTGAGCTTATTTTAGGTACGTATATGATTCCCTTATAAGTTTAATTATGTTAATTGGTTATCAAGATAATTGGAATATGAAATAATGAGGAAATGAATCTATAAAAGATCATAAAGTGATTAAGATTAGAGATTTAAAAATTTGAGGTTATGATTATGATAGGTAATATTGAGATAATAGGATGATATTGGAGCTACTCATTTCTTTATCTCTTCAGATGTAGTTAAGTGAGTTGGGCTATCTGTTGTAAATACTCAAATCAGTTTTAGAGTAAAGGCACCTATAAGGAGTGTAATATTAACCAATGAAGTAGTGAAATGGTGCCCATTAAAGATATAAGTATTTAAGATTATGATAGAAATGATTATAATCGAGATGAGTAAGTATGTACCTATTCTGGGGATGAATTGGATGTTCGATGTGAAGGCCATCATTGATTATAAGGAACAAAAGATAACTTTTTAAGCCTTAAACGGGAGGCTAGCGGAGTTTATAGTTGAACCCTTAATAACTAAAACTTTAGAGTTAAGCTTCTTCGAATTGGTGATAGATATAGGTTGGTTAAATAACACAGAAGTGGAATTAGAAAATTCAATATTGAGGAAATTTAGGTCTTGAAGGAATTTCTAGATGAATTGCTAGGTTTATTGCCAAAGAGAGAGATTAATTTTGCTATTGACTTGGTATTCATGACTGAGTCAATTTCCAAAGCCCCCTATAAGATGGCCTTAGTTGAATTGAGGGAATTGAAGAAGCAATTAGAGAAGTTAGATCAAGGGTTTATAAGGCCTAATGTCTCTCCTTAGGTGTATTAGCATTGTTTATTAAAAGGAAAGATGGTTTATTGAGGCTCTGTATAAACTATTAGGAATAAAATATGGTAACCGTCAAGAAAAAATACACTCTTCCTTGGATTGACGATCTATTTAACCAATTGAAAGGGGCCAGTATGTTCTCTAAGATTGATTTACGATCTACTTACCATCAATTGAGGATTAAGCTAGAGGATGTACCAATAATGGCTTTCTAAACCCGACATGGGCACTATAAGTTCTTGTTGATGTTATTTGGGTTAACTAACATCCCTATAGTGTTCATGGATTTGATGAATCGAGTGTTTCAACCCTTGTTGGATAATGCATAATTGTCTTCATAGATGACATTTTGGTGTACTTAGCTACACTGAAGCAGTACAAAGAGCATTTAAGGGAAAACTCTATAGGAACATCGACATTATGTTAAGTTGTTAAAATGTGACTTTTGGTTAAGGAAGATCTCATTTCTTGAACATTTTATCTCGGGAGATGGAATTTCAATTGACCTTGAAAAGATCAAGGCCATAATTAAGTGGAAAAGGCTACAGATAGTGATTGAAGTGAGAAGTTTCCTTGGTTTGGCATGTTACTATAGGAAATTTGGTAAGGATTTTGGCACAATTACACGACCTCTTATACTGTTAACCCTAAAAGAATGTAAAGTTCGAATGGAATGAGAGATGAAAAAAAAGTTTTTAGGAGTTATAGGACAAGCTAATGTTGGCATTGGTTCTAGTGTTACCTAATAATAAGGAACCCTTCACTATTTATAGCGATGCCTTTAAAAATGGCTTGGGATGTATATCAATGCAAGACAAGAAGGTCATAGCATGAGCATCGAGATAATTAAAACCCTATGAACAAAATTATCTTACACATGATTTGGAGCTTGCTAATTGTGTTTGCTTTGAAGCTATGGAGACATTATCTGTATGGAAAAAAGGTATAAGATATACATTGATCATAAAAGCTTAAAATATCTATTTACACAAAAGAGTTAAACATGAGGCAAAGACGATGGTTGGAATTGATCAAGAACTACGACTTGAGCATTAACTACTAGCTAGGTTAGGAATATCATGGCTAATGCTCTAAGGAGGAAAAATCATGTCGAAGTAGCCTCTCTCCTCATCGACTAAAGGGAGTTGATTAAAGAATTTGAAGGACTGAATATGGAATTCTCTTAGCATGAAGCCAACATTGAATTGCCAAATTTAGCGGTTGAATTAACCTTGATTGAAAGAATTAAAATAGCTGAAGAAGAAGACCTAACCCTAACGCAAGTATGGGAAGAGATAGCAAGGGAAAAGTATATAGATTTCAAGATTGATGAGATAGGAGCCCTTCGTATGAATGGTAGGCTGTGTGTACCGAATAACCCTAACCTCTGAAAAGAAATTTTAAGAAAAGCTCACTATTTTAGGTATTTTGTACACCTGGGAGGAACTAAAATGTATCAAGATTTGAAGAAAAGTTTTTGGTTGAGTGGTATGAAGTAATACATTGGTAATTTTGTATTGAAGTGTGATACTTGCCAAAGAGTAAAAGCAGAACATCAATGACTTAGAGGGAAGTTGCAACCATTAGAAGTTCCTGAGTGGAAATGGGACTAGATTACCAAAGATTTCATGTCAAGATTACCAAGAACTGTTGTTGGTTTTGATGCTGTATGGGTAGTCATGGATCGACTTACTAAGTTAGCGCACTTCCTTCCTATAATATGACTTACTCATTGGAGAAGTTAGCTGCATATATATAAGAGAAATAGTGAGGCTACATGGTGTACTAGTAAGCATTCTTTCTAACAAGGATCTTAAGTTCATATCCAAATTTTTGATGAGATTGCAAAAAGTTATGGGGACTAAATTATGTCTTAGTACTGCATATCACCCTCAAATAGATGGTCAACTAGAGAGGACCATACAGACTTTGGAAGATATACTTCGAGCTTGTGCTCTTTAGTTCAAAGGAAGTTGGGATACTCACTTACCTCTAGTTGATTTTGCATGCAACTGCTATTACTCTACCATCAAAATGCTACCCTATGGAGCCCTACATGGGCAAAAGCGACGATCACCATTATTTTAGGATGCTAAAGAGAAGGTCATGTTAGGGCTAGATCTAATATAAGAAGCGACTGACAAAGTAGTGGTTATAAGATTGTAAATGAAAGAGGTAAAGGATTGATATAAGAGCTTGGTAGACTTGAAAAGATGGGAATTGGAATTTTAAGTTGGAGATCATGTATAATAAAAGGTAAGCCCCATTAAGAGTATACATCGGGTGTAGAAAAAGGGTAAGTTGAGCTTAAGGTATATAGAATCGTTTGAAGTGTTGAGTGAGGTTGGGAACTTGGCTTATTGGTTGGCATTACTACCAAATCTGTCAAGAATCCACAATGTGTTTTACGTATCTATTTTAAGGAAACACATGCTTGACCCCGATTGAATAGATGAATTAGAACTAGTGGAATTAAAGGAGAATTTGACCTATGAAGAACATTCAATCAAGATCATTGACCGTAAAGTACATAAGTTGAGAAATAAGGAGATATGGTGTGTAAAGGTACTGCAGAGAAATCATGAGCATGAGGAAGTAACCTAAGAAGCTAAGGCGAAAGTACAACGCAAGTACCCTCACCTATTCACTGAATCGGGTATGTACTCAAGTTTTGAGGACAAAACTTATGTTGAAGAAAGGGATGATGTAAACACCATAAATTTTAAAAGCCTAAGTTGAACTAAAACCCTTTTAACTTCAATACTCTCTTGGATCACCAAAAATCAATTTATAAATATTTTAAAAGACTAAAGTCTCTTAAGTATAATTTTTGGATTATAACTTGAGGTGTGATAAAAATATTTAAACTCAAGAATTAAATATATCAACTTATATATATATACACACACACACACACACATATACACATATATATACAAATGTATATACACTTAGAAATTTTTGGGAAATAATATAAGCCTATAATTTTATAAATATAAAAATTTTCATTCAACCTTTAAGTAAACCTAACCATAACCTTGAAAGAATATGTGTAGCAACCAAATTCTTGTTATTACTATAGAATTGCTTTGCCTATAGAAAACTTTATTTTAGTTATAACCTACTTTTCCTTTTTGAACCCTTAGATAATTTTAGTTTAGCAACACAATTTTTGTTGGTCTCTTTGCTTGAATAGTAACTTATTATAACAGTACCTTTGCTACAATTATGTGAGATTATCAGTTGTAACATGGCTCCATTTAAGGTTTCAATTTCAAAACACCATCATCATGTGCTACAACAATATGTTTCCTTTCTCTCACACAACAGTATATGTCCACTTACTGTACGGATAGGAATCAACACAACATAGGTCTCTTTCTTTAACTTACTCAATATGGCAACTAAACTTTCTAGTGCATGCAACACACTTAGTCACTTGTTGCATAGCCTTCCTTAGTGCATAGTCTTACGTTGCCTTTGGTTTCTTAGATTCCATTCACCCTCCACTTTGACAACAAATCATACTTGTTAGTTCTTTGTCAACTCAAGCAAAACTTTCACTTTCAACTAGTTAGTATTTCTCTTATAACAAGTCTGTAACTTATTGTTAGTTGCAGAAGAGGTTGGTAAGAAGTATCATGACATTCTTGAAGGATTAGCCACTATTGTTGAAAGCTTCGACTGTAGGTAATCCTTCCTTTGTTTCTCTTGCCATGGGATACTTTAAAGGTTGAATATGATACCCACAAAAGCCCTACACTTGATGATTCTGTGACTCACCATAGCAAGATAGTAGTTTATGAATAAAGGTACTAAACTACAGTTGGATTGTGTTTGCTTATTGCTGCCCTATTTCTCATGCCATGATATTGTTCTTTTTGATGCTATTGTTGGGTCATGTGGCTGTAGACGGCCATGTTGTTGTAGTGCTGGTTTTGTCCTAAAGTTGTATAAAACTTGAGAAATTGAAATTGTCTTTTTATTCTCTTGTCCTTCTGTAGCACTAGAAGTTAAGATCATTCAGTTAGTTCTTTCTTCTTTGTTCTTTTGTTATTTCTTTTCTTTTCTTTCTTTCTTTCTTTTTTTTTTTCTTTTGTTTTAGTTTGTTGCGTGTAGTGAAGGATTAGACAACAATTAAGAAATTGCAAAAATGACAAAACATAGTCTCATGAGTAGTTTGAACGCTTAGAAACCATTTTTTTTTTCCTTCCTCTTTTTCGCTTGAATAGTTAAATAGTAGCAACCCTACTAGCAGTAGTTTTTTTTTTTTTTAATTCTTTAAATTGTATAGTTTAAAAAGGTAAGAAACAACATGTAGAGGGTAGCTATAATTGTGATTGTAGTCTACATGTGTGAGTGCTTTAGTGTCCTATTCTTTAAGTTGTTGTCATAATCCTTAGCTAGACAAAAGTACATGTGTATGCAAAAAAAAAAAAAAAAAAAGGCAATCGAACAGTAGTAGTCAACATCCGTTTGTGTACAGCATTAACTCTAAAAAAAGTTTCCTAACTTGCAAAGAAAAAGGTCTAGCCAATTTAGTCTTCTTGTTGTTACCTACGAGTGTAGTATTAAGATATGTGTATTGCCACCAATGTACCTAGTAACCCTATTGTTTTAAATTGTTCACTACTATTGGGTTGATCAAATTAGGTTGATAAAAAAATACACGTGCATCTAGGTTTTTCAAGATTTCAATTCCTTTTTCCTTCTTCAACAAACTCGATTCTACTTTAGGAACTTTATAGATTAGGTCCAATAGAGTATAGTTAAATTAGTAAAGTTAAGGGATCTAAACTATAACTATCATTCTCAAAAAACATTGAACTTAAGAACTCTAGATAATAACTAACCAAAGTAAGAATAAAATTTCAGTAATCATCGACTTAGCCACTTAACTAAGAACTATAATGAAACTTAATAAATATAAGATTAGGAGGATAGTTAAAAATATAACAAAACTTAGATACATAGTTATTAAAATTAAAGAATCAATTTTTCTTTCTTGTTACATTAGAATAATTATATTAAAATTTCTTATGATCAAGTGATTGCGATCAGGACTTTGACTTGCCTACGGATTACTACGATTTATAGTGTGCTATGGTTGAGTGAGTTTTCTATGAGCTTATGCTTTAATTGTGATTGTAGATAGTAGAGTTAAAATTATAAAATTAAATGAATGATGTGTAGGGAAAATTTGGGGTAATGCATGTGCTTGTCATTGTTGAATTCTATGTGAAAATGAGATAATATACATTACAATACTCTAATTGATGCATTTAGTTAGGATGTGGATTGCTTGTGATAATTGTTTGCTCACATATAAAATGGACCTAAGTATATCTAAGTTGTTAATAATAACTGATATATGCATAATCATAACATTTGCATGAATATTCCGACTAACACATTATATGGAGGTAATGAAAGGTCTTGCGAGGGTTGTTATATCTTTCAGAACATCGTGTTATTTTGTATAGTGCGCTAGTACAACATGGCCTTATACTAGCCATGGGCTTACCAAGTACTGGAGACGCCAATCATATGCTAAGGGTCGTGTTTAGAGACCTATGTTTAGAGGTAAGTGAGTGTGGACTGTTGGACCTACTCACGTACTATACTTGGACATCACTTTTTCATCAGTCAATAAAAAAATTGTTTCCTTTTCCTTATGGGAACATGGAGTTTCCACCTGTAAAGTGAGTCTAAATGTGCTACCTGGATTTGTTGGATTGAAGTTCTTTAACCTTAGCTTTAGAGGGCATAAATTTAAGTTATATGTAATACCAAGGTAACTGTATGTTTGGCTTGGCATACCGATTTCAAATGTATTTGTATGTTTTTCCTATAATTGGTTGATAAATTGTTTTTTTGGTACGGTTGAGAGGATTCTCACTTAGTGGTTGACTTACACCCTTACAAATTTTTATTGCAGATTCAAGATATTTTTACTGTACTAGGTAGGGGAATGCCTGAGGTGGGTTCTTTGAGTGGTTAGGAGATTCTTTATGGGTTGTTGAGTGTTAAGAGCCACTTGTTTCTTTTGTTTGTAGGACTCATATTTGTTTTAGATGTACTTTATTTTGGTAGCTTTAGAGGCTGCATCTAATATTATAAAAGGACTTCGAGTACTTTGATAATTGAAGTCCTAAATTAATATCAATCTTTTGATGTATTATAGATTTCTTCACTTGCTTATATGAAGCTTTCATTAATATATTATGTTGGATATCAAATTTACTTGATATGACTAGAGGAGTAGCTAGGAGATAGAGGAGCCTTTTATATTGTATACAAGATTAATAAGTGGTAGGAGTGCTAACCTTTGGTCTTCATTGGATACATGGTGACCTACCATGATTAGAGTATCTTTTGGGATGTGACACGAACACCCTATAATCTAGTTATGATATATAGAATAATATCGAATTTTTCGCAAAGGTAGTCCTTAGATTTTAAAATGCAAATTTAATAGTATGAAAAACTAGATGTAAAGGCTATATATATAATTTTGCTTCAAAAGTATGTGCATTAGCGATACGTGTGCAAAAAAAAAAAAAAAAGTTACACACTCAAATTTCAAATACAAAATATTTATTGAATAAAATTGTAGACTCAATCAATTATTCAAGAAAAAAAAATATATGGCCCTTAAAATGTGAAAAATTATATAAATACAATAACACACTGCAAGTTTGTATGTTAAAGTTTATTAAAAATATATTAAGCACATTTATTTTGCGTCAATAAAAAAAAAATATCCATGTACTATGATAACTCTAATTTTAAACATATTTCATATGGTGATTTTATAGCATTTCCCGTATATTTTTGGTTTTCTTTAAAGAAATTGATATTTAATTGAGTAAAATGTTGATTTCAGGGTTTAAACGCGTTCTAGGCTCGAAAACGAAGAAAACGAATCAAGTTTCACTCAATTCCGAGTTCAAACGAAGAAGTTATGAAATTTTGAAGTTGTGCAGAAATTTTGCCTTTGTGCAGAAAGTTACACAACCTGGGGACACGGCCATGTCCCAGGCCGTGTCTGGTGACGAAAATAAAATCCGTGAAATACACATATAAAAGGGGATCTTAGGGTTCAAAAGGAAGAGAGACATTATAGAAACGGAGAGAAACAAGAGAAGAGAAGAGACTTGAGGCGAACATCGATCAAGAAGCGATAACGACATCGATTTCAAGATTAAAGATTGTTCATCAAATCAAGAGGGGTTTTCATGCTTTATTTTATGTTTTTGATGGAACTCGTTTTTAGATTCGTTATGATAGCTTAGAATTTCAGTATTTAGGATTATGGAACCTAGGGTTTCATGTGATTCTTGAATTGAATTATAATTTCAAGAAAGTTTCTATCTTTTCTTGATTCAATTATGTCGTTTAGTTATGGATTGATAATTCTAGAGTATCAATATATGATATTATGCATGTTGATTGAGAAATTGCATGTGTAATTAGATCTTAGCATAATTGAAGAGAATTACATGTATACTTAGAGATAAGATACATGATTCTTCCGGAAAGTTGATTGTTTGTGTGGGAATTCATTAAACATTAATGCAATTCTAAGTTATATTACTAAGTGAAGAGATTCCGGTAAATAATTTAGAATTAGGGTTAATATGCTTGAGAAAGATATTATCTTTAATTGTAAATCCCTCCGGTCAAGAATCATAGAAACTAAATTGAATATATTTTAAAAAGGTTACATGTTAAACACTAGGAGAAATAATTCCTAAATACATTATTGCATGCTTGAAGTCGTTTGTAGTTTTATTGCTTTCTAAATTGCTTAGTTAAGTCTCATAATTAGTTTAGTTTATTAATTTCAGTATTTTTAATTTATTCAACTCGACATAATTTTCCGGTTAGATAATAAAGCTAAAGTTAATATTAGTACTCAAAATCTTTGAGGGATTGACTCGGACTCATATCCGACTATATTAAAATTGATAAGTGCGCTTGTCTCGTATCATACTAACAAAAATAATGAATGATATATTAGTTAATGAATTTAGTATGTAGTAGTGTAAGTTTTTCAATATGAATTGATATTAATTAATAAACTTGTGCATCAATTTGAAGATAAATTTTTAATCCTAAAAAGGTAAACACAATGATATGGGAGGATGTGAAAGCCAGGAATAAAAAGTCTATAATAATATGGAATAGGAAGAGAAGTAACAATTAGCCAAAACAATAATAGGCAAAAGTGAAAGGAGTGTAAGCCTTGACTATGAAATATGAAGTATTATTTGTAAAATGTTATATATTAGAATGGCAATCATAGCCCCCCAATGTTTTTATCTTTGGTATTATGTTATGGTTTTTATGGTATATTAGAAATTAAGTGCTATTCAATCTAGATCCTCTAGATTATGATATCATAATCACAATAGAGAGACTTAGGCATGAATATTTGGCATCTGTCAAGTGGGAGAAAAAAATTTTCAAAATTGAAAAAAGAAATTTGGTTTGGACTTCTCTTATTTAGGGATGGGTAAAGTTGATTATTGATGCAGTGGTTAGCTACCAAGCAAATCAAGCTATAGTAAGAGGAATCATAAGAGATCATGAAGGAAATTGGTTACTAGGATATTCTCATAAGCTAGGAAACCTAGATACTGTAGCCATTGAAATTTGGGCAATCTTTTGGGGATTGTTCTATTATGAGCAGAAAGGATTTAATGTGGAAATTGAATCAGATTCTAGCATTGTGGTTGCATATTTATTAAATTAAATAGACTCAAAGATAAAATATAATCATAGTTTTAATTTATGTAGGGAAAAAGTATTGAAACTATGTAAATAGGAAATCAAGAAAGTAGCTCACAAGATTAACACCATTGCAGATCGTTTAGTAAACATGGGTCTACAGTAGCAATTGCTCGTAGAAATTTTTACCTAAGCTCCAAATTTTGTTGCTCCTTTGTTGATATTTGATCAATGGGGTTTAGGTTTTGTTGGGATTTTAGGGTTTCAATTGTAAATTTTCCCTCTAAGGTTTTAGGGATGCAATAGGCTTATTAATCCCTTGTATTTTGTATATTTCCCATTGGGAAGACTTATGCTATGTGTAATTATGATGTTTTATGAATATAATATCCTATAGTTACAAAAAAAGAGAGTTATATATTAGAACATTTTACATATGCATGTATGTATTACATAATATCTATGTACTATTTATAAGCTATAATATGTACATATATGAATATATGTATGCATATAACTAAATCATGTATGCTAATACTAAGTAAAATTTATAGTATTCTCAATATTGTTGATTTTCCAAACAAAAGGAATAGAAAAAAAGGATAGCAAATTTTTTGAAACTCTTCATATAATATTATTTGTTATATAACCTTATTGCTATCTCCTCCATTGTATTACCATGCAACATTTAGGACAATGTTTTATAGCCTTTTCTATCTAGTGATCAATACCAAATATTGTATAATATTATTTCTATAGTAGTAGATCATAGACTCGTGATGTGTGTGGAAAAAAGAAAAAAAAAACAACACCCATACGTACAAACACACTAAAAGTGTTTTAAAACGTTTAGAACTTTTACAAATAAATTATAACTCTTTCAATTTGGACAATTTATTTCTTGAATTCTTTGAAGATTTTTAATTGAATAAATTTTTTTAAACGATTTCTAATATGATCATTAATAGAAAGTGGATAGATAAATATGTGAGGATCATGGAAACTATCTACATGATATGAATGAAAATATTAAAATTATAAATGAAAGTTATATTTGTAGCGATGAGGAAGAGAGAGAGAGAGTGAGAGCGAGAGGGAGATAGGGAGAGAGAGAATAAGGATAGTTATGATGATAGAAAGAAAATGAAAGGGGAGAGAGAAATATAATAAAATTTTATAATGAAGTGTGTGTAGTTGAATAATAGTTAGAATTAGTTATTTTCTTATTTTTCCTTTAATAATATAGATTATTCAATCTCTATATGGTCTATTGAATATTTTACATTGCTTAAAATATTTAAATTAAGGTTTCTTATTTAAGGCAATAATTATTGAAATTGGATGATAACGTATGAAACAAATCCAATGTAATTGGAAATATAATCACAAAGACACTGAAATTGCATGATATATTTAGAGTAAATTAATTATTTTTTTCCCATCTTTTAAAAATATAGAAACTAAAAGGAAAAGGATTAGAAAATCATAAAATTTGAAAATCTTATTTTGGAAATATTTTGGACAATGTCATGGAAATGGGAAGGAACAAAATAAAGAAACCGTCCTTGTTAAAATATATGAAAACCCAAATTTTAATGGAGAGGGAGAGATGAAAGGGAAAGAAAAGCAACTTCTTCTTTTGAATGCCATAAATTTTCATAAAGAATAAACATTGTGCCACTACTAAATTACCCCATTATGTGTTAATTTGACATACTCTTTAAGTATCAAATGACTTCCACTATGTCATATTTCCTATATTCTAAGAGGAAAAATAATTTTATAACTTTAAAATAGAATGTGAAGTTGAATAAATATTTATTATTTAATGTAATAGAGGTCATATTCCTTAATCTTTTTACATTAAAAATACCAAAGAACCTCCATAACATATTAATTGGCCATATTTCTTACATTTAGGTAGGCAAATGATTTTATAACTTTATAATAGAAAGTGGAGTCGAATAGTTGCCTTGTTTAATATAATATAAGAAAATATGATAATATATTTCAATAAAAATATATTATTTTTCTTCATTCCTTGAATTTGTCAAATATATTTATATTTTAGTATCTTAAGTAATATCCCTAAAATACTAGGTAATGAACCCTAATTATCAAGGCGTCTTTTAGTGTAGCGGCTTAGAATTCATTAGAACCTTTAAGTTAAGTGTGCTTCAGCTAGAGCAATCTTATGATGACAACCTTCTAGGAAACAGTTGCGCCAAGGCATAAAGCCATGTGGAATATGATGCCAAATCGTACAATATCTTAGTGGGTAGACTTTGAAATTAAGCATGCTTGATCTAAGTCAATCTTAAGATGGGTGGCTTTTTATGAAGTTGCTACACCATAAGACAAAATTATATGGTGTTCTACTTTAAAGTAGACAATACCTCATTGGAAGGAGTTCCGATTGGGTTATTACAGGGTAGTATTAAAGCAATTTACCAACCAAAAGGGTAGAATCCTTAGCTGGTAGTGGTCTTGGACTTGTATGATGATACAAAAGAGGATGTCAATTTTATAAGGGGGTGGATTGTAATATTTCTTAAGTATTAGATGATGAAATTCTAATCATAGAGGTATGTTTTGGTGTAGTGAATCGGAGTTCTTCAGAACTTCTAAGTTAAGTATGTTTAAGCCAAAGTAATCTTAGGATAGGTGGTTTCTTGGGAAGTAGCTGTACCAAGGAATAAAATTTTGCGCTGTGTGATGCTAAAGTAGACAATATCTCAATGAGAGGAGTTTCAGTTGGATTGTTATGTCTTAATATTTTGAAAAGATAATGGAATAGTTTTGTCTTAGAGAAAGGTGAATGAAAAAGAAAATATAATTTATATATAACTCCACTTAATGCATGTCTATAACGGTGTTTAGTTATTAACAAAAATGGAAGGTTGAAAGTTATTATATTGAAAATGCAATAAATGGCTCCATTCAACGACTAAAAATGTCCAATAATGAATGCTAATTAGTGAAAAATTAAAGAAGAAATTAAGATTTTATAAGTTTTATTTAGTTGGAAAAAGAGAAGGCATTTGGGAAAACAGAACTTATGAGGAAAATTACTTTAATGATCCATCAACTACTTTACGAGATATATTTTTAATTTAAAGGGCAAATAAAGGAATATTATGATAAAATTTGAGTTTGAGTTGTGTGGTATTGATAGCCTATTTGGGTACTTAGCACCTAGGGCCATACTAACCTATTAGGGGATGTGGTTTGACCTCTTTAGGCCCATGTCCAACCTATTAGCAGCTTAACCCTACCTTTAGTAAAGCTCTGTCTAGCTACTTGAGCTACCTATGGCTTGGGTTTTGTATACAGAATGTGACATTGCTCCATTGCTCCTAACCTTGAACCTCTAGTCAGAAGATCTGCTCGGGAGGCTCAACCAAGAATAAAAGCACACCTAAGAGATACGTTGAACTCTAAGAATGGAAATCTAGCTACACGCTGCTTTGTCACTACATATTTCTAGATCTCCCCACCTAATGAAAGATATAGCTTCCTCTTTTAGTGAGATTCGTATCTACCCCCTTCTTTATTTAGGCTAAGTATTTCTTGAGTTTGGCTTGCCCTCCTTTACTATAAATATAGGTAAATCTCTACTAGTATGGGATTGTCTATACACACTCTTGTCTTCTTGTTGTCACTTTGCTTTCTATACACTATTGATTTAAATATCATAGTGGTTGTGCTAAATAACACTTAGACTGCTTTCTCACCCATCTCTATTTTAGGCTTAAGTTAATTTCCCTTCAATAAGCCTAACCAAGATAATGTCTACCGGCAAAAATTGACAAGCAACTTGTAGAGTCCACAACTCCCAGTAATCTCTTAATAATATAGACGAAGACCAGACCAATCACACAAATTGAACAACTCTTCAATTTTCAATTTCTGAAAATATGTTTAATTTTAAAAGAAAACATTTTCGAGAAATTAATAACTTATATCTACATTTACGTAGGGAAAAAGCCTCGAAAAATACACTCATGCAATTCAATAAAATAAGGTGCATAATACAAAATGTAGTATAGAAAAAGAACAATCAATTATCTGAATTAATGAATATGTAATAATGCTTTGTATCTCCTCTTATGATAAACGGTTTTAGAATCCTTGCACATTTGGCATACATATAACTTTTTAAAAACAACAGTACTTGGAAATGAAAAAGATTACCTATTAAAAATATAATGAAAACAAAAAATGCTAAGTTTTAAAGATTACTAAGGGGAATATAGATTGTAAATCCTATATATAGATGAGACTGCCCAGTACATAAATTATTCATTTTGAAGCTAAACATTAAAATATTCTCTTATTATAATACAACTTATTAATAATCTATGTTTATAATATTAAAGTGAAATTACCTGGTATTTGTGTCATATTTTTAAAAATTAACTTTTTATCAATGACTTTAGCCAAAAGAAAAAAAGACTTTTTATTAATGAATTTTAACAACGTAAATTCTGCGTTAGTAAATTTCTTCACTTTGGCAGTTTTTGTTTTCCCTGGTATTAGCTTAGTCACTTAGACAAGGAGATTGAATTCCATAAAATTAGGTCTGAGAATAGGGAAGGTTTATAACTCTTATGGTAAATCTTATTAACATATATTATATTTAAACTTTTTTATTTGAAGCACATACATAGTGAGTGTGTCCCCATCCAGTATATGCTTAGTTACTGCAGCCTTAAGTAAAGATGTAATAACTCAATATAACATTACGACAGATATGCATTGTTCTCTTATAAAATATAGTTTGAGAAATATTTATCTTTTTCATATTCAACTAGACGTGCTCCGGTAATGCATGTGTAAAATAAATATACGGACGGATCCAAGCACAAGCCCGAAGTAGCCCGCCCCCCAAAGTTCAAGAAAAAAATTAATTATCTAAAATTATTTTAAAAGTAGAAAGTGCATATTTTATTTATATTTTAAATTGAAAAATTGCTATAAAATTGGATGTGATTAGGTAGTTGAGTTGTAAGTTTAACTTTTACATTCATAAGGTCATGGGTTCAATTCTCATAAGAGTAGCTTTTTAATTTTTAATGTTGCATTTATCATCCATCGTAGATATTTTTCGTTATATATTTTCTTTATTTTTCTAAAATAATTGATAAAAATAAATTTTATTAATCAAACTGATAGTTAATTAAATAAATTCTCACTAAATACTATTTATTCATTACTAACGCTACCACAAATAATAAATATATTGTCAATATTATAAGTTTTATTTTTGATAAAATCATCATAAAAAAAATTACTGAAAACTATTCATTATAGTATGTTGTAATTTTTTAAAAATATTTCTTGCGATTGTTTTTGTTAATAACAAAATTTACACGAGTTTTACATAGTGATTTTATTTTTTTATAAATTGACAGTTTTATTTAAATTGATACATGTACCCCCAAACAAAAACTTAAAAGGTTTTATCCTTTTATGGAGTAAAGCGATTTTTTTTTTTTGTTAATAACAAAATTTACACGAATTTTATATAGTGATTTTATTTTTTTATAAATTGACTGTTTTATTTGAATTGATACATATGCCTCCAAACAAAAGCTTAAAAGGTTTTATTCTTTTATGAAGTAAACCAAGTATGGTAATCATTTCATAAAAATATTAAATTTTTTTTCTATTCAATATTAGATTATATTACGGGTACACTTTCTAATAAATTTTTTTAGGTATATAAGATACATTGAAATTATAATAACGAGTAGATTTTTTTTATGACAAAGAAGAGAGAGAAAAAATGGAAACATAATGAACTCAAGATGACAAAAAGAAGGATTATGATTTGCACTATAAATAATTGGACATAATTTCTAGAATAATTACTCCTAACGATATGTTAAAAAAAAAAAAATAAAGTGCCCTAGAAAGCAATTTTTGAAGATGGTTGTTGGCAAAATCAAAATGAGCGCAAAAAGAACATCTAATGATACAAACAATGACCATAAGAATAAGAACTCATGTCGCTTTACTCCTGGGAATGTCAATGATCCATATACTTTTCTTCACATCAATGTATCAAATCACATCTAGTGAAAGAAAAAAAAAATGAAATTAATAGAAGAAAGAAATATTACACGCCTTCTACTTATATTGCTTTCTCACATCGTATAAATTTGTTATAATAATAATTATAAAAGGAAAAATCCTCCATTTATCAAAAATGTTGAAATGTGTAACATGATAGTTGTAGAAAAAAAGTTGCTTGCTCAAAATATCTTAACAAAATTAGGGATTATTTATGTATATTTTCTTTTCCTTTTTTTTTTTCTCTATTAAAGAAACAATTACGAAAATTACTAGTTATTTGTTTATTTCCCTTATACAAATACCCTACAATTTAAGAATGAAACTTCCCTTATGATCATGAATAAAAAAAAGAATCATAAAACTCTTCTCTAGTTCATCAGAAATATAGAAACTAAAGGGAAAATAAAATTTACTAAGCACCAATTAATTGTGACAAAAGATGGAAAAAAGAAAAGGGCATCGGCTCCTCTAAGGCTTTGATGCTTTCCCCTTTTCACATGACTGAGAACCATTAGTGAACACTTGTGTAGGCATGGAGTATTCCCTCTCAAGGGACAAAATGAAAAACATAAAGCTGTATAATATTTGCAAATTGCACTAATAATTTTAAAATTGAGGAAAAAAAAAAAACCATAAGAAAAAGCTGTTAGAACAAGAGTGATTGTAATATGTTAAGTTTGTAGAATGTAAAAGTTCTAACATTAAGGAATACATCGAAACTATCGTTAACCTTAACAACCACTAAGACAATATGATGCGCTGATGTCCTAATCTTCTATATTTATGTTCATTTACAGGAAAACCACAAAGATTAGAGGTTTATTTGTTTACTTATTTTCATAAAGTTTAAAATTTCTTAAACGATAATGTAATTATCTAAAAAAATTGTTGCAATTTTTCTTATTTTTGTAATTCTCCTAATTTCATTTTCGAAAATTGGATCCTTTCTATTTTTCTCTCTCAAGTTTCATAAATTATAAATCAATGGTTGGGATTGTCTATACTCTTAAAATATTTTGTGTTATCACTATAACATTATTTCTATCCTCATAATTTCATCAATATTGATAGTGATTATTCATAGAATTCTTAATTTTCATTCAAAAGCTAGTGTACTTTGAATATTTTTGCGTGTTTAAGTTGATTTTCATCATGTAAATACAAATGATTACTATTGCCTTTTAATATCTTATAGAGATACTAATTTACATCTAAGCTTTTTATTTAAAACTCTTTATCAATTGAGATGGACCTTAGAGATACTTAGTTATATAATTTGGAGATATCTACAATTACTTTTCAATGCACTCCTACTACAATTAGTTTAACCTTTTTTTATTTTATTTTTGCATTGGTTTTTATATTATTATCTACTCATTAAGAAATTTAATATTTTCTAACAAAGATATTACCTTGTGATCTATAGCTTTTGTTTTGGTTGAGGGTGTTTTATCCGAATAGATAGATAATCTTTCATAATTGTGATAAAATATGAGATTGAGAAAATGAAGAATGATAGGTAGAAATTTTTAATGTAATAATCTTTATATACTAATAACAATATTTTGTATAAACTTTTTTGCTACTTTTGTTTTATATTAATTATGTTTACTTAAATGCATTATGCAATCATGTAAAGATAAAAGGACATGTCATAGAAAATGAATTGATCTACCAAAACAAACAAGATTTAGTGATATAGTAATATCTTTTTTTCCTTCTACTTGCAATTGTTTAACATTATGTTATTTATGTAAATATTATTTTTTAAAATATTTTATAGAGTTAATAACTACACATCTATCTACATTTGGCTTATCAAGTTTTAAGCCAATTACATTTTATTTTCATGAGTAATTTTTTGATAGATATTTTTCTTTTTTATTACCTTATATAATTTCTTTTACTTGCAGTTATTCAATACTTTAGAAATTGTCCTTAGCTTGATGTATAATGAGCTCTATAACATTATCAACGAGTTATCATGTTTATATAACATGATTTTTTTACAAACACTTAATGATTTACTTTATGAATCTATTTTTGATTGCTTTTGTAATTATATGACAAGCTCCATGATGAAGCCAATGAACTATGAACTAGGATTAGTGCTACTGTACAATTTTCTTGGAAAGATAAACATTTATGTGTTTTTATGTTGTCAATTTATTTTTTAGTAACTATTATCTTGATCTTTTTTCCAAATTTCTATTTTCTATTTCTTTGTGTAATTAATTTTGTCATTATTATGTAGTTACTATTTCATGCATCAATTTTCCATCATCATAACTTTTCAATTAAACCATTATAAATAGTGCCTCTTTAAAAAATTACATTATGATTACCTTATTTAAAACGTTGTATAGTCAAACAGCATTAAGGAAATGGCTAATGTTTCACCCATTTCCTTTTTAAATAAACTACCCAAATTTTTTTTTACTATACTTTACAAGTGGTGCTTTTAACTTTTACAATTTTCAGTCTCATACCATTTAAAACAAAAGCAAAAGGAAATAAGAAAAATGGTATATGCTTTTTCCTTTTATTACCCAAACGAAATCTCAACTTTAGGGTTAGTAATTTGAGACCTGGACATGATACATCTGGGTATAATTTAAATGAGTTAGTGTATGAAAAAAATTTGATACAAAACATAAATGAGTCAAACCCATCATAAATATGATTAAATTTTTGTTAGGGTTCAGGTTAAAAAACTCAGATATGAGGCATGCTATAAATGGTTTTGTATTTCAATTTTGTTGCATAATTTTTTTTTTAAGTTAGAGGTTTCAATTAAAGTTATGAGATATTTTTAGCTATATATTCTTCTTATTGCATTTTAGTTTAAATAGGCAAAATATTACAAACTCGTGTAGATTCTTTAATTGTCTCCCTCGAAAATTCGATAGGTAATGTGGTAAATTTTGGAAATTAGCACTGTTAATAATATTTGTATCCATTTAAGTCATGGTTCTATGTAATTTAGTGATGCTATGTATTTTAAATTTAATAATGTTGTATGCTTTTCTTATTATATTGTAGTTTAAATGGGCAAGAAATTACAAACTCATGTTTAAGTTATTTAACTATCTCACTTGAAAATCTAATAAGTACTGTGATAAATTTGGAAATTAATATTGGCAGTAATATTAATATCTATTCAATCCATGGTTACACTTAATTTAATGATGTTATGTAATTTAAATTTTCGAATTTTGTATATTTGGTAAGATTTTGTATTACTAAAGCTTTGCTTGGGTCGTAATTTTATATTAAGTTTGAAGATACCATATCATTTATTTTTGTAAAATTTGAATATTATTATCATTCTTTTTTCATTGTATGTATAAATGCTTTATAGATTTAATTATAACTTTCTGATTAATAAATGCATCAAACTTAAAATAAATGAGATATGATATGATAACATAAATTGTTGTCTTAATATAAACCAGTATAGCCTAAATATGAGATACGCTAGGTTACGAGTTTCGGTTTTCATACATGACTAAGAAATTGGTCATATCATAGGTTTATGTTTTTTATACATGAACCCATTTAGATACAGAAATGAGATATGGCACGATAAGATGAATTATCATCCTTACTCAGCTCATCTATATTTACATGATATGATATATATTACACAAGTCCATCTTTTACTGCTCCATGGTGTATTTATTTATTTTCTTCTTGGTTCATTTTCTTTTTAGGTATTTATTTTCATTTATTATAGTGGATTTTGCAATCATTGTTGTATGCATGTGGTTGCTTTTTCTAATCTTAATTTTTAAGTCAACATATGGCTTATTCATTATTGAAAATAATTGCTCATACTCCTTTATTATTTTTCCTATTGATCAAAGAGAGGTCAAAAACTAATATTTTCCTCTTCATCATCATCCCTCTTATTATTTCTTTCTTTAGTCTTTCAAAGCATTATAAGGTATACAACCATTAAAGAGCATAATCATTGTTATAAACATTGGAGGTTTGTTTATTTAAAAAAAAAATATTGGAGGCTAGTGGCTCTCAAATTAAATGCAATTATATGTTATATTAGCACAAATTTGTGGTTAATCCCAACTTTATATATTATAATAAATTCAAATTTAGAATCATATATTTCATATTTTAAAAAATATAACATATATTTGCATTAGTTAGATTTGTCTAGTACCTTTTGGATATTACAATATTTTTAATTACCTTTTGATGTTAACTTTTGGTTATTATTTTTTATAAAAAAAAAAAATTTCCTCATTTATTAAAGAATATAGAAAATTTACTTTCATTTCATTCTAACTTTACTTGATATTCATTTCATTCTGTGTTTGCTTTCTAAAATTGAAAAAGAAATCTTCACCAATTAAAGCTAACAGTAAATCTTATAAACTAAAAAGTAAAATTGTCACATCATAGCATATAAAAATGTAACATCTTAAGTCCTAGCTTGCATATGTAACAAAAGATAACTTCATTTACATACCAAAAAGATGCTATATAGAAGTTTGGTTTAACCTTAGCTAACAACTTATATGTACATTATACTTTTTATAGCAAAACATGGACTCTTTTTTTTTTTTTTTTGCCCCCTTCCTTTTTCATACTAGTGAACTCCAAACTTAGTGTAGACATTTCTTTTAAAGATGCTGACTCTGACTAATGCTCTTAAAATACATCCCCACATCTCACCCCTAGGATGTTGGACCCTTCTAAGTTCTTGCTAACCTAAGGATAAAACACTTTATCCCTTCATCTTTTGAAGTTGAGTAAGAGTGGATTACAAACAACACAATATAGACAAAAACCATAAAACATATAACTCATTTGTAAACAGCCAACTTAGTATTTATATATACATCTACCAAGCTATCAACAATGTAATATGCTATGCTCATGTATATGTCATGTATTGATACTAATATCCTAAGCTTACCCAGTTCACACTTTGTTAGTTAACATACCTGAGCATTTGGATGCAATAACTGGGAACTTAGAGACTATAAGGAACAGTTTCGGAATAGGACCCACAACCCTAGTTCTTTTAATTAGGCTATAAAGAGTAGTCAGATTATTTGAGTAAATGTGAATCTATATGCTTTAAAAACCAAGTTTATAAAACCAGTAATTTCTTAAATATCGAAACTTCTTGTTTTGAAAATCTTAACTTGTATGTCTCTCTTTGTTCCATGCCATGCCATGCCATGCATGCTACATATGCATACAATAACCAAGCATACTATTCATCACATCTAATTTTATGTTTTATTCAATCTAGATATCTGAGTGTAGTTTTTGTTCTCTCCCTAGTAGAATCTATTAGCTTACTTAGGGTTCACTTAGGTGAACACCCATAAGACAATGTTAGTTCCCATTCTTCCCTCTAAGTTAACATGACATTCAACAAACACCACATCAACACTAAACAATACAACATAAAAGTCCAACCTAGATTCATAGTCATATTTAATCCCACATACACCAAATAACATAATATTATGTGTAGACATAAATCTATTCCAAGTATGGGTTAGATCCACTCACCTAGTGCCAACAATGATCTCGAGTCTATGCGTTAAGACCTTATTCCCCTTCAGTTATATCACCTAAGAGATATTCAAAGTATCGTAGCTAACTACACATCAGATAGGAATTTATTTATAGCTAAGGTTTATGGTTTAAAGTGTAAATTTAAGATGGTATTCGTCTTGGCCATCCTTTAATCTAGTCTTTGATTTATCCTCTAAACTATTCTTTGATTTAGCCTTTGAATAGAGCCAATTCTAAAACTCTTAAATGAATGCTATCTACATATATCCTTAGTTCTTATTAGTCCAAAAACTCAATCAAACCTTTTGATTCGGTGTTAAACCATGTTTATATAAATACTATTGATTATAGCCTCTAATATTACCTTTGATTTTACCAAACTATTATATTACTTATAGAATTGTTACTTCTTACTACTCATATTAAATTAAGATTAGTAAGAGGACATAAATTAAAATAAGGCTAATTAGTATTACTACCATAGGGATAGCATTATTACAAAGTACCTAATTACCATATTACCTACAATATAAGTATATAATGAGATGATGGAATGTTAACCTCCAGACCCATCACCTAAGCTGGACTCTAGGGCTTACAAGGTCTAGTTAGAAGGATTTAAAGGTCTTAGCTTAGCTAAGGTGAACTCTAATACCAAAAAGGCTTAAAGATAAATTCCTTGAATGCTTAGCTTGGACATACTCTGCGCTACATCGTCCTCTACCCATATGCCGAGCTATCTGATGCCGACTTACTGCATGCCGAGAACATGAAAGCTGATCTATCTATTTGCTCCACTTATTGACTTTTTACTATGCTTGAATAGCTTAGCTTTATCATCGATCTACCTTCCATACAAAAGGAATAGCATTGTGCGGTCCAACTTTTTTTCTAACATTGTATTATATTCCTTCCTTTTTAATTGTTGCATATACCCTTTTTGAGTTATATTAGGTTCCTTATTTTTGATATTGCCCATTTTTGTAATTTCTTTATTTCCTGTTGTTGCCTTAAGGACCTACTATAAATAGTCCTTTATCTTGTAACCATAATTGCCTTTTGGACATCATTGTTTATGAATATTCTCTCTAACGTTATGAGATACTATTCTTTAAGCACATTCTCCCTACTCTTATCCATTCTTGCTAGTAGCCTAAGGTTAGTGGTGAGTAAACCTTAGTGTTTGCTTATGTATCACATTAAGCGAAGGCTAAGTTGTGTCATATTTCTTGGTGAGTCATATTTGGAGAGTAGCTTCATGAAGCTACTATTGTATTGGTCAACCTTTCCATTTTCTTTGATCTCTTGAATAACCCATTTGAGTCTTTATAGTAAGACCTAGTGGTAACTTAGCTCTTAGGCACATCATATAATCCTAGTATTAGAGCCTAAGGTTACATTGATAGCTAAGTGTTGTAGTGATTGATTCTTATAGTAGTTTGTATGTGTTCTATTATACTTTATTTCTCTACTACAAAGCACAGCAAGTGTTCAGCCATTGTACGACATAGTATTTAGTAGTGCTGTACAGAATCTTTTGTTTGATTGTAAAATTGTTGAAGTCTTGTTGAAAGAATGTCAAATCCTAGTATGTAAGGAGAGATAGTTGATGTTGAGAGTGATGCTCTAGGATGAGGTCATGGTGAGCATCAAACCTTACGAACCATTGATGAATAGTTATAGAACCTTATTGCCATTGTTGTTAACTTAGCCATATCTATGCAATGATTAGTAGAGGCTTAACCCCAAGAAGGAAACATTGAATGAAGACAAGGTATACGAGATAGGCCAAGAGGGCAAGGTGTGGAAATCAAAGCTCCTTGTGCCATGAATGCACCACAAGTGCAACTTACTCTAGCTGAAGGATGCGTACGCCGATGACTTGAGTTAGGAAAAGTTGAGGACATGGAAGATGATGAAGACGAGGATGAGCAGTTTCCTAAATGCGTCGAGCGTGAACTTCGAGCTTCTCAAGGGATTGAGCGTCTTAAAGTGCAAGTTCTGAGCTTTTTTGGATCTAATAGTGCCGATGAATATTTAGATTGGGAAGAGAAGATTGAGAAGATATTTGACTTTTATGATTATAAAGTCTCAGTGTATATCTATGTAGCCACCTTAGAGTTCTCTAGGTATGTAGCAATGTGGTGGAAAAAGTTACAGATCACATGTCAACAAGACTGATGAGAAATATAAACTTAGAAAGAGATGAAACGAGTTTTGCAAAGTAGATTTGTTCCTGAACACTATGAACAAGATACTTTCAAAATTCTCTAAGAACTTAAACAAGGTAGCCAATCCATGGATGAATATGCTCGATAGTTCCGGTTACTAATGATCTGATGTGATGTTAATGAGCCAAAAGCGTAAACAATGGTAAGGTTCATTTTTGGCTTGAAGCTTGAGATTGGTACCATAATAGAGGTGTAGAGACTTAGAATCTTGATGAAACCATAAAAGTAGCCTAGAGAGTTAAAAGGTAGAGGTGAAGTTAGCTAAGCCAAGCTCCACGTAGTTGACTAGGGTTATTAAGCAAACCTAGCATACCAAATCGACTTAGATATGATTGAGCCTAGTATAGTTCCGAGGTGGATCGCCAAGGTTAAGCTCCAAATAGACCTAATGAGGGTCGAGGTAAGACTAAGGCTGAGGAGCTTGAGGTTAGGAAGGACCATGGTTTGAGCCCTAAATAAAAAACCCTAGAAATCAAGTGCTTCAAGTATCTCAGCTTCGAACATGTTGCTAATCAATGCTTGAATAGACATGTGATGACTATTAAAGGTGAGACCCCACATATTGAGGTGAAAAGTGTGAGTGAAGGAGAAGAGGAGGTAAATGTTGATCATCTATTAGATGAATTTCAAGAAGACTCTAATGCCTTGATCAAACTTGAATTAGGAGAATACTATATGGTTTTACGGAGATCTCTTAATATCTTTGCTATTGATGAGCATGAATAAAAGGAGAATCTCTTTCACACAAATTGCTAAGTGAATGGCAACCTATGCGCATTGATCATCGATGAGGGAAGTTGTACAAATGTAATAATGTAAGGAGTGGTAAAGGCTTTGAAGTTACCGACCCATTCTCATCCTAGACTTGATAAGATATATTAGCTTAATGAGAAGGGAAGACTACCTGTTATAGAGAAAGTTTGAGTATTGATTGCTATTGGTGATAAATATAGGGACAAAGTGTTATGCGGCGTCTTACTCATGTGTGCCTCACATATACTACTTGGCCGACCATGGCTATTTGATTTGAGAGTGCTCCATGATAGATATAGGAACACTTATATGTCCCAAAAGGATGGTAAGATAGTTGTACTAACCCCTATGAGCCTTAGAGAAGTTCAAGAATCCCGAGTCAAGGTTTCCAAATCATTACAAAAGAAGTCTTTGGTGATTTCCTGAGCATAATTTTCTAAGGATGTTAAGAAGGAAGAGTCTGTGTTCCTATTGATTAGGAGACTACTTGAGTTGAAGGAGGTTGGAGCATTTTTAGCGGAGGTGGAGGCCTTGCTCCAAGAGTATGTCGACTTGTTTCCTATTGAGCTATCGAAAGGCTTACTCCAGATTAGGGGCATTGAACATTGTATTATCCTATAACTTAACATGGCTTTACTAAACTAACCTACTTAGAGGCTTAATCTAAAGCAGGTAATCGAGCTCAAGAAGCAGATCGATGAGCTGATTGAATGAGGATACGTTAGCGAAAGTATTAGCCCATGTGCTATACTAGTTGTATTCGTACTAATGAAGGATGGCTCTTGGCGGATGTGTATTTGACAATCGAGCTATTAACAAAATAACCATTAAGTTCAAGTATCCAATACTGTGATTGGATGACATGTTAGATGAATTACATGGTGCACAGATCTTCTCAAAGGTGAATTTGAAGAGTAGTTACCATAAGATCTGAATGAAACTAGGAGATGAGTGGAAGATAATGTTTAAAACGAAGGATGGTGTCTTTGAATGGTTGGTAATGCAATTTGAACTCAGGAATGCCCCGAACACCTTTATGTAACTTATGAACCATGTTTTTAGAACTTTGATTGGTAAATGTGTCATAGTTTATTTTGACGATAGCTTGGTGTATGTTGAGCACTTGAGGTCTATGCTTAATATCCTTCAAGTAGAGCATTTGTTTAGTAACTTAAAGAAGTACATGTTTTGTCAGAACAAGGTCGTATTTCTTGGATATGTAGTGTTTGGTGGAGGTATCCATGTTGATGACAAGAAAGTTAGAGCTATTCTAAAGTAGCTGACGCTGACCTATCCTGCTAATGTTAGGAGCTTTCATGGTCTAGCTTCATTCTATTAAAGGTTTATTTATAACTTCAGTTCCATAGTTGCCCCTTTGACTAAGCTGATCAGAAAGAGCACTGAATTCAAATGTTTAGAGAAAGCCTAGAAGAGTTTTGATAAGATTAAATCTAAGTTGACTTTTTCCTTAGTGCTTGTATTGCGAGACTTTAATAAAGTCTTTAAGTTAGAGTGTGACATAATTGGAGTAAGCATTAATGACTTATGTAAGAGCATTGACTTGTTGCATATTTTAGTGAGAAGCTTAGAGATGATGCTTTGAATTACTTGGCATATGATAAGGAGATCTATGCACTTATCTAAGCTCTTTAAAACTGGCAACATTACCTACTGTCTGGGGAGCTTATTATCTTTATGGATCATGAGTTAGCCAACAAAAGCTCTCCCAACATTACTCCAAATGGGTGCAGTTCCTGGAAACCTTTTGTAATGTCATCAAGTATAAGAAAGGAAGTTCTAATACTATGGTTGATGCTTTATCACATCGGTATGTACATGTGATGACCCTTTAAGCTTGCGTACTTGGGTTTGGTACTCTCCTCGATCAATATGAGTAAGATCCTTTCTTTGAGTCCATTGTGGTCAAGTGTAGTTATGGAAGTATAGTAGATGGGTTCTATTAAACCAAGGATTTTTTATGAAAGGAAGGTGTATGTGCATACCAAACCACTTACCGTGAGAACTATTAGTATAGTAAGCACATGGAGGAGGCCTTGCTGGCCACTTTGGCAAAAGGAGGATGCTTAAGTTGATAAAAGAACACTTTTATTAGCTAGGGATGATGAAAGGCACGCATAAAATTTTGGAATGATGCGAGGCATGTAGAAGAGCTAAGGGGAGGAAGGAACCCTTTAGGGAGTATGTGCCTTTACTTGTGTCAAATCGGCCTTAGGCTAACCTAAGTATGGATTTCAAGCTTAGATTACCTAGGATGGCTTGAAAACATGACTCTATCATGGTTGTAGTTGATCGATTTAGTAAAATTAGCCACTTCACTCCCTTCCATTATCAGACTGAGTGAATGATGAGATATTACTACAAAGCTTAGCTTTTCAATTTTTCTATTAGTAAATCCCATGATGTAATTGAATCTTTTTGAAGTGAGGCAAACCATTGCCTTGCTTCCCTTACAAAGAAAATGGAAATAATCTCAACTTTACCGCATCATTCGTAACTCCATTGATTTTAAAAGTAGCACATATCTCCAAGAAGTTTACAATGCGTGTATGTGGATCCTACTCTAGAGAGCCTTTAAATTGTAATTGTTGCTGAACCATCTGGATGATGACTGGTGAAATCATAAATTTGTTTGCAGTAATAATTGGTCTTGCAATACTAGAGTTGACTCCACTAATCGATGGCTTAATACAGCTAAGCATAGTCTTCGGAAGTTCATCATTGTTAGCCATTGCTCCAAATTTCCCTAACACATACAATAAAATTCAAATTAGATTTTTATTGACTTAATAGAAAGAAATAAAAAAAACAACAATTAGGTAAAATAATAAAGGAACAAGCTTTCTTGACCAGCATTCCCCAATAATGGCACCAAAAGCTTAGTAGGGCATATACTGTGCTAATAAGCAAGTGTACTTGTCAAGTAATAGTATAGAGGACTTTTAGAGTCTACAATTATTAATCTTATGAGAATTGAACACTTACTCACCCATACTAAATTATTCTAGTTAAAATAGAGTGCAATATCTATTATAGTCTAAATGAAAATTAAGAAATAGAAATTAATAAGGAATTTACTATGAATGCAACAATAAAATGAAACTAATTAACCATAAAGAGGGATATCTAGACTCTAATCATGAATAGGCTAACATGTAGTAGCCTATGGTTTCTAATGAATTTCTTATTCTTGTTAACCAGAGGAATTCGACTGCTAATTTAATAGGAATTGGCTCTCTATTAAATTCTAATTCTAATTCTAATTCTAATTATGTTTTACCTGAATTGCTTCTAGAATAGAACTCATTAGAATAGCATTAGGAATGGGAATTCCACAACATAAACAAGACTTAACTATTAATTCTGAAATAAGTAAATAACTTATCTCTAAGCTTATAGCAAATCTCTTTAATTATGGTGGATATTTATGTATTGACCTTGTGACTTCAATATATAAAATCAAATAATTAAGTTGAAACTCTACAAATAACAACTTAATCTAACAAAACATGTAATTGAATTAACAAGAACAAGAGAATTTCATTAAAATAAGGATAATTATTGTAAGTTACATGTTACCTCAATGGCTACAAGCCTATATATCATTACTTTACGCTACAAACAAGAATTGGATACAAGTTTTCATGATAAAAATGGACTAAACCATAAGAAAAAGACTTCTTCTAGCCTCTCTCTCTCCTCTTATGTATGTATATCTATAAGGACAAATAATCTCCAAATGGAAAGTGAATTAAAATCATTGTAGGTCCGTGGGTAGGTACACAGTCGTAGAGTTTAGGTGTAGACTTCTCTTTGCAATAATTTTTCAAGAAATTGTCTTGAAATTAATGGCGAGGGGATCATGGTTGGTCAACATGACCTTGTTAATGGATCATAGTCATTACTTGTTTAAGAATTCTTCAAATTTCAATTGGAAATTAAGGATGTAGGCTTTATGGCTAAGAAACACGACCATGAAGGGCAACCATGGTCATCACCTTAGCTTTATTTTTGAGCAAATTCTCTTTGATACTTTCTATCTTTGAATTATCCTTTAAAATAGATGCAATTCCTTCCAAAAATCATATGAATTCTTATTTTTTCATCTCATTGCTTTATTCGAGTCCTAATATCAAGGAATAACTCAAATCGATAGTAAATTTAATGGAATAATATTGACATAACTTAAAATATCTAGGAAAATAGCATAAAGAATGAGTATAGTTTTACACTAATCAACCTCATATTAAAATTTTACTCAACTCTAGGAACATTTCACGAAAGCCCTAAATTGTACCACATGCCCTAACTCATAGCAAATATTGAGTAGCCAGGGTCCTAAATTCTACTCCCATTAGAAAAAGTTTCATCCTCGAAACTTATGTAATGGATGGTTGATACATGTTTAAAACTCTTTCCTACTATTGGTAATTACTTAATAAATATAATACTATAATTACTTAATAAATACAATATTAACCTTTGGTAAATAACTTAGGGTATTGAGCTCTCATATGATATGCAGATTCTCAAGTTGCCTCATCTGCGATGTCTACTCCACAACACCTTAACATATTCAACATCTTTATTTCTCAATCTTTGTATCCTTATTTCCAAAATCTGTACTGGATGCTTAACATGTGTAAGATTTTCCTTTATCTCTACTTGAGGAACATTTAAGATTGTTGTTGGATCCTTTATAAACTTAGGGTTGAGACATGAAATGATAATTACAGTTAGAAATTATTGACACTAAAACATCATGTAAACTAATATTTTCTTGACTTATGCTTCTACTAATTGAGTTGTAGTTTGCTTCATTGCTAGAAAATGAGCTAATTTGATAAGTCTATCTACTACAACACATATCATTTCATGTTGTTTCTTATTCTAGGTAATGTCAAGCCTTAAACTTAAGGAGTCATTACAGTCCCGCCGTATAAACCAACCTTAGCTAGAAGCTACCTTCTATAGCCACTAACATAGGTATAGTCTACACAAGGTAAACGACAACTTAACCAGCTTTGAAGTAATCAGATGGGCACCTGTAGTATATAAGACTTGTAGAGTAATATTTTCAAAAATACATTTCCTCATATCTATAGATAATTTAGTTCTTTTACATAACTTTATATACATTAAAAGTTGCAAAGTTTTCAAAAGAAATTGTATATCTCCATAGAAGGACTACATTATATATATAGATATAATAGTGAGCCAATGAAGACTATAAGGCCTCTTAGGAAGACCTTATAATCCTCCTATAAAAGAAAAAAAAAAGTAACATGAGCTTTGATCCATGCATTAGACTTCAACACTTTACTCCTCGTCCCGTCAGAACTAACTTAGAAACAACTGTAATGAGGCATCTTTAGGTACTGCTTCCTACTTGCAAGATAATCTATTGGGATGTGAACTTAACTAGCTTAGTAAAAAGGGATAAGGTCATGAGAGTACATTAACAAACATGGTTGTTTAATAATTAGTTAAATGCAAATGCAATAGATAAATGATAGAGCATCATACAATGTTTAATTGGTTTATTGTGAAGTTAAAGTAATTTTGTCTACTCTAACTTGCATTTCGAGGAGTTTCAACACGACACTGTTAAACTAAATTTGGGCTTATGCAATGGAGAGTACCCTCCTCCCTAGACTACTTTTGAACCATGGTTCTTAACCTTGCCGCGATCTCCTGTCCTATCACTTAGTTCAACTAAGAGTGAGAAAAGGACCACTTTTGCTATTCTCATCAGAGTGTCTGTATTTAGTCTGACAACCTAATTGTTACCTCATTGGGTTATTGTGAATGTTAGGTTAGATCTTTAGTCAACTTAAGATTAGTCTAGATTATTAGGTGAGCAACTAAGGTCATACATGCGATATATGATATATTTAAGTAGAAAACAACACTTTGAGTTTAACTCTCAATCATCAATTAGTATCACAAGCACATACATAGAACATGCACAAACGATTTAGCTACAACCATAAATAAGCACTCTTACTTCTCCACGTATCTTGATATGATACTTCAATATGCCACGAAGCATTGATCTCAAATTACTTGTGCTTATAGGTAACTTGCTCTTAACAATTGCCTCCTTGATCTTCAATTGTCCTTAGAAATACACAATAGATTAGTTTTCAAGCTTTGATTCAATTGTCATTAGTTTGTTTTATATGTTTTTGGTTGTTTAGTAATAAATTTCATAAGTTATTTTTACTTAAAAATCATTATTTCTTGACCATTCATTGATTTTTATAAGTTATGCTAATTAGCCAAATCCCTTGATTTAAGATTTAAGTAGATTTATAGTGGTTTTCTATAATAAAAAATTATTTGAGTTAGGTTTTGAATTAATCTATAGTAATTTTCTTTAGTCTAAAAATCCTTTGAGTTGCTATTTAAGCTATAAAGGGGTCACCGGTTTTATCTTCTGAGACAGCCTTTGAACTTTCCCAAATTGAATTCCTTATTACTTTATCTGTTGAACCACCCTCTAACTTTATTATCTATGGAATTTTTAATAAAATTGTCCTCTAACCAATCTCTTGTCTATACCATTAGCAAACTACTTAACCTTTGTCACTACTTAAGTAATCATGTTAACATTGATTTCTCATCATAACCATTTTAGCCTCAAGTGGAGTACTAGGGATTAAGCCCTAATTTACAAGCATTACCTTGAACAATTTAGGAATCCTAGATTTTAATTGGAATTTTCAATTCCAATTAAGATCTCTATAAGATTAACATGGGATAAGAATTTTAGTGAGGGAATTGCTATCTAGCTCGTTATTAACCTTGTACTAAGTTAAACTTAATATTCTATAGAATTGAATAAAATTTCATATTTTCACCATCGCAATATAGAAATGTAAATAGACATAATCATTACATCATGCTCACATACAACTCAAAGCATACATTTAGTTTGAAACTTCACCTTCATGGTGGATATTACATATAATGCATAAACACATGAATATGAACAAGAACATTGTATCAAACATGAAAAGTATAAGTGGAAAGTTACAAAACTGAGCTCCTTGCACAAAGCAATGGAGTTCCTCAACAAAATCCTAAACACTTTCCATGAATACAATGGAAATCTAAATGCCAAGCTTTGAAAAGTGCTAAAATTCACAAGAAGTTTAAGCTATGATTATGATTCTAACAAAGAAAGATAAGTTTCTAAACTATAAATCCTAGAAAAATGATAGAAGCTACAACTAAATGAGAAACTATAGAATTTAACAGACTATAAGTGGCATTTGGAGGCTATTACTGGTGACATTTGGGTGTTGAACATATATCATCTTTTTCTCCTAATCCTTTTATGAAACACTGCATTTAGTTCTAAGCCCACAACATTAAGTGATAGGAATCAACCCTTAGAACCATTCACTTGCCTTTGAGCTAAGAGACTTGCCAATGTAGTGTAGCGAATTCTCTCCCATAATCTAAGTACATAAGAATTTGCCATAATTTGCCAAATCTGATTATGTACCCTAGCTACAGCAAGTTGAAAGGTATGTTGATACTGGGTTAAGCTTAATCTTAGGTATTTAACAGTTCACACAAAGCTGTGTCCAAGACATCCAACCTATTCTAAGTTCCCTAGCCTATATTGCAAACATATTTCGAAGACCTTACTTTGCAAGCCAAGAATTGTCAAGGCGTAAATGTCGAGCTATTCAATGTCCCAAATGCTACTGACTTAATCTACATAGATTAGAGGCTGTCACGAAGCATACCTTCTAATCTCTCTCTAAGTGACATGTGTTGCACTACTCAAGCCCTATAATCCTAACTCTAAGATACTTTTTTGCAAGAAAAATTATGAATTTGTCCCTTTCTTTTTGTAAATCAATTAGATGTACTTATTTTTGTAACTATACCCTTTTTAGTATATGCTTACAAAAGTAATGTTGCCTAGCAATGTAGGTATAAATACTTCATTTTTGTGATCACTGTAATCATCTTCATCTTCCTTAATGAATTATTAACTTTCGCTTCTCATCTTTGAGTATTCCCTTTAAGTGAAAATAGCTTAGCTCTTATCAATTACTTTAGCAAGGTTTGTGATGAGCAACCCACTTGACTTAGATTGTTACATTACATTTAGTAAGTTGTTTGGCCATGTGGCCCGAATGTGCTTATTTGATGTATCACATCCATTTGGATAGCTAATGGGCTTATGTTAAACTGCTACCCTAAAACCTATTCAAACCCCCTTTACACTTTCTTCAAAAGCTTTGAATGACCCACTCCTACTATGGTGAGACTTAGTCAAAGGCACATTAGCAATCCCTGTGCCGTATCATCTTGGTATTAGAGCATGAAAACTTTTGGTAAGGTAGTGTTGTTGTTGTTTAGTAAGTGTGAAACCTAAATTGTGATTGTTGGATTTAAGTTTGGTTGCCATGTAGTTTCATGGATTGTGCTTTGTTTTTGTATCTTAAGGTAGAGTAGAGCATTGTCATGTTGTAGAGTCAAGGATAGTTGATGTAGAAGAGTTGTGTATATGTTTGTTTACTATCATAGCAGTCATAAAGGTTGCTGGAGTTGTTAATTGAAAACTATCATTTGTGTTGTTGAGTAGTATTATGATTGACCCCAGTGTGAATGCAATGGTTGGATTCGTCTTCCATGGAGAACCTAAACACATGTTGTGACTTGTCTTCTACTGAGAACCTAAACACATGTAATAATCTTCAATGTTGGCAACATCAAATAAAACTTCATCTTGAAATTTTGTAATGGAGAAGGCTATTCTTGCTTATTGCGTCACTTGAATCACATTGTCATTATAAAGAAAGTCATACGGATTTGAGTGGTCGATAGTTTCATAATCCAATCTTCCTATAACAATTTTAGAGATAAAGTTCATAGGATAATGACTAACTTGAATTAATATAATGCCTTGCTTAAGTCTCCCCTTTAAGTAATATTTATTTGTTGCCATATTACAAAAGTTGAGCTCTCTTGTTGACTTTGTAGTAATAATCAACTTGGTAATTAAACCTAGTAGCCAATTTCGCCTTGTCGACTACTATGTAAAGGTATACAAGCACATGTGTCCATAATTTCGGTAGCTTCAGAGTACAGTAGTGTGGCAATAATTATACAAGAAGCACAACGTAATTCTTAGAAGTGGACAACATTTGCTCTTTACACATGTCTTATAACAATAGTATACATGGTGCAAATAATAAGAGCAGCGTTCACACAATGACCAATTTGTTTCTACTGCACCTTCACACACTTAATAATAAACCTACAACCGTCCACTAGCCAAGCTCGATAATTGATAGCTCATGCCCACTGTTGTACAGTGCTTGACACATATACAGTATCACGCAAAATCTTGGCTCGATAGTTGTCACTTGTCCTTAGATTAAAGATAGCTTAATTATACACTCCTTAAGGATGGCAACTCAACTTGGCAAAGAAGTTCGATAGTCTTAAATAGTAGTAGCTCGGATGCTTGATAACCATACACCTCGGATTTTCAATTTTAGCTTAGATACAAAAATATAGCAGCACTTGTTTAGCAAATATTAGAGGACAAAAGGATAAGTACATGTACACATTTGCAATTTCAATTGCAAGTACACATCATCTTAGACATTTAATTTGATTTAATACTTTGTGGAGAATGGACAGCTAAGTGATTGGAATATTGAACAGTTTGGCTTTGTCTTGCAACAAAATATGCTTGGCAATTTACAATGTAGTCTACACTTCAATAGTTTAGATTACAAGGCTACGACTTGGCTCATTCTTGACTCTTATCTTTAAGATACATTTGCCTAGCTACAAAAGCTGAGACAATAGAATCGATTTGTTGATGAATATGTATGAGAATTCCAAATTCTTATGATCCGATATGATGTGGAAGAACCTACAGCTAGAACTATCTCTAGGTTGTCATTGGCCTAAGATATGAGCTTAGAGATATTGTTCAAGTGCAACACTTTGATACTTTCAAAGGAGTTATTAAGGTTGTCCAATGAGTTGAGAGGTAGAGGAAGAATTGACCTTATCGGGCTTAACTAGTTTGATGTATTGAATTGACTTGACTAGTTCAAGGAAATATAAGGAGGCCCAATGGCTCTACATCAAACAAAAGGGAACTCTTGTGTGATGTATTACCAATGTGCTTTTCGCATATCTTACTAGGCCAACCTTAGCTTTGTGATCAGAAGGTCATGCATGATAGATTTAGGAATACCTATACATTCGAGAAAGATGTTCGAAAGATTACTTTGAATCTAGTGATTCCTAGCTAGGTCAACAATATGCAATCTAAGTTGAACTGATGAACTAAAGAGACTTTACTGATGAGTGGATTTGAATTAAGGGGAATCATAATGTTTGATAAGCTAACCTTTCTCTTGATTCAAAGGATGTTGGAATTATGGGAATAGAATGAGCTACTCGAAGAGGTCAGGAAGATAGTAGAAGAGTTTAACGACCTGTTTCTCGAGGATTTGTTGAGAGGCTTACCTTTATAATATGGGATAAGGCACTATTGATTTACAGGTCAGAGCCACTCTGTTAAACTAATGATGACCTACATGATACATTTTGTACTCTACAACAAAACTAATGATGCTTTGGCTATTTCTTTTCTTTTTTTGTAGGAGATTGTGAAGCTACATGGAGATCCTCATAGTATTACTTTTGAGAAAGACCCAAAATTTTTAAGCTACTTTTTGAAGACCTTATGGCGACGACTAGGAATCAATCTACTTTTCAATACATCATGTCATCTGCAATTTGATGGACAGATAGAGGTCATCAGTAGAACCTTAGTTCATTACTCCAAACTATTATTGGAAGGAATCTATCTAATTGGGATGCTTACTTACCTATAGTGGAATTTTCTTACAAACGATTCATTCACAATACCTGAGGTAAGATCCTATTTGAAGTCATTTATGGCATCAATCCTAAGTTACCTCTTGACTAGAAACCAATATCAAAATTCGTACAAGGTGACTCTAAAGATGAATACCAAGCCAATGCTTTATGATAGATCTACCATAGGGTTATGAAATAACTAACACAAGTCACTCAGATATTGGAACAAGTTAAGGACGAAGAAAGAAGAAGCTGTTTTGAGCTAGAGACCTTATATGGTTACACCTTATCAAGGAAAGGTTTCCAAGAAAGAGGATGAGAAAGCTATCGCTTTGAGTTAGGAGACTATTCAGAGTGCTTCAAAGGATTAATATCAATGCATACAAGCTCGAATTACTAGAGGGATATGGAGTTTCTAACATATTTGATATTGCTGACCTAAGCCCTTATCTACTTGAGGAAGAAGCACCAATAGAAGAATTCGTGGATTTAATCCTAAAATTTAAACAACTTAGAGGAAATGATAGGAATCAACCCCAAGGACCGTTTACTCACTCCCTAGCTAAGGGATTGGCCAACATGGTGCAACCAGTTCTCTCCTATAACCTAAGTATAGAAGAATCTAACTTAATTTGTTAGGTTGATTTGATTGTGTACTCGAGATGTAGTAAGTTGAAAGTTATGTTGATACAAGGGCAAACTCAACCGACCTATCCACTTGCTTACCTAAAGCTATGTCTTAGATGTCCGAGTTGTTCTAAGAGACATCCAACCTACACCAGGTTCCCTAACCTATATTGTAGACATGTTTTAAAGACCTTACTTTACATGCCTAAAACTGCCAAGGTGTGAATGTTGAGTTATTCGAAGTCCCAGATGTTGTCGTCCTTATCTAGATAGACTAGAGGCTATTATGTAGCATATCTTCCAATCTCTCTCTAAGTGACATGTATCTT
The DNA here is from genome assembly GCA_024138015.1 of Lumnitzera littorea. Taxonomy (NCBI): domain Eukaryota; kingdom Viridiplantae; phylum Streptophyta; class Magnoliopsida; order Myrtales; family Combretaceae; genus Lumnitzera; species Lumnitzera littorea. Next base: position 57,474,075 of record JAMXBB010000012.1, on the reverse strand, counting down.
ACTACTCAAGCTGTATAATCTTAATGCCAAGATATTCTCTACAACACGAGTTATAAACTTACCCCTTTCCTTTTGTAAATCAATTGGATGTACTTATTTTAGTAACTTTACCCTTTTAGTAACTAGCCACAAAAATAATGGTGCCTTAGTAATGTGGGTAAAAAATACTTCATTTTTGTCTCACTATAATCATCTTCATCTTCCTTTATGAATGATTAGCTTTTACTGTTCTTTGTTGAGAATTTCCCTTGTGTGAAAACACCTTAGTTCTTATTGATCTCTTTAGTAAAGATTGTGATTAGTGACCTATACTTCACTTAGAATGGTGAGTCACATCTGACGAGTTCTTTAGTTGTGTGTGTTCATTTAGTACATCACATCCATTTGAATAGCTTGCGAGCTTTTGCTAAACACCTTAAAACCCATCTGAACCCCCTTAACACTTTCTTTGATAACTTTGAAGGACCTATCCCCATTATGGAAGACCTAGTCATAGGCACATTAGTCACCCCATGCCATATCCTTAACCCTTCTTAGCATCTACTTATAAAGTAAGAAAACCTTTTAGGATTTTTTTGGCATCAGGTGTCTACATTCCAACTCCTATAGCATTTGATGCCATGTCCTGTAACTTTCACTCTTCATTTTATTGTGTGTTCCAAATGGCTTGGGTTTAGCATGGACATGCTAACCCCTTATGATATGCCTAATCGATGATTAGGATATCAAACAACATAACTCAATTAATACAAATAATTCCCTAACTTGCGTGAAGTTAGGGTTTTAAGTGTAAATTTAGAGTAAACTCTCTCTCGAATATGACTCAATGGAACAATCCAATGATAATACACACAAAGGATTGATTCTAGTACTTGCTACAATGTAGGATTAATAAGAGTATGTTTAATAATAAGAGACCCAATGAAAAGTTTTATCAAGTGCTAATTATCTCAATAATACTTTTTTACATAATATAAACTAGTATAATGGCAATATCATAAATAAAATGTAAAATAACAAATAATAACACTGTTGGAGGTATTGAAACCGGTAAGATGATAGCTAAAACAATTCACTTGTTGGTTTGTAGCAATGGCGAAATTAGAAAGGCGATAGCTAAAATGGTTCACTTGCTAGTTTGTGGAGGTATCGAAACTAGCAAGATGGTCCACTTATCGTTACGGAGGCATGGTTTAAAAATTAGAACACATTATGTTCTTTGAACCATCAAGCTAGTTATATGAAGGACCGACAGGCCGGATATGCAATATAGTAGCATTTGAGATTGGTCATTTGTTTACCTATGGTTAGCTTATCATTAGGTTGGTTTCAAAGCAAGTTGGTAGGCCAGTATGTGCTTGACATGTAGTAGCCCTTGTCTCTCTTACCCTTGTTTCTAAGTTATAAAATGAATCCATTACGGGTTGTATATAGTAAATCAACACTTAACCTAGACTAAAACAATCATGCATAGAGTACAAAATAATGAACATTAAGTCTCCTTGCTTAAGTTGCTTCATTATAATCTTGGTGACTAATGCTTGTAATTCTCTAGATTAGGCTCTTATAAAGGATCTTGGAAAATGTTCCTATCATCTGTTGATAAGAATCAAGCCCCTAGACCAATCACTTGTAGATCGAGCTAAAGGACTCTAAGGACTCGTGTGGAGAATATTAGCTCGAAACCAAAGCCGAGATGGGGATCCCTATGCCAAATTGATCTCTTGCCGACCTATCTGTCAAGTCCTCACATGTGTCAGACATGCTCCTACCCAACAGCGAAGTCTTATTCTAGAAGACAACTTAGGACTAGTCGAGCCGAGTTCCCCAACCAACCATAAGCATCTGACTCCAATTCAGCTAACTTCTTTATTGGACTGATTGACTCATGACCTGATCCAAATCAGGTTGGCCCTTGATTGCAATATTATCTTGCTTCCGCCTACTTTGTATCATATTCATAATGTCCAGCCACCAAGCGATACGTATCTTCTGAAAATAACCTTTTAGAATGATTCTTTCTTTTTCATACTAAATATTCTTTGTCTCTTTTATCCCTTTTAGTATGTCTCATATAACCTAATTGTAGAATACCCTTTTGTCTTTTCATGCATGTAAAGTAACCCTAGTGGATGGGTATATAACCCTTCACTTTCTTGTATGTAGACAATCAACTAGTTAAAATAGAATTATTCACATTGAGCAACTTTGGTGTTCTCATTATTATTCAACTCTTATCTACTCCTTTTAGCAAGGAGTAGTGGTGAGTGACCCTTTAGTTTGGACCGATGTGTTATATTCAGTGGATTATAAGCCGAGTGAGATCGAGTGGTACATTATATCCATTTGGTAGTTGCCTGGACTTTGCTAAATTTTTCCCTATTTGTTTTGGTTTGCTTCATTATGGTGTTTTTCCATGTTGGTGTTTTTCCACGGTTTCACAAGGGAGTGGTGAAGTTGTAGTGAGGTTTTAGTTCGCTTTATTGTTGGTGGCTGTTGTGTTCCCTTCCTTAGCTATTGCAGTGTGTTTGAGTGTAAGTAAGTCGAGTTTCATTATTACTCTACTATTACTCTGTTTGTCATTACAAAAATCAAGCAAGCTCATTTTTATTCTGTTCGAGTGATTATTGAGTATTAAAGTTGTTAGCAAGTTGTTAATCCATTCGAGAAGTACTGTACTATGTTAGATTTGAGTGTTCAAGGTGTTATTGCTGACCAGAGTAGTAGCGCTTAACCTAGTCGTGGTCATAATGGTAATAATACCCCAGGGTTGGTTGATAACAAACTTGATAGATTATCCAACCTTGTTGAGAGTCTAATCACAACAATGTAAGTTAATAGACAATAACCCCATAGTTTACAGCACCATAACCTACGAGAAAATGCCCTTAAGAGACACCATGGCCAAGGTAATTGAACCAATTGCCCAATTCGATCGCAGCGAGCTGAAGGAGTAATAGACTGAGCTACTAGATAAAGATTAGAGTTAGAGGAGATTGACGAAGATGATAAGGAGTTAGATGTTGAAGAGTTTGAGGAGGAAGAAGAAAAAACTGACCATTACCAAGCATAAGAACGAGGATGCCGAGTCCCTTGAAGGCTAGACAATATTAAGGTTCAAATCCTGCCCTTTAGTAGAAGTGGAGATGTAGATGAATATTTGGAGTAGGAAGAGAAGGTTGAGAAGGTGTTTGAATGTTATGGGTATACAGATGCTATCAAGTTTTGACTTGTTGCATTGGAGTTTACTAGGTATGCCATTATGTGGTGGAAAAATTTGAATGTAGTCAGAACAAGAGATGGAAGGTGTGTGAGAACCTGGGATGAGATGAAAAGGTTGTTAAGAGGTAGATTTGTCCCGAGACTTACCTATAACATACGTTTGCGAAGTCACAAGAGCTTCGCTAGGGAAGCTGATTTGTTGATGACTATGTTAGAGAGTTTCAAATGCTTATGATCTGAGCTAATGTAGAAGAACCCAAGGCTCGTACTATGTTAAGGTTCATCTTTGGATTCTGATATGAAATTTGCCACATTGTAGAGGTGTAGAGGTTTTATGCCTTATAACAGGTGATAAAGATAGCACAGAGGGTCGAAAAATAAAGGAGAAGTGCTCTGAGCTGACTTGGGCCAACATTTTCTCGACCCCTAATTTTGCACCGACTTATTCAAGCAAAGTCAAGGAAGTCATATAGGATCGAGGATAAGAATGATCGATTTGATGACAGCTGACTAAGCCAGTGGGGTCGAGCTGGTCAGATAAGTCGAGTTGAGTTTAGGTTGACCTTGAGGATATATGAGAAAAGGTAAACCTCCAGATAGAAAACTAGTGAGGTGAAATGCTTTAAATGCTTGGGCTTCAAATATATGGTTACTGAGTATCCGAATTGATGCGTTATGGTGCTTTGAGGAGATGTAGTAGATAACATCGACAAGAATGAGCCCGAGAAAGAAGAAGATGTTGGAAAACCTAAAGTCGAAGAGGAAGAGGAGACCTGTGTTTATGTTGATCAGGGAGAAGTGATAACCTTAGTCTTGAGATGAGTATTGAGTTCCTTGCTGAACTCTGAAGAAGACCAAAGGGAGAATCTGTTCCATACTAAGTGTATTGTCAAAGGTCAATTGTGCATGATCATTGTGAATTGGGGAAGTTGTACTAATATTGTTGTACAGTCTTTTATGATGAGGTTGGGTCTTCTAACCTTAAAGCATCTTTGATCTTACAAGCTGCATTGGCTTCATGATAAGAGTGTTTTGCATGTAACTGAACAAGTGACCGTACTGCTAAGTGTTGGGAGTATGTATAAGGACAAAGTAGTGTGCGATGTTGTCCCTATAGGAGCTTCACATTTGCTGCTTGGATGACCTTGGTTGTTCGATGGATATATTACTCAAGATGGGTATAAGAACACCTATGCATTTGTTAAGGATAAAAAGAAGATTATGTTGCAACCCTTGACCCCATCCTAAGTAAATGAAATCCATAATTAGCTCACCTGAGCTAGTAAGAAAAATGGCTTAGTGATGAGTTGAAAAGAGATCCTAGCTGCTGAAAAGGCTGAAGAACCTATGTTCCTATTGATTAGAGAATTTTTGGAAATGAGAGATTCAAAGGATATCCCTGATGAAATCCGAAGCTTGCTAAATGAGTTTTTTGATTTATTCCCTAAAGAACTACCTAGAGCACTACCTCCAATTTGAGGCATTGAGTACTTTATTAAGTTGCAGCTAGGCGCCACCTTGCTTAACCGACCTACATACAGGATAAACCCTAAGCAGGCTATCAAGCTGAAAAGACAGGTGGGCAAACTCATAGAGTGAGGATATGTAAGGGAAAGCATGAGCCCTTGTGCTATACCAGTTCTACTCTTCCCTAAGAAGGATAGAATATGGCACATGTGCATCAATAGCCAAGCAATTAACTGAATTACTATCAAGTATAGATAACTGATGTTAAGCCCTATTTCGGTTTTTTTAATTTAACCTATATCAAGCCCAGCTCGCTTAATATAAATCACTTGACATTAAATTAAGGAAATATTTTTCTAAAAAATTAAAAAAATGGAGTAGCCAACCAGTTTAATTGGTGAAAAAATGAAGTTAGGCTTTTTAGGTGGGAAAACCCTAATTTGGCCACTGATCTTCGAATATTCTAAAAAGTTGATTTTTAAAAAATTAAACCAAAGAAAACCAAGTTCAGGAACTAATCTATTAAGACTAAATTGTTGTGTAAAAATTAAAGAAAAATTGAAGGGCTTTTATTTTTATAATTCCTAAAAAAAATACTAATATATATACTTAAACATACAAGAAATAACTAAATTGATTTTTTTTTATTATGAATTTTGTAAGAAAAAGGGAAAATGTTTTTTTTTTCTTTTTTATGTGATTGCCTTGAAGTTGCCTACGTACTCGTTAGTCGAAATCAAAACGGCTATAGTTCTTTTTTATAAAATATTTAGTGAGTGGATTCTTTTTATTTCGAAAACTGAGCTAGGTTTATGTTTATTTATCAATTTATTATTTTTTTAAAACCAAGAATTCTAATTTTCCCGAATTAAAGAAATCCTAACTAACTAAATCTACTTGAAAAACTTGATTGAGATATTTTTATTTTTAAAACCACTACGTGTCAAAAATATTTTTTCTAAATCCTAACTATAAGATATGTTAAAGATACAGTTAGATACGTATCTTTTCCAAATCTTAATTATTATATACGTATCTCGATACATATCTTAATTGTAAGATACAGATAGAAAAGATATGCGACTTTTAAAAATGTAATTTTTCAAATAACTAAATTCACCTAAAACTCAAATTATCTAAAAGATATCCAACAATATAACAATAAAAATTATAAACTTGCACCGAAAGAAAATAAATTAGTAAAGATAATTGAATTAACTAAATAAAATAAAATAATTTTTACCTAAATGAATCGAGTCACACGTGGTGGTTGTCATGTTTGTCGTGGTGTTAGGGAGTCCGGCAAGTGGTCAAGTGGGATTTGGAATTGAGTTGGATTCAGCTTTGGATTTGGATTTGGATTTCGGAATTAGACGTTGGCTTTGGATTGACTTCGGACGTTGGACTTTGGATTGGCTTCAGATTTGGATTTCGATATTGAGTTGGACTTCGGATCGACTTTAGACATTGAACTTTAGATCGGCTTCGGAAATCGGATTCACTTTGTTGGCTTGGCATTGTGAGGAATTCGGATTGCATGGGCGTTAGGGGTTGGATTTCATCGTGCGTGGAGATTGCGTCGTGTTGGCTTCTAGCAGCAAGTGGAGACATGGCTTGTAGATTATTTAGAAGGTCAGCTTGGAAATTGCACCAGGAGCTTCATTCATTATTCAAGGATTGTTGATTGTACATTGTAGGACTTCGGAATCACGGTTAGGGAGATGATGCCTCAAACGTTGGGGTGCGTTTATGGATTGCTGTTCGAATTTTAGATTTTCATTGGACTTCGGAATCTCGGTCAGATTGTCTAGAAATTGGAGGACACTTAGTTGGTGAATTGGACGTTAGGTTGTTGAATTTGAAATTGGGAATTTTGGAATTGGAAATTTAAGTGAGTTGGATGTTAATTATGGGAATAAAAAAATTGTCCTCAACTTTATGTGCCACTGTGTTATTTATAAACTCATAATCATATCTTTTGTATAAAAAATATAGAAGATATGATTACGATTTTTTGACGATTTAACCTAACTTTTTATAACCCTACTTAATTCAGGCTTTTTATTTTTCAAAGCCTAATTCGATCTAATAATTTAATCTAGCCCAATAAATTATAAATTTAATCTAGCACAATATAATTTAGATAAAATTCTATTTAAAATTAGACTGGATCAAATTATTTTAATAAAGCCCAATTCTCTAATGACGTAATAATTCATTAAATTAATCATACTTCGTTATTCGATTTGATATTAAATGATTCAACACGACTCGATTTAATGCGACTTGACTTGATACGATACGACGCGACTTGATACGATACGACGCGACTTGACTTAATACGATACGACGCGACTCGATATGATACGACTTGACTCTTTTTTTTTCATTTTTTCTTTTAATTTTTGTTTTTTTATTATTTTTTTATTTTTCTGTTTATTTATTAACTTGGCTCAATTAATGAAAAATGAAAAAAATGGCAAAAATGAGGTGTCAATAACCAATACTAAGACTCGATAATATGTTAGATGAGCTTCATGGTGCCAAGATATTTTCAGTGATTGATTTGTGAAGTAGCTACCACCAAATTCATATGAGGCTAAGCGATGAGTGGAAGTCTGCCTTTAAGAATAGGCATGGACTCCATGAATAGTTAGCTATGCTGTTTGAACTTACTAATGTGTCGAGCACATTCATAATGTTGATGAACCATGTAATGTACTCTTTAATTGGAAGATGTGTGGTCATGTACTATAATGATATACTGGTATACAATGCCGACCTAAACTACCATGTTCAATATCTTTGTGAAGTATTTGACATTTTGTGAATTGAGAAGTTGTATGGGAATGTGAAGCAGTGTACGTTCTGTTAGAAAGAGATGCTCTTCCTAAGATTTGTAATGTTAGGGGAAGGACTTCAGGTAGATGAGGAGAAGATCCAAGATGCTCTTGAGTGGTTGATGCTAAAGAATGTCACTAAAGCTTGAAGCTTTCATGGCCTAACTTCTTTTTATAGGTGATTTATCAAAAACTTCAGTACCATAGCTGCCCCCATGACTGAGTTGACAAAGAAGAATGAAAGGTTCAGGTAATGATTGAGTTGAGCAAAGCTTTAGGGAGATCAAGGAGAAGCTCACCTCGACGCTTGTCCTTTTGTTACTAGATTTTGACAAACTCTTTGAATTGGAATGCGATGCATCAGGTGTGGGAATTAGTGCTATCTTGATGTAGCAGTGACGACCCATCACTTACCATAGCAAGAAGCTTAGTGGTCCTACCCTGAACTATTTTGTATACGAGAAAGAGTTGTGCTCTCTTTATCGAGCCCTTACTGTTTGGCAACACTTTGTTGCTATGAGAGTTTCTTATTTATACAAACCATGAATCTCTAAAGCATCTGGGAAGTCAAAACAAGCTTTTGAAGAGGTAAGCCAAGTGATTAGAGTTTATAGAAGGGTTCTTGTACATCATTTGGCATAAGAAAGGAAGTGCAATTATGGCAATGATACTCTATCACAACAGCAAACCTTACTGACCAATTTGTAGAAAAAATTATTGAGATTCTCACTCATTACTAAGCAATATGCTCATGATCCTCATTTAAACCCTATCATAGAACAATGTAGGGATGGAATTGTTGTCAAGGGATATTATCTTAAGGGAGGTTATCTGTTTAAGGGCCAAAGGCTATGGATACTGAACTGTTCTATGTATGAGCTATTAACTAGGGAAGCTCATAGTAGTGGATTATCAGGTAACTTTGGGGAGACCGAGATAGCTAATTTGTTGAAGGAGAATTTTTACTAGTTAGGTTTAGACAAGGATGTCCATAAGGTAGTCAGTAGTTGTGAAGTGTACAAGCGAGTTAAGGAGAAGAGAGAACCCCATAGAGAATACATGCTGCTACCAACACTAACCTTACCTTAGGTCTACCTTAGCATGGACTTTGTCCTAGGGTTGCCCTGGACATCTAAAAGCAAAGATTTTATCTTTGTTGTAGTGGATCGCTTCAATAAGATGGTGTACTTCATTTCATGCCATCGGACTAATGATGCTTTATATATTGCTGATTTATTTTTGTAGGAGGTTATCCGGTTACATGGGTATTGAAGACTATTGTCTCAAATTGAGACATAAAATTTTTGAGCTATTTTTGAAAGACTCTTTGGAGAAGACTTGGAACTAAACTTGTATTTAACTTCAATAGCCACCCTCAGACTGATGGTCAGATTAAAGTGGTAAACAGGATGCTAGGCAATTTGCTCAAAGCTATTGTCGGAAAGCACTTCAAGGATTAGGATTTATGCTAAGTAGTTGTGGAGTTCACATAAAATTGAACTGTCCATAGCATTATTGGGAAGATCCCATTTGAGGTCGTCTATGGCCTTAACCTCACTATTCCCTTAGATATGATCAACACCTCAACAACTATTGAAGAGAGTTAATATGGAGTTAACCAAGCCTAAGAATTGCAAGAGCTATACTAATCTATAATTAGGAAGATCACCAAATTCAATCAGAGACAGCAAGAAATTGGTGTAGTCAAGGCCATCAAATTGTTTCTTTCCACCTAGGAGACTTGGTATGGATACACCTTAGCCAAGAACAATTCCCATACTTGAGACAAAACAAGCTATCTCTTCGAGATAATGATCCATTCAAAGTCCTGAAGAAAATCAGTCGTAACACTTACTAGATTGAGTTGCTTAATGACCATGGTGTTTCTTCCACCTTCAATGTGTTTAATCTAATCCCTCACCAACCAGTAGAAGAAGACCCCGCGTACGACCTAGAAGAAGAAGTAGAAACTACTCTAGATTTGAAGGCAAATCTTTCTGAACCCTAAGTAAATGATAGGAATCAGGCCCTTAGACCAATCACTCATAGCTGAGTTAGAGGACTCTAAGGACTCATGCGGAGAATACTAGCTCGAAACCAAAGTTGAGACGAAGATCCATATGTCGAATTGATCTAATATCGACCTATCTGTCAGATCCTCACACGTGTTAGACATGCTCCTACTTAGCAGTAAAGTCTTATTCTATAAGATAGTTTACGACTAGCTAAGCCAAGCTCCTTAACCGACCATAGGCATCTGACTCCAATTCAGCTGACTTCTTTACTCAACTGATTGCCTCTCGACTTGATCTAGATCAGGTCGGCCCCTGACTGCAACACTTTCCTACTTCTACCTACTTTGTATCACATTCCTAATGTCCAGCTACCAAGTGATATGTACCTTTTGAACATAACCTTCCAAAATGATTCTTTTTTTTCTACATTGAAAATTCTTTATCTCTTTTACCTCTTTTAGTATGTCTCATGTAACATAATTATAGAATACCCTTTTGTCTTTTTATACATGTAAAGTAACCCATGTGGATGGGTATATAACTCTTCACTTTCTTGTATGTGGATAATGAACTAGTTAATATAGAATTATTTACATTGAGTAACCTTAGTGTTGTCATCATGATTCAACTCTTATCTATTCCCTTAAGCAAGGAATAATAGGGAGTGACTCTTCAGTTCGGATTGGTGTGTCATATTTAGCAGATTATAGGCCGAGTAGGATCGAGTGGTGCGTTATATCCATTCGGTAGTTGCCCAGACTTTCTAACTTTTTCCTTTTTTGTTTTGGTTTGCTTTATTGTGTTGCTTCTCTATATGTTTGACCCTAGAGACGCATCATCTGCCTTGAGCTATTTTTTATTTGCCCTCAAATTATGCAAGTCTTCAACAATCTCTATGTCTTCAGGCTTACGAGGTCTTGTATGTTGAAAGAAGTGGACATTCCATAGCCTTCAGGATGATTGAGTTGGTAAGCATTATTGTTGATGCACTTTAGGATCTGAAATGGTTCATCTGCTCACTATGACAATTTTTGGGCTCTCTAATTTTGGGAATTGGTCTTTTCTCAAGTAAATCTAGCCCAAGTCCCCAGGCTAGAATATCCTAGGTTTCTTGCTCTTATTGCCCCATTGCTTCTACTTCTTTATGGTCTTAGTTAGTTGATCTACAGCTTCTTAGTGGATCTTCTATACTTGTTTGCCCTGTCAACTCTACTGAGACTCTCATCCTTTGAGGCTAGTATAAGTGATAAATCTAATGGTGTAGTTGGATTGTACCCATATACAATCTTAAAAGGAGGCTTATTGATAATACTATGTATACTCCTATTGTAAGCAAACTCCACAACAAGAAGACACAAGTCCTAATTAGCAAAATTTTACCAACTATAGCCCTAAGCAAAGTACCTAAGGTATAGTTGATGACTTCAGTTTAGCCATTCATTTAAAGATGGCAGGTAGTGCTAAAGATTAGCTTGGTGCCTAACCTCTTCTATAGGGTCTTTTAGAAGAAACTAAGAAACTTAGTATCCCTATTAGACATAATAATATGAGGGATGCCATGCAATCTAATAATATCCTATAGAAAAAAGGTTAACAATATGAAGTGCATCATCAATTTGGTGACAACGGGTGAAGTGTGACATTTTGTTGAAATGGTCAACAACAATTGTTATTGAGTCTTTTCCTCTCTTTTTTCTAGGCAAGCCTAGAACAAAATCCATATTCAAATCATCCCATGGTTGTGATAGAATTGGAAGAGGCATATATTACAAAAAATTTTCCTTCCTACCCTTGGCTTTCCTGCATGTCTTGTACCTCTCAAGCACATAGTGTACATCTTTATTCATCCTTGACTAATAATCATACTCCTTCAACAACTCTAGTGTTCACTTCTCACCAAAATGCCTAGATAAACCACCTAAATGGGCTTCTTTAATTAATAAGCTTCTTACAAAACTTTGGGGTATAAAAAGCTTCCTCCCTTTAAAAAAGAATCCATCTACCACATAATATCCATCTACTACAACTCTAGCTCTACACTGGGGTAAAATAGGTCTAAAATATGAATCTCCAACATACATTTCAATAATTAAGCCAAAACTCAATAGTTTACATTGTAACATAATAATAAGAGATTACCTACGAGATTGTGCATCCACCACCACATTAATGCTCCCTTGCTTATATTTGATGAAATGGGCAGAGCTCTCAAAAAGTTCCATGTGTTAGGCTTGGTGTCTTGAAAGTTAATGTTGGCACTTCAAGTGCTTAAGTGCTTTATGATTAGTATAAATTATGAATTCCTATAGTAAGAGATAATGTTGCCATACTGTTAAGGCTTAAATTAGTGCATAAAACTCTTTATCATATATGTAATAGTTAAGAGAAATACCATGCAATGTTTCATTGAAATAGGTGAGAGGACATCTCTCTTACATCAATGTAGCCTCTACTCCAATGCTAGAGGTATCACACTCTAACTTAATCACTTTTTCAAAGTCAAGCAATGCAAGTACTTGGGTTAAAGTTAATCTTGTTCATATTTCATTGAAGCTCATTTAGGCCTTCTCCATCCATTTGAATTCAATATTATACTTAGTAAGTTTTGCAAATGGTGCAATAATATTACTGAAGTTCTTTATGAATTGCCTATAGAAGGAGGTAAGCTCATGAAAGCTTCTAAATTACTAGTAATCTTAGGAACTAGCCATTCAACTATCATTTTCGCCTTCTCTTCATCAACCTTTACTCCTTTAGTAGACATAACATAACCCTAAAAAACTACTTCATGTATATAGAAGGAACACTTCTTGAGATTTCCATATAACTTCTCAGCCCTCAACATGGTAAATACATCTCTCAAGTGTTCAATGTGATTAGACAAATTTCTGCTCTATAATAATATGTCATTGAAATAAATTGCAATCAACTTACTAAGGTACTCCCTCAAAACATAGTGCATGAGATACATGAAGGTGCTAGGGGCATTGGTAAGCCCAAATGGCATGACAAGAGATTCATATAAACCATGGCGGGCTTTAAAGGTAGTTTTCCACTCATCTTAGGGTTGCATTCATATCTAGTGATACCTACTTTTAGATCTACTTTAGTGAAGATTTAGGCTTCATGAAGTTCATCGAGCATGTCATCAAGTCTTGGTATGGGTATCGATAATTGATGGTTATCTTATTAATGGCTCAATTGTCAATGTACATTTACTAGGTTTCATCTTTCTTGGGTACTAATATGGTCGATACTATATAAAGACTAGTGCTCTCTTAGACATATCCTCTCTTAACTAATTCACCAACCTCTCATTTTAGCTCCTTTGCTTCATTAAGGTTCATGCTAGGCGATTGGGTAATGTTGTCAAGGTTGAAGGTTAATGGCATGCTCAATACCTCTGATGGGTGGTAAACCACTAGGAAGCTCTTTAGGGAAGACATAGCAAATTCGTTCAATAGCTTTTAAACCTCTTCAGGTAGTGGAATGGATTGATTAAGCTCAAGCAACCACTTAAGGAGTAGCATGAAAGTTGGCTCCCTTAACTGAGCAAATTGAAATATCTTAGCTTTACTCATCAACATGGTTTTATTCTTTAGCTTAAGGCTCATCTTTTGTTGGGCTTTTTACACTTTAAATGGAGTTAAAAGCTTTTGCAATATTTTCTTGCCATACTTATGGAATATATAGGTGTTCTTGTCACCATAGTGAATGACCCAATGATCAAACAACTAGGGTCATCTTAATAGGATATGAGAAGTTCCCATAGGAGTGATGCTACACCATTTCTCATCTACATTGCAATTCCTTATAAAGAATGGTAACTTAGCTTACTGAGTAACATGTCGAGATCCTTTCTCATTAAGCTAATGTAATTTGATGGGTATGGGTGAGGAGCAGTTTGTGAGTTCAGTTTATCGATCATTGAGGATGCTATGATGTTGGTATAATTAACACTTTCTACTATAAGTATGCATTGAACCCCTTTTACGCTACAAGAAGTATGGAGAAGGTTCTTCCTCTATGGATCTTCATCGGATTGCATAGCACTTAAGACCCTTTTCAATACTAAAGTCAGCATTGAATCTGCCTCATCCTCATGAGTAGTCACTTCCTCATCATTGTAATAACAATCCAATAGTTTACCAATATTTGTAGGGTCATTAATGTGTTCCTCCTCATCTTCACTATAGACTTCTACCTTAGGTGCATCTCCTACCATGAATATGGTGTGCTTATTAGCGTATTGTGATGCAATATGGCTATAATCAAGGCATTTAAAGCACTTGACTTGACTTGATTTATGCCTTAAACTCTTGACTGCTTCGTGGTGCTAAGGTGTACTAGCAACAAATTTACCCCTATGATTAAATTGGGACTCAGCTCTTTAGATGGGATTGAGATTTGATTGAGGTGCATCTATAATCATCACACCCTTGTCTTGCTTATTAGAATCTTATACAGTAGGTTTAGCAGTGTTCAAAGATGGATAGCATGTTGGTGTTTTGTAGGGTTCATGTTTCAACTGGAGGTCCACTTTTTGAGCCAAACAAAAGGCATCTTCTATGCTGGCAATTCTCTATAACTTAACAATTCTGCCTATTTCAAATCTCAATCTAGTGATAAATCTTCCTACAATCTAATACTCGAGTTCTTCAACCTTACTCTTTATCATTAGCGTTTCAAATTCCCACACATACTTATTGATAGACCTTGAACCCTGCTTCAATGTCTAGATCTTCTTATATGTCTCATGTAGATAGTACTTAGGTACGAATCGCTTAGGGTGGCCTTTATATCTTCCTAAGCTCTCCTTCACCATTGCTTCTTTGAGTAGTCATAAGGTTTTTTCACCATAACGTTGTATACTCTGTGAATTTAAGAGAAGAGGTGTTGTAAATAAAGCAAAAACGATTGGTTGGTATGTAGAGATGGCAAATTCAATAAGATGGTAGCTAAAATTGTTCACTTGCCTATTTGTAAAGGTGTTAGAACTAGCAGGATGGTAGCTAAAATGGTTCTATTGCTAGTATGGAGGCATGTTTCATAAGTTAGAATGCATTATGTTCTTTAAATCATTGAGCCGATTATAAGAAGGACTAGTAGGCCAGTTATGCACTCTAGTAACCTTTGGGATTGGTTCTTCATCTACCTTTGGTTGGCTCATTGTCAAGCTAGTTTGAAAGTTAGCTGGCGAGCTGGTATGTGCTTGACATGTAGTAGCCCCTATCTCTTTTACACTTGTTTTTGGATTATAAAATGACCCCAATGTGGGTTTTATATAGTAAATCAATAATTAACCTACACTAATACAATCATGCATGGAATATAAATAAATGAACTTTAAGTCTTCTTGCTTAAGTTGCTTCATTGTAATCTTAATGACTAATGCTTGTAACTGTCTAGATCAGGCTCTTGTAATAGGTCATGTAAAATGATTCTTATCACCATGGACTTTCAAATTCAATAAAAACCACCTAAGTTTTGTTCAAAATCAATCATAATGCAGTCGATTAATCAAAACTTAGTTAGACACTTCTGTTGATTCCTTACATGATATTTCTTCATAAATTTTGACAATTTAGATCTTTTTTCAACATAATTGCATATAAACATGAGAAAATTGGTCGTGATAAGTGTGAAATTACATACCTACTAACTATCCCTAACTTAATACCTTATTCTCAAGTAAGTATAAACTCTAGTGTTATTTAAAGGGTAGAGAATGAACATATTATCCATTTGATGTTAAGTACTTCACCAATTGAGAAAGCATGTCAAGTTATGTATTCTAACCATTTTGAGTAGCAAATCAAGCAATCTTGTGTCCATGAATGTCAAAATAGGTGATCAAGTGATTCTAAATGGACATTCAAGAGAATTATGTGATTAATAAACGATTTATAGAGTTAACCCTCTTATTTAATAAAAGATTAGACAATCTGAGATCAAGTATGATGTCAACAAGAAGGAGAGAGATCTGTACATTTCTTAGGTTGACAATCATGCATTTAGCCCTAATTTCACCCTTTAGCGAATTATGGTGATGTTCTTAGGATGCTTAGTAATTACTAGGGTTTACCAAGTATAATAGTGGGTCCTTAAGCCAAGCTGAGCATATGATGCACCATGGCTTGTAAATGGACCCACTTTGACCGCTTAATATGACATATGAGGGTAGAGGTGGGTATTTGCCACTGATTCTTTGCTAAAGGGAATTAAATAAGAGTAAGAGAGGGATTTAAAGCACAAGCTCATAGAAAATGAATATACTCAATATTGAGATGACGAAAATGACTACTATACATTTTCTAAGGCCCTTATATAACTACTAATTATGGAAACATATCAAAAGGAAAAAGACTAAAAGGGTACCACCAAAAAGAGGAAATAGGTGTATAGAAATCAAAATATAGAAAAATAGGAAAAAGATCCTCATAGGACAATGTTCACTACCTATTATTAGAATAAGTGTCCTTTTGGTGTTTGCTACGCACATACAAGATATAGGCAAATGTTTATAGATTCTATGGCTGCTGCATACTAAGTTGGCTTAGGGTACATCCAGTAGATAGATTGATAATTGGATGGTTTGCCTTAGAGTCAAGGAGAGAAGGTAGGAGCTTAAAGGGTCTAAGCTATCCTGCTCCAGGTTAGAGCTTACAGAAAGGCTCAATAACAACTTGATAAGTAGTGAGAAAGGAAGCCTTAGACATAGCTTAGCTCCTCCTCATTCATTTGCCCTTTGAGTACTTAGCCAGCCAAGCCTTAGAGTTGATGGAGTTAACCTTGAGTAATCGGCCTAGAGCTTGGCATCGCCTACTCAAAGGTTAGTGAGGAAGTTGACAGCAACTGGGAATAGGTTGGGTAGGAAGTGAGGAAGGTTAGTTTCTAGTTAGCTCCCCAAAACTATTGAAGATTTGACCTCAAATTATCAAGCTCGGCTTCATCCAGGACATAGAAGGTCAGGTCTAACACATTGAATGTGGGAGATAGACCATACCCTTCTAGTGGATACAACTCATAGATGTTATCACTGATCTTCTCCTTGATCCTAAAGGGTCCATAAGCTCGAGTCGTTAACTTATTGTTCCTACTGTTGGGAAATCGATCCTTATTGAGGTATACTCATACCTAGTCTTCTAGTTAGAAACTCTTGACCTTCCTTCCTTTGTTTTTGATTTCCCTTTGTTTTGTTATTGTTTGGGCAAGCTGCTCGACCACTTTCTAATGAAGTCACTTGAAGTCCTTGGCTCATTGTACTCCTTTAAAGCTCCCTTCCTTGGTTACTACCTCATCTATCAATCTTATAGGTAAGGTCGGTTGATGCCATGATAGCTAATGGGAGGTAAGTACACTTATCAATTTCATGGTATATCACATTTAAGTTTGAGTATCCATCCCTTAGGGACTAACTATGGATTACTAGCAATTACTATATTTTCCTATTATTTAACCTAACAATTAATTGCAGAATTTTAAATTACTAAATCTAACCTAAAAGAACAATAAAATAAAAGAACTAATAAAACATGAAAGTAAAAGAAATAATAAAGATTAATGAGAACCCATAAACTTTAGTATTCAAATATTGAAATTTCCCTTAAAATTTATGCTAGAGTCAATCTCATCTTTGCTATTGGACCGCAAGAGTTCCTAAATTGATTTAACCAAAATTGCTTTTCAAATTAACTCCTTACCTCAGTTATACTCTACTTAAATAGCTTATGAAATAGAATATATCAAGGTTATACTATATCCTTGAATAATATTATTAGGTTATCATCATCCAGAGAAATTAAATAGTCGAATCTCAATCTATTGGTTACTTCTAATTATATTAGTCCATTCATAATAGGATCTCATAAACTTTATGGTGAACTTTAAAATTGAATTAATAACCCTAGTAAGTATAAATTCAACACAAACAAATATATTGTAATTAAACCTTAATAATAAGAAATCATATATGAATTAAAATAAAAGAAATAATTTTATATATTCTAGAATTCAATATTCAAATATTAAAATGAAATAAATTAGAATGCATAAAAGAAATCAAAAGGAAAATTGAAATAAACATGAGAGAGGGTTAACAGATGACCTACTTAAGTCTTGAACCTTAACCTAATCTAAAAATTGATTCCTTATTTACAAGGTTGTTTATAGTGCAAAGGAATCTTCAAAATATATCTCCTATGCATCTTTAACACATTTTACAATATCACCAACATATCTCTTTTTTTTTTCGAATTGGACTCTCAAATAAAAGATACATGAAAGTATGACACCTTCTAAGGTTTTAAATCTCTTTAAAATGAGGAAAATTCACAAGGAATAACATGTTTGTGCCCTAAGATCATGGCTGTGACTCTTAGGTGTGATTTTATTTACTCAATAATTACAAATAAGTGAAATAGGAGGTTTATGCTTGAAGTACACACTTGTGATTCGCTCTCAATATTAATTCTTCCTTATTTTCTTGCTCTTTGGGGCATATTTTCAATTCATGATCAATACTCTTGGGTGTGATTCTCTTCTAAGGCTTCAAAACTTATAAAAATCATTTTCAAATCATCTAAAACTTGATTAAACTCTTCAATGCTTGAATATAAAATAAAAATCAATTAAGCACCAAAATTACTAAAAATACCTAAGAAACACTATCCAAATAACCCATAAAAATATGTGCAATTTAACACTTATCAAGTATCCCCACACATAAGCTTTTGCTTATCCTCAAGAAAAATAAATCAGGGCCCAATCAAAACTTCGAAGGACAAAAATTAGTGAAATCTCTAAATCATAGAATAAATATCATCATTCTACACAGTTTATTTAGAAATAAGAGTGCATACTCTTTCATAAAATTTCATCTTTTCATCATTAAATTCAAAGCTCCCAACAACTTTTATTTTATAAACTTACACTTATTCATTGGCCCTAATATATATATGTATACACACACATACACTTAATCATATTTACATGTCTCTAAACACAACTACAAAATAATTGTACTGGCTATTAAAAACCATATTAGAATTCAAAAATTAATCTATATAAATCAAAGTTAAACCACATCATTTAAAGAATGGTTAAAGTAAAAATCAAAATTAGCATAAACTTAATCAAGAAAGACTTATCAACATTATATAAAATTGACTAAAGTGTATACACTCTCCTCTTTTGCCTCTATTAGCATAATCATTTAAAACAAATACATATTACATCAACCGGTTTGCTAATTGTTTTCTTAGTACATATTTTCTTTGGAGGAATTCTTTTTCTCTCTCTTTTTTTTTTTCCTATTTACTTAAAAATAGTTTCATCGGTCAATAGATTCTAGGTTAGGCGACCTTTGGCTATTAAGCATCAAGACTCTCCTTTGGGCCATCTACTACTCCTTTTATTCAATTAAGCTCATTATTTTTATTTTTATTTTTTTGATTTAATTTTTATGTAGACTTTTCTTTTGACCCTTAGAGCAAGCTTTCAGTTGACTATTATAAGCTCATCACTCAGGCACCCCGTAAGCTTAATTGCTTGAGTCACAGGTCCATAACTAAACTTTTATTTAATTTAGACCAATTATTAATTAATTTTTCCTCCTACGACTTTGATTTTTTGGGAAACTTTCAAGAGATAAGCATCATTTGTTCATTTGTTAGAAATTAAAGGATTCTTAAGGTTTCTAAGGAGAGAGTATACAATAAAGTAAAATATAGATAATTAATCCCTAATTAGTAATGATCATGCTAATTCTATGTCTTAATCTAAGCTTAAAAAATAGAAAACTTTACACTTCTCATAGATTTCATTATTCACTTATAGCATTGTGTAAAAAGGTCATTATGATTAAGCAGATTAATGAAAAAATTATTCTAAAAAGTTGCTTCTTCTTTAGATGAAAGATTAATGGTGAATAGATGTGCAATACCAAAAAAATAGATTCTATATCCTAGATTTTTTTTTTTTTTTTGCAGCAACTTAAGTGTAAGATCAAATTGGTTTTGCTCAAATACTATGAATTATACTAGTGTCATATCTTTCTATTCCTCCTCCACACTCGTCTTGTACACTATCCTCAATATATAAATAAATAATAAAAGAACAAAAATTAATGGGAAAAAGGAAAGAGATAAAGATAAAGGAAATTAAAACTTCCCTAGTTTAAGCTTTGACACTAAATTTTCTAAACTGCCATGCTAGAAGATTCCATTAACACAATTTGAAGTCTTAAAGGCCTAGCAAAACAAAGAAAAAAAGTAAATTGTATAAAGGAAAACTAAAAACTAAAAAGTAAAAATAAAACTAAAATTACTCCTAAAACTACTTCTAATTGCTCTTACAAACAAGAAAAGTTTGTTAAAAAGTGTTATAAAAGGAGTAGGATTAATACTTTGCTAACTATAAAATACATTAATAACAAAGAAAATTGCAAAAATTAGTAAATATTAAATCTCCTAAAAGCACATCTAGTTCTTATCTTTATTTTCTCATCTTTCACATCTTCCATGTTTACATCTACATCCACTATATCGTCTTTCTCATCAAGTTACTCTTCCTCATCTTTACTCCCCTTTTCATCAGCCTTCATTTCTTCATCCTCATTCTCATCATCATTGGTGATGCATCATCCCTTATAGGTGGAAATTCAATTTCTTTGTTAACCATAGTTTTACAAAATGCCATAAATCAAGATTGACACTTAAACACTCTTTTTAGAGCTTGGCTATTAGTACATTGAGCTTTAATCAATTCGCTAATATCTCTTCTTAGCTCATTAGATTGATTTGCTAGGTCATCTCTTGTGGAAGACTTAGCTTGCTCTTTCCCCTCTAAAATCTTCTCTTCTATATTGCCAAGCCTAAATTTGCAGTTTTTATTTTCCTTAATCTAATTTACAATGAATTGTATGCCCATTCAATATATGCCTTCAACTAAGTATCAAGGAAAACCTGGTTTTCTTTTCAATTTTGAAAATCTTGAAGTTGCCACTTGCGCTGGTTGAGAAAATGTATTCGGTTAGAACCACTTAGGTAGATTCCATTAGTTTACTGTGAGAACCAATGATTAAGCGTCTTACATTAATTGTAGAAGATGGTGGTACTAGTTTATAAGGCCATGGTTGTGAATATCTTATCGACATAAGCTTGAAACTTATGGGCTAAGTGATTGAAATTGGACCATTAGTATTTGTTGGTTTAGTTATTTATTGCTTTTGATTTAGGGCATTACAAATGGTATCACATTAGACCCCTTGCTAATAGGTGGATGATTCAGGTTTGGCTCCAGTTTAGAGAAGAGGTTTAAGGAAGGTAGGGGAGTATCAGTAAGGTGTGACTCCTTACATGCTCTTATGATGACCTATAGGTAGTGGGTAGCTCAAATCGTATACTAAAAGGGGGAAAGATTTGGGCTTAGTTATATGGTCTCGCAATGAGGATATCGTGTGTTTAAGGGAGGGAGATTGTGAGATCTCATAGTTAAGTGTCTCACATAGATTAGGGCTGTGGTACTAGTTTATAAGGTTATGGTTGTAAATACCTTATTAATGTAAGCTTAAAACTTTTAGACTAAATGGTTGAAATGAGCCCATTAGTGTTTATTAATCTGAATATTCATTACTTTTAAACTAAGGCAATACATTTATGAAAAAAACTAATTTTGAAAAATGGTTTTGAAATTGTTGAATTTAGGAGTTAACCTATTAAACCCTAAATGGGTACTATCTAAACTTTTTAAAAAAATACCGTTATTAAATCTATTTTTTTATTTTCTATTTTTCATTTTTTATTTTTTTTTCTATTTTTATTTTTTTGTATTTTCTAAGTAAAGAAGAAGACATTTGCTTATTATTATATTTATATATTTTTGGAAAAGATAAAAACTTAAAAATTTCTAAGAAAAAGAGAAAATAAGAATTTTTTCATTTTTAAGTCATCTCGTAGTTTCTTATAGGTGCTGACATATCCATTATTTAGTATTAGATTTCTGTAGTTCATTTTATAACACTTAATATATGTTGGTTTCTTTTAAATTTAAAAACAACTAAGTCTACATTTTTTATTCTTTTAATTTTATTTGAGAAAAATACCTAAAATGATCATAATTTTGAGTGTTTTATTTTGCAAAATTCTAAAATGAGTCTTAACCTTAGAAAAAAAGGACTTATTGATGAATTTTTTAAAACATCTCTTTTTTTTTTCTAAATGATAAAACTTTTATTATTTTTACTTTGTCTTTTATTATATTTATTATTATTTTTTAGCATCAAAAATAAAAATTTACAAAAGAAAAGAAAATATTTAGAAAATTTTCTTTTTAAATCAGTTTCATTTGTTCTTATTTTTGAATTATTATTTTTTCTTTTTTCCATTTATTCTTTTTTTTTTCTGAAAAAAGTAAATAAATAAAGGAATGGAAGTCGAAAGTGTGAATTTATGGCTGCATATTGGTTGGATCTTTGTATTTGGGTTGGGTATCATGTGCATGGCACATGACTAGGTCAAGGAGGAAGTGCGAGTTGAACTTGAGTAATAGGGCCAAACTTTAGGTTGTTTAGACCGATCACTTACAGCGAACGTACATTGATTAGAGAGTAAGATGTGCATTGGCTAAGGGTTAGGTAGTTTTAGCAGCCAAAATGAGTAGGAGGGAGTGGTTTCATGTGTTTTTTATTGGATATTAGGGGTTTGATGAAGGTGTGGTGGTGTTTTGTAGTGGTTTAAGTGGTAGTGTTAGGTGGTCTTAAGTGGTGCTAGTGCTTGGGTTCAATAAGGGTTTACTAAGAGTGAGTGGTCAATTAGGTTGGGTATTTTTCATGGTGGAAATTGTTGTGGGGTAGTTGTTTTTGAGTGGCGTAGCTGGAAGTCAGGTTTCAAGTAGGGGCAAAGGGTGGTGGTTAAGGTTTTAAGGTGGTTAATGGTGAAGCTTTGAAGGACTATGGTTGAAGGCATGGAATTTAGCTACATAGAGCTCTTGGCTTGGGAAAGTCATTAGGGTGTTGGTTTCTCTTGAAAATGCTTGGAAATGGAGGATTTTAAGGAAAGATAAGTTTGCATCATCAAGTGAGAGAGAGCTCAATAGTGAGTTTTGTGGATGTGTTTGGATGGGAATTGATGATCCAACATGAAGTATAACACCCTGATTATACTCTTGAAGCTTAAGGTAAGCTTAGTAAGTCCTTCAATGGAAGTGAATTTCGAAATGAATGATAGAGGATGACTTGGCTTGATTCTCGGGTTTAGATAAGGACTTGCATTGATTTCTAGTTAAAATTGCACCCTAATGTTCGTTTTTGCCAAAATGATTGAATAAAAGCTTCGATTTTCAATTTGGAGGCAAGAATCAAGCTGAGTAGAAAATTCGTACATTAAAGTTTTTCTAACTTTCAAAGGCTAATTTGACTCATTGGATGGATGAATCTGGATACACTTTTAGGTCTAACACAAAGAGTATCGTAAGTAGTATACAATTGAACAAAGAAATTGTGTGTGTGAATATAGAAAACTTATGAAAAATCATGGTGATGCGTGGGGGTGCAAGCTGTTTTCATGGAGGAAAATGAGAGAAAAGGAGGGAAATGGGAAGAAAAGATATTGATATATCCATGTGGATTGTTTGATTTTGGCTATAGGCCTTGGGTTGATAGGTGGTCCAATATACTTTGACATGTTTCATAGTAAACGATAAGAAAAATAAAATGCACAAAATGCTTAGTACAGATTGAACTCAAGGCTATTGACTTTTTACAAATGCTAAGACCAAGTACAATACCATTAGGCCAGTTGGCTCATGCCCTATCATTTTATGCAAATAAAATAAATATAAGGCAATGTCTTGGATTAAATTAAATCATTTTAGTCTAAGCCCAATACTAATCTAAAATATGCCCAATCCAAGTTTTCATTATTTTTGCTACTCTGCTTTAGTTTTTACTCTACTATCCTAAAATTCTTATAACCTTTCTAATTTTTGAATTTTTTCTAATTTTCTTTTTGTTTTTTTTTTTTTGTATTTTCACTTTTTCTAATTTTTTAGATTTTTTTCCAATTTCTTTTTTCTTTTTTTTTTTTCAAATTTTCCTTTTATGGATCTTTTTGTATTTTTCCAAAGTTTGTAGTTTTTTTTTTGTATTTTTCTAAAATTTCTTTTTCTTTTTTGTATTTTTAGAATTTTTCAAAATTTTTTTAAATTTTTTTAAATTTTTTGAATTTTTCAATTATGACCCTTTTATTACCTAAAGGAAATTTTAAAAATTCGAGGGGGGGGGGGGGGGGGGGGGGGGGTGTTGGGTTTAGGGTTATAAAAATACTGTGCTTACTTATATCATTAGATAGAAGACTCATTTGATGAAAAGTTGCAATTGATATTAGTGTGACTTCTCTTATAATTTGTAAAAAGCTTTAACTTCCTAGTTAACTTGGAAGAGAAAGGGAATAAATGTAAATACATACTTGGCGCGTGATGTAGATGCAAGAAAAACCATAATTGCAAGAAAGAAATCAAGTACAATGTAGGAAGTTATGGATGGAATTTGCTTGACTAAATTCACCTAATGCTTAGAGAGGATAACACCTTGGTTTATAGGCGTGATCTCATCCATGCAACTCTTACCCCCCTATGTTGATCACTCACAACTTCTCCTTTGTTTCCTACAAAAATTTTCTTAAACTTCTAATTAGTATATGGAAGAATTCAAATTAAGCAGGTGGAATATTTTTTTTTTCCAAATACAATGGAAAGAAAAGAGAACCAAAAAGTATGGACTTCCCTTGCTGTCAATTTTCTACCAATCCTATAGGTTTGGGATTCTTTTTTGTTCTATTTGGTGCCTCAAGGGGTCTTTTTGACATTGGCTTGACCAATTGCTGAATTAAAATCTTGATTTTATCTACCTATCTTTTCTCTACATGATCTTTCTTTACTCAAAATTTGCAAATAAGTGAAATGGGAGGTTTACGCTCAAGGGTCACACTAGTGATTCTCTTTGACTATCAATTCTTCCTTATTTCGTTGCTCTTTTAGGCACTTTCAATTCATGACCAACACTTTTGGGTGTGATTTTCTTCTAATGCTTCAAAACTATCAAGGTTGAAATTTTCGATTTTTTGTTTATTTTCCTTAATTTGATTTGAACTAAGCCTTATGCCTATTTTATTTAAACCTTTGACTAAAATTAAGGAAAACCTAGTTTCTTGTTTTTTGAAAACAAATGGAGTCACCACCTAGTAGAACTGGGGAAATGTGATTAAATTAGAATCGATTAGGCGGATTGGTTTTAACATAGCCATTAGCTTGTGTTTTGAAATATTTTTTAAAAATCTTTCAAAAAACCAGATTCATGGATTTGGGAGTTATCTTATTAAACATGGGTATTGTCATGCCTTGAAGGATACCCTATCTATGGTAGGTTACCGTATACTATATGAAGACTAAGGATTGGCTCCCTTTTCGTTTAGTAGTCTTAACACAACATACTAAGCTTCCCCATCTCCAAGCCATCCTTCCAATTATATTAAGCTAATTAGAAATCAAGCATATAATTGGCAGCAAAAGTTTTCATAATTAATATAAAAGAAAGCTTTATACAATTTAAGTTTGATATTATCAAAGCATTTAGGTCTTCTAATGCTCAACGTTCTTTGTAATATTAGCTATCAAAGCACATAAACAAAAATAAATATAGTTGACCAATTAAGAGAGTCCAACAACATAGTCATATCTAGAGTAGCTCTCTTAACACTTGAAATAAAAGAAAAGAACTCTCTTAAGACTCTGTAATTGCCTAGTAATCCAACCTTAGGCATACCCCTACTTGGGATGGTAAAAATATCCTGTATCTACAACAAAAATCTATAAGGGAGTAAGCCAACTACTTAGTAGGAATCCTTAACCTTGTTGTGTAAGCATATGAATGTACAAGAAATCCGTAAGTCAAGCAAATGCATGTAGTTTCCTAGGTGTTATAGGCAACTCAAATTTATGCCCTCTAAAGTTGGGGTTAGAGGACCTCAATCCAACAGATCTAGGTACTACATTTAAACCTATCATAGGTGAGGACTCTACGTTCTCATAAGATAGGAAAAAGAAATCAATTTTATAAAATGGTGTAAGTTCTAGTGTAGAGTGTAATTAAGGCATAACAGTCCCCACTTACTATCACGACTTAGACAGTACCTTCATCGTAGTAAATTGTTGTACTCCGTACAAAGGTCGACAATTAACCCCTTTGTTAATCATCACCCTTCCATACAATGTACATGGCTGCTTCCACTTCTAACTACAATTAGTCATATAGACAAATAATATTGTAGCAAAATAGCTATTTTATTGAATTTAACAAGTTGTCAAATTTAAGGTATGGAACATGATGTTCCTAAAATAATAGTAACAATAATTAGTAGTCCAAATGGCTACTGAAGGTCTAGCAACATAATATAAAGAAATTCATAGTCTTAGCCAATACTAAGCAGTTCCCTCCTTCGCTCTTAGTATCTCATAGTCCTGACCCAGCTTGAGACTAATCTCAAGTATCTTATGGCTTGGCTTAGCGAATAGATGGCCCTATAACAAAAGGAATCTAAGGGGGTGTAAACTTACGCTTAGTGAGTTAATCCCTCTAATACACCTTATAAGCAATATATTAACAATCTTATGAATGCATGTAAAGAGTAGTATGCCAAACAATGCATGTAGTGATTTAGGAATTGCATATAGTGGCTTAGGAACTGCATGCAACTCAGAATTTTACCCTTTATAGTTAGGATTGGAGATTATAAATCCGCACAAACCAAAAACCGAGTTTTAGCACCTAGGCTTTTATCTAAATTTGTGCTAGTGTACTTAAATCAACGTATTTACATATACTTGTATGTATGTATGTATATATATATATATACATATACACATACATGCACACTTTACATTAATAAAGGACGTGATCTTTTAAAAAATTCCTAAGTTTAGTGATATGATGGCCTTTGTAGTCCATATCATGTACCTTAAGTGGAAGTCACAAGACATGGCCCTTAGCCACATGCTTAGAGTCCCCTAGCACCTAGTAAGCTTGTAGACTAGGACCAAAACTCAACAACATGGCATAAATGTGCCTAACTAATCCCTTTAGGAGCCCTTGCTCCTGTAAGCCTCTTCTTATCTTTCGTATGAGGTTGTAGTCGGTATAATTATAATGTAATGACATGTAATGCATGACTTATTTTAATTGATAGCTAAATAATTACTTACATTCGGTTACTTAGGTGATCAAGTAGTTTCATACCATATCAACGATATACAAATCAATCATGTAAGTACTTTTGGTTCATATATTATCATTAAGTCATGCAAATAATCATGAGTCTATACACATGCATTCCTTATACCTGTCATGCAACCAATTTAACCATAATATTACTTTAGTGCAATTAGACTACAAGTAAAAGGAAGCATGAAGTCATCAGGAATCACTTACTTTGCCATCATTGCTAATCGTACTAATCTAAAGGTAGGTCATCCTCGAGATCAAATTCCTTTGAATAAAGTAAACATAGTAACATAAAGATTTGTTATATTATATTGTCTCTCTAAGATTCTACTAAAGTTATACCCCTGTCTTAGTCCTAAATTTTTCCCAACTAAGTTAAATCTTCAATTGTGTATAACTTTCTTATTTTAAATCCAATTTACATGATCTTATAATCGATTTTTATTGTTTTCACATGTAATTTCATGTGATATGGTTAGATTAGAGAGTTGGGACCTATAATTCTGGTTATAGGACAAAACAATACTGTTTCTGTATATTAGCTTTCCTTTTGGGCTTGAATTTGTTATCGGGCCTTTTTACTACTTAGTGAAATTATTAGGTCTTGGGCTTGGACCTTTTATTTAGGCTTAATTACTTTCTTAAGATTATTTTTTCATTTCATAATTTTTCCCTTATCAATATCTTTCACTTTTGAATTTTTTAAGTGGCTTTTATGGTTAATGATGGGCCCGATTCATATATTAGTAATAATTATTACTTTGGTGGGCTTTCTATGGGCATTACACCACCTTTGTTTTAACTTCAAATTGATGGTCAAAAAGTTTCATAAGGTCTAGTTGTGAGTTTTTAGGCTTTTCATATGAGTTTTAGGCTCTTAACACCCATCCTACTAGTCTTGGTTAGTCTTTTCTTTTTGTTTACTATATTTTCAAGGGTGTTTAAGTGGATTAAATGTTAGTGGTAGATCTAGTCAGTTTGGTTTATTAGTTTCTAAACCCATTTTTCAAACTTAACTCCTTGTTTCTTTAGCTTAGGTGTTAAAACAAGGCTTTATTGTTTTACTCTTTGTAAGTAGATTATCCTAATGTAATATTGAGTGGAACAACATGGAACATGCATTACTCTAGGCACAAAGGCTTCAAGTTAGGCCTTTATGTGATGATTTCTTGTTTTTTTTTTGCCAAAGCTTCATACCAGGTTTTGCTATCACCTAGGTTAATTTGATGTGTAGACAACTCAACATAAGTGAATATAACACTTTGGAAACCATCCTAGATCTCATGTCTAGCACCTAAAGGAGATTTACACAAGCTTATTTTTAGGGTTTCTTTAAGTTACAAGGCTCCACTACAAGTATCATACATGTATGCTAAAAGGAAACAAGCTTAAGCTACTTATGTTCTATCACTTGTAAGGAAACTTCAAGAAAACTATCACTTATCGTAGCTAAGAGAACTTATAAAATACACGATATAGTTACAAAAATAAGAAATGGAAACTTTACTCATGGTGTTCTAAAGACACTTAAAGATGGAGCATACCTTACCAGATCAGTAGAAGGTTGTTGGTACCCCACTCAAGACTCCTTTGGCTCTTAACTTTCGCACCTTTCCCTTGGTAACTCTTAGGCTCCTTGAATCTTATGATCTTGATGCTTGTTGGTGCTCTAGAGTCCTTCCAAATGGTTAAGTTTAGGGTAGTGTTTGGGGGTGTCCTCTTCAAGGCCGAACTAGGGTACTAAAATGGGGTAATTGGCATATGGTTAGCTTATGTTTATGGGTAGCGAGGGGTTGTGTTTAGGAAAAATTCTTCTTGATGTGTTTAAGGGTTGGATGTCTTTAAAAGAAATGGAAGAACAAGTGGGGTTTTCTTTTAGGGACTGAGGTAAGGGGTGTTTCATGGCCGATTGTAGGCTATGGTATATCTCTCTTCCAACTAGAAGTATAAGGGGGTTTAGGGTATAGGATCTGATGGTTTGTGGAAGCTTTTTTTGTGGCTATTAATTGTGAAGTAACAAGTGAGAAAAAAGATGAAAAGATGTTATGGCATGTCTCTTCTCTAGTTGCCAGTGTAAGGGGGTTGTCTTATCACTTCTACTTTTTGTTGAATCCAAAAATGGTTAAGTTAGCTTTTTGCTTAAATGGTATAACTTGCCTAGGGAATTGGAGATTATCTCATCTAAAAACATGGGAATTCGATAAGTTTATAAGTCAACTAAGTTTGCACTCTTAGCTTTGGTTGCTTTGAACTTCGTTTGGGAGGGAAATTGGATGGGAAGTGGTCGGTTCTAGCTTCACACATGTGGCTCTCCAACTTCCACTCTTGAAATGTCCTACTTGATTATCTTATTTAAGTGGCTTAGTTAGGGTTTGGTTCTTAAATTTTTCCTTTCCTGAAATTGGTTTTTAAGATAGATTATAAGTATCTTACGGTTGTTTTGAGCTTAGTTAGGTTTAGGCTTTCGATATAGGGTTTTTAAGTGTTCAACCTAGTAATTAGGTTTTCAATCATTCTTTTAAGGTTTTGATAAGCTTGGGAGTTCCTATTACATTCTAGGGTTTAGAGTTTTATTAAGTCATGGCTTGTTATTAAGTTTTAGGGCTTACAAACATTCAAGTTAGTATTAGGATTCTTGGTCTTTTCATCTTAGGGATACTTTACTATACGTAAGGGTTTAGGGTTTTGGATAATTCTAGGATTGATGTTGAGTTTCATAGTTCTCAAGTTTGATTATGATCGTGAAGTCAATTAGTATGAGTATGACTTTTATATTAAGCTTGATTCTTAGCTTGGTTGATTCTTACGAATATTTAGAGAGGGTTTTTGACCACTTGGATTGTTATCTAAAATTTGTAGGGTTTACAATTATCCTTAAATGGAGGTCTGTAGATGGTGATCCTTAGCACACAGTTGGTGTCTTTGGTGCCTAGGAAGCCCGTAGCTAAGATAAGTCCATGTAGTATGAGTGCACCATACAATTAACTCATTTCCATAATAATAACAACCCTCACAAGACTTTTTCATTACCTCCTTGTGATGCATTGGCCGAATTGGTCATATGCATATGTCATGAAGATGCATGTTTGAATTAATATTACTAGATTGGTCACAATTAGATTCATTCATAGGGTGACCAATCAATAATTTCAAACACTTCACAATCTAGCTAAATGCACATAATATGAGGTGATGAAGTAATTAATCATTTGCATTTCATTCAATACGTACAATAACATACAAAGATGTTTTCCCAACTTTCACCCATGCATCAACCATTTAATTTAAAAATTTAGTGCTATTAAATTATAAGCACAAACAAAACATGGAATCATAAGAAACTCACTCAGCTATAGTAAATCACATATCATAATAGTTCGTAGGTAGATTGTAATCTTGATCAAAATCACCTAATCAAAGAAATTTTTAATGTAATTATTCAAACATACATAGAAGAAGAATTGCTTCTTAAATTTTTAACGATTAGTTAACTAAGTGTTGTTGTTTATATAAATTTTAATTATATTCCTAATCCTACGTCTATTAAGTTTATTATAGTACTTAGTTAAGCAGCTAGGTCGATGAGCAAGGAAGCCTTTTGTCTAATTCGATTGGTCGTTAGTTTTAATTCAATACTCTTAAGAAGTGATAACTATAATTTAGATCTCCTAAATTTCTTGGCTTAAAAAATGCTCGACTGGACCCTAGCTATGAATTACCTAAAGTGCGATTTGATTTGTGTAAGGTAAAAGAAAAAGCGAATGAAAGTTTGACGTTTCGGCTGCACGTGTACTACAACATTTAGCGGGTGACAGACTCCAACATACAGAGGACGGTTTTGATTGTAGTTCACGTCCCACTATAGTTCTTTTTGAGCGTCAACACTTGTTGAATGGTTGGACTAAAGTTGCAAGTGGAGAACCTAGAGAAAGCTACGGTATAACTAGACATGTGGGACGTGGCTTGCTGTTGCTAAGTTGCTAAATTTTTTCCTGACATACGTAGATTGGAATCATAGTCGCAGCTGCCATCTAGATGTGGTCCTTGCCATTTCCAAACCATGCAACATGAAGGCATAAAAAGACTATAGTTATCGCGGCTCCATTGTTCAAGAGAAAAGCAGAAACGAAGGCTACACAAAACTTCAATAGTGGTAGCAACCAATACTAAGGAAGCACTGAAGGTTATATTAATAGGACAGGTGACTTTAGCTGTTGCACTCAACTAAACAGGACAATAAGAGTGAGAGAAAAAGAAAGAAAGAAAAAAATTTCTACCTAAGACTTTCCTAGCAGCTGCTGCGACACCACAAAAGGAAAACGAAGAACAAATATACATATGCAACAATTGTTTAGGAGCAACAAAAAGGCGAGGAAGCCTAGAGCTAAAGCAGCTAAGGCCACCACACACGACATGGACAACAGGGAAAAGCAAGACTACGATAGTGGCGGCAAGGCCATGCCCAGCGCACTACAATACACGACAGGGACTGCAACTGAACGCAAACAGTATAAGACAACCGAACAATAGCAACAGGACTTAGACCCTACGAGATGCAACAGAAACAATAGCAACATAGGACTCAACTTCGCAGGGACATTATGGAACACTATACAGACGCTTAATCTCTATAAAAACTCGTCAGAATAGCAAAGTAGTGGCCTCAACTCCACCATGAGATGATAAAACGCGCACACAACGGAATGATACAGCAAACTATGCACAAGAACTAAGTTAACATCGTGACAACAATTCCTAACTTAGTGATTTTCTTATACTTGTATTCTATTACAGTGAATCGAAGTTCTTATAAGTATTGAGCTTGCAAGTTTTATATCACCTAACTTAAAGAATAGCTTACAATGAATGTGTCGGGGATAGATTACCTACAATAGAGTTTTGAAAATAGAGTTTGACCCTTCGAGGATGCCACAATGCTTCATATCGACCTCCCTTCAAAACTAACAATAGTTTATGCTCGTTAAAGGGAAAGCTCTTGATGTGTCTCCAGAGTTGAACACATAAAGAAACACTACAACGAAGCAAACCGAAAAGCACAAAAGAAACACTAGCAAAGCTTGAGCACTAATTGATTCTACTCAGCCTACAATCCACCGGATATGACTTTCTAGTCCAAATTGAAAAGTTACTCACCATTACTCCTTGCTAAAGGGAATAGAAAAGAGTTGAAGGATAATGAGAACACTAGGGTTGCTTAAAGGAAACTTGAATTATATTCTAATATTGATGATTGTCCCTATGTACAATTAAGTAAGGGTTTATGTATCTGTCTACTAAGGTTACTTTATATATATGAAAAGATAAAAGGGTATTCTTATAATTAGGTTACATAAAGCATATTGAAAAAGGTAAAAGAGATAAAGAAAATTCAGTATGGAAAAGTAAGAATCCTTCTAGAATATTGTGCAAGAAGATATGTGTCGGTCAGTGGTTGGACGTAAGAAATATGGTACAGGGGGATGAGAGAGAATCTTTAGTCAAGGGCTAACTTGATCTGATCAGGTCGGAGCTTAGACAGTTGTGTTAAGTAGTCAGCCGGGGTTAGGGTCGAACATCTTTTATCAGTTTGAAGGCTCGGCTCTGATAGTCTTAGGACTATCTACTTAGATATTCTGTCATAGCATAGCTGTTAGTAGGTTTGGTGCACATGAAGGTTTAGTAGTCAAGTTGGTAGAAAAGGATAGGAATCTCTGTCTCGAATAAGGTTTCGGTTTCATGTGATCGATCTAAGGGGTTGATTCCTATTAGCTCTACTACTAAACATGAAAGAGGATATGAGAAGGGTCATTAGTTATCACCTTCTCTTTGTAGTTGAGATGAGAGTGAATAGATTCTCTTGAATTTGTATAATTTTTAGGAACTCAAGAGCAAGAGTAATCTCTAAGGTGTTTGCCCTTCTATAGTTGCGTGTTTTAATTCTTATTCTTAAGAAAAGAGTTAAGTGGCCGTTACAATCCTAGAAGAAAGGGATGATTTAGTTGCTGCCATGAAGATTTCCTAATGTCCTTGGTTTTCAAATGTCTAATCCTTACTTTTGGAAATGGACAAACTTCACATAGTTAACTATAGTAGCAGGGGATGCCAAGTTTCTATTTGAAAAATGAAAAGAAAGTTCTCCTTAGGTTGTCTTATTTACTTAGATGGCTCCATTTAAAACAAGTCCCAAGTGTCTTAGATTTGGTTGGGGTTATGAGTGAACTAAGGGACAAGAACTTATGTAGTGAATTCCCAAATGTACTAAAAGAGA
The DNA here is from genome assembly GCA_024138015.1 of Lumnitzera littorea. Lineage (NCBI taxonomy): Eukaryota > Viridiplantae > Streptophyta > Magnoliopsida > Myrtales > Combretaceae > Lumnitzera > Lumnitzera littorea. Next base: position 57,440,988 of record JAMXBB010000012.1, on the reverse strand, counting down.
AAAGTTTGGTCATATGCGAGAAAAAGAAAAAGGATTTGCTATAGGACACAACCAACAAATTAAAGCTTTTATCTGAGTGTAGCACATTTATACATACAATCTATATGGGTTAAAGTATTTAAGTATCACAAAGTTTGGTCATATGCAAGAAAAAGAAAAAAGGATTTGCTACAGGACACAATCGATGCTAAAGCTTTTGTCTGAGTGTAACACATTTATACATACAATCTACATAGGTTAAAGTATTTAAGTATCACCTATTTTAGATATTTTGGGGTGAAATATTTTTATCATGATTGAAAGTTATTTTATATATTTAAAGATAATTTGTAAATTGATTTAATTTAATGATCCGAGAAATTTTGGTGACATTAGGGCATTTAATCTAATTTTAGCCTTTGGAAATTTTACAGTGCTTATAGGTACCACTTTAACCTTTTAAGATTAATTTTATTTTTTAATGACCCAGATTTTGGAAAAGAGTTTATTGATGGATTTCTCTCTCTCTCTTTTTTCTTTCGAAAATATCTTCTAAGTGATAAAACACTGTTTTTCTTATATCAGAACACATTGTTTTTTTTTAAAGGAAAAAAAAAATTCTAAGTGTCTACAATGCCTTTAAAACTAATGAACCCCTAAAAAAAAGAAAAAAAAAAGAAAGAAAGAAAGAAAAAGAGAAAAGAAGGAAGGGAAAAAAACTTGAAACTATAAATGAAGAGAAAGAAAATATACATCCTTTTTAAATATATTTTATTTCATTTTCTTCTTCTTTTTTTTTTTTTTTTGAAAACTTACATCAAAGAAAATAAAATAAAAGAATAAAAAGGAAAGAAAAAAAATGGGCTAGAACAAGACCATTGCTTAGGTTAGAAAGCGAGTATGGGGTGGTTCTTCGATCGGACGCATGAGTTCACATGTGTAGCATGTGATTAGAGAGTGAGAGAGAGAGAGAAGAAGAAGAAGAAGGAAGGAAGAAGGAGGAAGGAGGAGATGATGGTGGTCAAGTTGCACCATTCTAAGCATTGAAATAAAGGGAAACAGTGGATTTGTGAGATTTTTATTGAAGAATAGGGGGGGTAGGCAAAGTGCCACCATGTTTGGTGGCTGTTTGAAGGTGGTTGAATATGAAGTGGCAGCGGTGGTAGTTAGGCAAAGTGCTACCAAGTGCAATACAAATTGAGTTATTGTCTCATGTCCTATTATCTAGTACTATTAAATTTTTTAAAACTATAGAGCAACTTAATTTATTCTAAAAAGACAACTACTAAAAATAAATTAACATAATTTTAAAATCTTATTTTTCTCTTAAAAACATTCTATTTACCTAAAAATATATTTTTCCTAAAAGATAGGAAGTTTTTATGCTCCTAAAGAAAATCTTATTTTCCTTTAAAAAAAATTCTATTGTTAAAAATTTAACCTTTCTATTATTTTAATTTTTCAAAATTTTATTTTTATTTTTTTGTATTTTCTATATTTTTTTTTTGAATGGGAACCCTTTTCTTTATTTAAAAAAATTCTAAAAAGTATATGGGGTAAAAAAAAGATGTCTACAATTGCTTCTCTTTATGGTAAAGTTTGAGTAAAACTTTATCATAAAGGTAGAAGGAGATACCATTTTTACCTTGCAAATGAATTTGTCCTAAGAAGCACTATAATTAGCTAGTTATCTTAAGCTTGATTAATTGAGAATTTGGTCAAAGATGGAAGATACTTTGATGTGTGATTCTAGTGTTTTAAAGGATAACCAAAATTCCTAAGTTCAACTATGTTGAGGATAACTCAAGCTCGTAAGTAATAAGGGAGGACAATTGAAGTTTCTAATACTGAAGAATAACTTATATTCTAAAACTCATCAATAAAGGATAACTAAAGCTTCTAGGTTTAACTTAACAAAGGATAACTAAGGTTCTTGTGAAATAACCTAAGTTCTTAAAAAATAAGATTACTTGGTTTTAAGTCTGAGGATAGCCTAAGTTCTTAATTTAAAGATTTCTTAGTTCTTGCAAAATAACTTAAGTTCCCACACAATAGAATTACTTGGTTTCAAGACTAAGGATAGCCTAAGTTCCTAATTTAAGGATAACTAAGTTCTTGCAAAATAATTGAAGTTCCTAAACAAAAGGATTACTTGGTTTCAAGACTAAAGATAGCTTAAGTTCACAATTTACGAATAACTAAGTTGTTGCGAAATAGCTTAAGTTCTTAAACACTAGGATTACTTGGTTTCAAAATTTAGGATAGCCTAAGTTCCTAATTTAAGGATAACAGTTCTTGTGAAATAATCTAAGTTTCTAAATAATAGGATTACTTGGTTTCAAAACTAATGATAGCCTAAGTTCCTAATTTAAGGATAACTTGGCTCCTATGAAATAACCTAAGTTCTAAACAATATGATTACTTAATTATCACTATTAAGGATAACCGAAGTTCTTAATTTACGGATTGCTAAGACTCTTGGAGTTTTAATATTTTTTCCTAAAAGAAATAACTACCAGCCTTAAGTTCTTAAACTTAAGGATAACTTAGGTTTTCAAAACAGAAAAAGAATTCTATGTTCCTAATCTTAAGGATAACTCAGATATTCACCAAAAAAATCCTAAGTTCACTAAAGATGGCATGTGACATAAGGTTAATCTAATGGATGATAAAGGCTCCTAAGATCTTATTGAAGGATTGCTATTGTTCCTACTTTACAAAAATTCTATTTCTTGAAAACTTTTTTTTTTTTTTTGAAAACCTTCAAAAACATACATTTATTCTATGGAAACTTAGAAAATCCTTCTTCTTCTCTCTCTCTCTCTCTCTCTCTCTCTCTCTCTTTAAGGACTTGCTAACAAGTATGGATTCCTCATAGGTTCTTATAGCTGCCAATGAATGATGGCCTTACCCCTTTATTTTCTTTTCTTAAGGATAATTACATGGGAGAGGTTTTCCAATAAATACTCCTTTCTAAGACATCCCTTGAAGCTTTTAGGGGTAATAATGCCATTGGGATCTTTGATTTCCAAAATTGTATTATTGATTGGTTTAGTCAAAGAGGACTTCCTTACACTTTCGGCTTAGATTTTACTCTCAACTATAATTCCAAAAATTATCGTTCATCTTGTAAGTGATATGCTTTGATCAATTTATTAGGTCTTTTTTCAAACTGTAATGTAATAAAAGCTTGGTTATTGATTTAAACAAATAGATAATATTGTATAGGCTTTTTTTTTTTAAAAAAGGTGAGGTGGGGGAGCAGTATGGTGTTATGCTTGCTCTAGTTTCAAAAGTAAATTATACTAAGGATAAGTTATTTCCTTTAATCAGAAGGGTTTTTAAAAAGGGGTGGAATTGTTGGTGAGCCTTTAATTTGCAAGATAAGTGGGTTTTAGGAGTCATAGTTAGGGGTTCTTATTTGGAATGATGGGCCTTACTTTAAGAATGGGTCTTTTGATGTACATGCCCCTAATCCTTTTAGGTTTTAGGGTTTTGTGTTTTGGGTTTAATCTCTTTTTCAATTTTCTCATTCTTGCCCCTTTTCCTTTCCTTGTTCACTTTTCTACTTCTTTTTTTTTTTTTTTTTGACTCAACAAAAAGGTATCCATCCCTTCTTTTAGCTTATATGTGGTTTGTGCATGGTATTTAGGATATGAGTACTTCTTCATTTCAAATGAAATAAGTTATTAATGGTAAATATTACTTTTGAATTTATGCTGTTAAAGTAAGTACGAATTAGTTTTTAACCTTTTCTCCTAATTAATGCCCCCTAAGCTCCTATTTGCCCCATTATAGGGTAGTTCTTAACAAAGTTCAATTTTGAAAATACTTCCCAAATTGGCTCAATAGGGTTGACAAAGGGTGTTATTGTTTAAGATATTGAAAATAAATGTCTATTGTCATTTTGATTCGTGTGTCAAATTTAAGAAAGACTTCCTTTTTAAGAATAAGTCCAATGGCCTCACATTAATGGCACTAAACTCTTAAGGTATATTTTCAAAGTTAGTGTTTAGAATATAGCTTGCCTCTTTTCATTTCAAACCTTTTAAGTAATGAGATAAAAACAACCTAATTACATTCATAGCCTTAGGAAATTTGCCTATAACATTTGTTTATTCAATAATATGAACTTTTATTTTCAATTTTCAAAATAAAGAAAAGGTAGGTGTCATGAAGAATGGTTGGAGCGCTTTAGCATTTCAGCTCACATGGAGTCTAGATGTACTTACCCCGCATCAATTAGGTTTTGAATCTTGTTTTCAAACCTCTAGCAAGTGTTTATGGAGTGACTTTTCTACCCCATATGATAATCATATTGTGCTTTTGGATTTCCATTCCAAGGCCTATATCCAGGTTTGGGAGCTTCATAGTCTAAGACATTTGCATCTTTTAGCTGATGAAAGGCTTGAGAGAGAGTGATAGGAATTGGAGTGAAATGTCTTCCTTAGGCTTTCCAAACTTACAAAGGCTTTTGGCTACCACTTAGGGTATTGGACTTGGTTTTTGTGGCATATTCCTTAGGACTTATCATGTTAACGGTGCTCCTTTATGATGATTTTAGGAGCCCTTTCTTCTATTTTGGCCCCTCCAATCTTCTGGTTTGTAAGGCTTCCTCAATTTTGCCCCCTACTACTACTATATCTAAAAAGCTAAAGGTTGTGTTCCCCAAAAGATGTCCATAATATGGTTCATCTAGTGTGTTGATTAATGCAAATGTCAATTCTTTTTCTAGCAAAGGAGGGATGATTTTAGATGCCATGCTTCTCCATCTTTGTACATATTCCTTAGAGGACTCATTGATCTTATGGCTCAATGTATGTAAATCTAAAATTGAGGGGTTATCTCAATGTTGAGCTTGTATTGTTCATAGAAAGCCTTAGCCAATTTCTCCTAAGTGTTTATCTGGTTGAGATCAAGTTGGGCATACTAGGTTAACGTAGGCCCTGTTAGACTATCTTAAAATATTTATACCTTGAGTTGATCATTTTGAACGAATCTACCCATCTTGTGAATGTATAATCTAGTATATAGCTTTAGGTGTCTGGTCCCATCATACTTCTCAAACTTTAGTACATTAAATTTGTCTAGGTTAGCCTTAACATCATATGCAGAAACGTCAATGATCCTAGCTTGCTCGTAAACGTCATAACTTTCGAGTGCTTTCATTTTCTTGATAATCTATTGAGTTAATTTTGTTTCCAACTCTTTGATGCTTTCTTGATCTAGTGCTGAGTGGACTGACCTTAGGTTGACTAAGAAAGCATAAGTGTTAAGCTCAAAAGTTAGATCGATCTTTTCAAGAGGAGGTGCTTCAACAGATTTCCCATGTTGAGCTTTTGAGTGCTCTTCATTTGATGGCATTGTAGCTTTGAGTAGAACCATGCTGTCAACTAAAAAATTCATTTGTTCAGCCATTTTTCCTACAGTTAGTTCAATGGGCAAATTCTCAACTCAGTAGGGTTGGTGTCATTAAGGTAGTTATCATTGTTTTCATTGTTGGCCATTTCTTTTAAGATTACCTGATAAGAATCCATTTACATTAGCAATTCTCAAAAAGAAAAAAAATTTCTTCTTTTTCTCTCTCTCTTTTTTTTTTTTTTTTTTGAAAACCTTTATTTTGAAATAAATCAAGCCAAATCTTCTAGAAAAATGTGAGGAGATAAGGATTAAGCAAATGACCTTAAGATCTATAAACTGTAAGGAGCCTATTAAAGAGAAATGTTTACAATCTTATAGGTATTTAAAAAATTTACCCACATGAAATACATTCTAGTTTATCTTATAAAGGGAAAATCATAACGGGTACCTATCATGAAAAAATTAATTATTGAGAAGAAAGACAATGATGTTCTAACTAGTAAGTGGTCATATTTATAAGATATACTCTAAAATAACTATTTTTAGTCGAAGGAGTTTGATGAATTAAGGAGTTGGGGTATAGACCTATTGCTTACATGGGAGGAAGAAAAATGAATTTACAACTTACTATAATATTTACAAAGAGTGAAAAAATTCTAAAGTTAAAGAACTGGTGATTATTTCAGAAATTAAAACATGATCTACACATATAGCCTATAAAAATTTTCTAACTTTAAAGTTAATGGGTCTATTCTATTCTAGAATGATAACTACTTAAATATTTTATAGATAGAATTGATATGATTATCCTTTTTTAGGTTAACAAATGGGATTATTTAGGAACATAATTTTTAGGAATTAAGACTTAAATAACAAGCATGAATATTTGCAAATAAATAAATCAAACAAAAAAATGAATATGAAACATGCAATTATGGATGCTGATGTAAAGGATTGACGATTAAATAGTAACGTGGCTGTATTAAGGGGTTAAGGTTGTGACTTTATTGGAATTCCACTATTATAACTAATTTAAAATTAGAAGGAAATTGAAAATGTTACATCAAAATGAGATTTACACAGAATTTTTACAATTATATAAATACAGGGAAACTCCAAATGTAATAGTCTTATACAAAAAACTAAACACATGTAGTAGAGGGAAAGTATATTACTACATTCTTATGGTATAGTAGAATTTTGAAAAAGTTATGACCTTTAATTGGTAGTATGCCCCCATTATTATTTATTTGCTAATCAAAATGTTCATGTATGTAATAAGGGTAGGCTCTAAAGGTTTAAGCTCTATAACCTTACACGTTTTCAAAGAAACGGTTAATTGGTTATATCGAAGCTTAAGTAGGGTGGTCTAATTATTCTCGAGCGATAGTTACACCACAACACTTAGAGCCTACACAATGATCCCCCATCTTAAGGTCATAATATAGCCTAGGTTTAACCGTATCAACCATATGTTCATGATTCGGTAAATACCCAACAAGTGATATAAGCCATTAATAAACTTGCATGGGTCAATACAAAATATATACAAATAAAGAAAATATATTTACATAAAATAAGGAATTAAAGTATTATAAAAAGTAGAAAAAAATTTTATATTTTCAGTCGCCCCATAGTTTTGTACAAGTCTCTAAGTATGTGCTATTTGAGATCAGACTTTCATAATTCATTCATAAAACTTTAATTTGTTAGTTACTTTTAATTTTGAAAAATTGTCAATTTTATGCTTTCTATCTTTTTAATTTTAATCATGAAAAATTATAAGAAAGGTTCTTAGCTTGTTTTTTTTTTTATTTTAAAAAATTCTAAAATGACCCTAATTTTAGAAAATGGTTTATTGATGGATTTCTCTTTTTTTCTTGAAAATATTTACTACGTGGTAGAACACCTTTTTTTTTCTTATATCAGAGCACATCATTTTTTTTAAGGAAATAAATTCTAAGTGTCTACAATGCCTTTAAAATTAAAGAACCCTTAAAAAAAAGAAAAAGAAAAAAAAAAGAAAGGAAGGAAAAAAAAATTATAATAATAAATGAAGAGAGAAAATATATATCCATTTTTATATATTTTATTTCATTTCATTCTTCTTTGTTTTATATTTTCATTTTTTTGAAAACTTACATTATAGAAAATAAAAAAATAAAATAAAAGAACAAAAAGAATGGGAAAAGGTCTAGACCAAGACCTTCTTGTTGGTTAGGAAGCGGGTATGGGGCGGTTCTTAGGTTAAGTTCACTTTTGTAGCATGTGATTAGAGAGAGAGAGAGGGAAGAAGAAGGAAGAAGGAGGAGGCAATGATGGTTGAGTTAGGCCATTATAATCACTAAAATGATGGGAAAACAATGGATTGGTGAGATTTTTTTTAAAGAGTAGGGGAGTAGGCAAAGTGCCAAAAAAAAAAAATAAATAAAAAATGAAAAGAAGGAAAAAGAACTTATAACAATAAATAAACAGAAAGAAAATATAGATCCTTTTTTATATTTTTTATTTCATTTTGTACTTCTTTGTTTTATTTTTTCTTTTTTATTTGAAAAATTACATTAGAGAAAATAAAAAAAAAAACAAGAAAAGAAAAAAGGGCTAAACTAGGACCTTTGCGTAGGTTAGAAAGTAGGCATAGGGTGGTTCTTGGGTCGGGTTCACTTTGTAGCATGTGATTAGAGAGAGAGAGAGAGAGAGAGAGAGGTAGGGGGCGGTGATGGGGGTTGGAGAAGAAGGAAGAAGGAGGAGGTGATGGTGGTTGAGTTAGGCCATTCTAAGCACCAAAAAAAAAGGGAAACAATGGATTTGTGAGATTTTTATTGAAGAATTGGGGAGTAGGCAAAATGCCATAGCATTTAGTGGAGGTTAAATATGGAGCAGTGGTGATGGTGGTTAGGCGATCGTAGCTGAGGTGTTTAGGAGTGTGTAGATGGTAGTGGTTTAGGTTTAGGGATGTGGAGAAGTGTGTGGTGGTGGTGGTTTTATAGATAAGGACTTGAAAATAGTAGTTTGAGGGGCAGCTAGGGTTTTGCAGTAAGGGTCCATCTAGTAGGCTAGAGGGCACAACTGTGGTTAGAAGTGGTAATGTTAAGAAGCTTGTAGCCTAAGGAACTCCATTTTGATGGTGGTTTGTCTTGAGAAACAACTAGAGGGAGAGACAAGAGAGAGAAAGGGTGCTATGTATATATCACCCTAAAAGGGAGCCTAATAATTTTTTCTAAAATCTTCATATTACGTATACACTTATGATATAAAGACCGTCTTGTAAGTCAAAAGTTACGAGACTCTCACTAGTAAGTTTCTAAGAGTGCTTATTCATTTTACTTATATTTGCTTATTTACACAAGTAATTAAGATACCCAATAACCTACAATCTACCAAGACCGTAGAGAATCAGAATCACCTATTAAATAATAAATAAGATGGGATAATTAAACTTTAAAGACATCATGAGTTACTAAATATTATAAAGATCTAGCTTAACTAAAGTAATCTTATCCATCTAATCCAGCTGCTTAAGGAATACTTTACACTCTAATCTTAGCCCATTCCTAGCTTTTGGTTAACTACAAAAAGGAACTATTTGGGGCGGTGGATGGGGTGAGCATACCATAGCTTAGTGAATTTGTCTCTCACCACTAACATTTAAGCAAGTTAGCAAGCATTATTAACAATTATGTAGTTTAGCTACATACGAAATGAATGCATACACGTGGTGAATGCAAGTAATACATCCATTAGGCTCTAGAACCATAGAAGGTATAGATTTATGTAATCTACACGTTGATTATCCCTCGTACTTAATTGCACGGGGTATCTTACCTTACCTGCATGAGGTTATCTATGGGTATCGTCCTAATAGGCGAAACTCGACTATTAACCTTGTCGAAAATACCATGCTAATCAATTAGGTAGATCACATCTAGAGTTATCTACTATCAACAATCAATAAAACACCCTATAGGTTTACTATCGACAAATTTACATAATGCCCTATGGGTTAAACCAAATGAGTCCCAACTCAGCTAACTCACTATCAATTAACTAAAGATGGTTTACTAACTTTTTCTCAATAAGTAAAATATCACAGGTGACTGCTATGAGTACTCACTAAGTTAATAAATCTTTCTTTGAATTGTAAACCATTTCAAAAAAATGCATATTTGTAATTTTTTTTTTTGAAAACTTAGCAAAGCTATAGACATCCTAATCTACAACTAATGGGTCATGGAGATGCAAAAGGTATATTTAGTTAATTTGGCCAAATATTTAAAATTACTAGTTTTAATAAGGTGATTACATGGATGTTGGCATATAACACATGGTGTCACTTAATAGACAACCATGGGTAAGCAATAGAGCATCAAGAAATTATGAAACACAAGTAAGTAGCAATTCATGAAAACTTCCTTACCTGGTTTGCTCGCCTACTTATCCTAGCCTTTGAGGTTCTTGAATTAGAAACTAAGTTACCTAAAATATAATAATATATATGTAAGTAATTAGAAGAGAGTTTCTTCAAGAACCTATAAGTCTACATAATTATTGAAATTTGCCTTAAATCCTTGAGTATTGTTTATACTTATTTGGCTATAGCTTCTTTAATTTAGGTTCGTTTTTTGGGTTCTTCTAGTCGATTTTCATCATTTTCAAGTGTTGTTTCATTTGGTTAGATCCATTTTGGGTGTTTAGACTTGTAAGAATTCAATATGGGTCAAACAAATTCATTGGTCGATAGTGTTAGTTTGCTTACTATAGGGTTTAGGCCTGGTTTTGGGTTTTAGGCTTAATAGTATGGGGCCTTACAATTGACCTTTTGGTCTTTTCTTTAAGCATTTTAAGTTTAAATTTCTATTCAAATTCCGTAGCTTTCAATTTGAGCTAACTTTTGTGGCCTAAATGGGCCCCTTTTATTAGTTTAGGGTCTTAGCTTACTAAAGGGCCTATAAGGGATGGTCTTAATAGGCTTTTAGACTTCATGGGCCTTTTACATTTTATTTTATGAGCCTTTTAATTTAGGGATCAAATTTGGTCACTAATTTACTAGGCTCTATTTTTTGTTCTTTTAAGGTCTTTTATGCTTATCTTGCATTTTAAGGCTTTAAGCCCAACTCCACTTATTTTATTGGGCTTAAGGCTACCAAAGGCCTTAAGATAAGTCCATTTTCTATTAGGATTCATATTTGATTCTTTTCATTTATTGGGCTCCTAATCATATTTCTAAGGCTATAATTAAGTTAGTTTAGGCTTAATTTACATTCTAAGACCTTAAACTTGATTGTAACTTATTCTAATTAGCTAGATATCCTAATGGATCCATTAAATAACCCATTTTACTAAATATTTTAGATCTGATACTAATAGTTTATTGAGTCCCAAGTGGGTTTTTGTAAACCTAATGTCCATTTAAGCTAATTACTCAGTATAGACCTTGGTTAAGCTCTTATCTTGCAAGATTAAGTCCTAAATCCTAATTATCTTTAACTAATCATGTGATTAATCCATTAATAACATTTTACAGCATGATGTTCAACATGTTTGAGGTGGTTTAAGATGATTTCTTAAGACTTTTTACACATTATGTACTTAACTTGCTAGAACATGCATCAAACTACCACTAAAATACTCCTAAAACTATTTCTTACCAAAATAAACATGAGAAATAAAAAATATAGTGGGGACATACATACATATGTTTTGGCCCTAGCATGGGAATGAAAATATGACAGTAATTCTTCTACTTTTTTTCAAGTTATCATCTTACTACAACTTATATGCTTCTAAGTTGCATGTAACATGTCTACTACACTAAAAATCTACGAAAATATACATGTATAGGCATGTACATGTGGTAAACAATGGTGGCATTTCAATAATTTTTTCCTTAGTTTTTAAGCCTAAGAACCATGCTGATAAACTCAAATTAGAAAGAAAGTTGAAAATGTTCAAGTTTACCTTAATGAAAATTTGAAGGGGAAAAAAAAAAAAAACCCTTTTGGTTAAGGATGTTTGTCAAGAAGAAAGGAGGATGAAAGAGGATTTATAGGCCATTCAGGTGCGTAGCTAGGTTAGAAAAGCTTACTCTTGTTTCCTTCCTTCTTGTTTTTCTTTTGTTTTTGGATTATGTGTTTAGAGAGTGTTTCTAGGGTTTATTCTAAGTAAGAAGATGGGCTAAAATGTAGATGGAGGGGTCAAAGAAGGCATTGATTATGAGTGGTTGTAGTGGGGAACAAATTCCTTCCACTCTTGGTTGCATGGTACATGCACAAGTGGAGACCGATTTGCTTTTTATTATTTTTGCTAATTAAGGCAATGGTTTGTCTACTAAAGCTGAGTGGTACCTTGTTTTTCCAACTAATTATCTTATCCTATATAGTTAATTGCGATTATCTTTAGCTAATTATGACGTATGAATGCATGTAAATGATTATAATACAATTTAAGCTTAAGACTCTAATTACTAGTATAAATGACCATAGTTAGACATAGTTTAGAGTTTTTCATATTTAATTAAGTTAATCAAGCCTATTGTATCATTTTATCCAATTAATTTAAGATTTCTTAAGGTTGGAACCAATTATCGCTAATTGATTACGATTTTAGAAGGTAAAGTAATTACTTAATTATGTGGCTATATAATTGGAGTTTATTAATTTAATTAGGGTTTTTCACACTAAATTAGAGTTTCTAATTCATTTTAGGGCTTTCCACATTTAGGGTTTTATAAGTGTTTGAGGGCTTTGAAGGTACACTTATGATTTTAGCTTTACTTTTAGAGAAAATGTATCATTCGAGGTAAATTATTTATCTAGTTAATTTATTACCTTAATTAACTTAAATTGATTGGTCATTATCATTTGCAAATATCTCTCATCATTTGTTATCGAGTTTATACAATTTATGTAATTTAAGTTAATTATTTTAATTTACGGTTTTCATTACGTTTGAAGTTTAATCTAAGGTTTTACAATTTTAGGGTTTGGGGTGTAGAGTTTTTATTCCAGTCGGATTTTTAATTTATAGTTACGTATAATTGGGTTTAGAGTCTTTATATGTGATTAGGGTTTTTAGAACTTTATCTCTAAGGTTTTTTGAGTTCGTTTTTAAGGTTTCGATTTAAAATTTTATCAATTTTAATTTCTTCAGTCTAATTAAGCCTAGGGAATATTGTTGGTTCTTCAAATTTGATTCTAAGTCCAAAATAAAAATTTTGTGGGGTTTGCAACGTGGGTTAGGAGGTAGAGAAAGAGAGCTTAACAATGTGTTCTTTAGTGTTTTTGAGTGGTTCTTGGTGCTAAATCCCTTATTTATACATTTACAGCACGAATTAAGTTTAGGAAGTCAAAAGAATTGATTAAATTCACTATTTTCAATTAATAGGATTTGGCAAATTTTGGTTTCAATTTGAATGTGATTCTTCATAAATTGAGTGAAATAAGTGGTCAAAATGCATTCCCCAATCCTCGTTCTTACCCAAAAACAACAATGGAAGCTTCGAATTTCAATAAAAAAGTAAGAATTAACTTAGTTTACTCTACGCATTGAAGCTTTTTCCTCAATTTTCAAATCCATTTTGGCTCATCAAATGACTGTACTTAGACTTGGTATTGGTATGGATTGGCAGTATTTTGCACATACTTTGTGATTTCACCATTAATTTGGTGAAATTACGATGAAAATAGATTAAAATTGATTGCAAAATGAGTTGCTTGGTCATGTTTAACATGAGAAAGCATAGGAAAGCAATGGAAAGAGTAAGAAAGTTATGTTGGTGTAGCGCCATTTAGTGCCATGTCATCTATGTGGCCTAATGGCGTTTTGCTACGTGTCTTAATCAAGATATGTAGCCAATACATGGGTAGTGGAGGATTGAAAAAGAAAAAAAATAAAGAAGAAAAGGCAAAAAGTGCCTGTGATAAGACTTGAACCTTAGATCTTTAACTCTTTCTTATTTCCAAGATTGAGTGCTATACCAATTATGTTATTGGCCCATACCTTGCTCTCTATTGCAACTAAATTCTATTTAAACTATGGAGCAGCCTAACTTATTCTAAAGAGACAACTGCTAAAAATAAATTGACATAATTCCAAAATCTTAATTTTCTCCTAAAAACATTCTATTTACTTAAGAAAATATTTTTCCTAAAAGATAAGAAATTTCTATTCTCCTAAAGAAAATCCTATTTTCCTTAATAAAAAATCCTATTCCTAATAATTAAATCTTTCTATTTTTTTCTTTTTTCAATATTTTATTTTTATTTTTTTGTATTTTTCTATATTTTCTATTTTTTTAATTAGGACCATTTTCTTTATTTAAAAAAATTCTAAAAAGTATAGGTGTGCAAAAAAGGGATGTTTACAAAAACTCATAAAAATCAACTTCAAATTATCCAAAACTTGATTAAATTCTCTAAATTCATCAAAAAGCTTGTAATCAATGTAAAACTCAATTAAGCACTAAAATCATTAAAAATTTCCAAGAAAGATATGAAAACACTATAAAAAAACCCAGAAAATATGTGCAATTAAGCACTTATCAACAACCTCAAACGGAGATTGAGTGACAGAATTGAGAATGGATATATTATAGGTGAAATTTACAATGGGCAAACATATGTCCCAATTGTGTAAGTTCTTACCTACTATAGCTCACAATAGAGTCTTGAGAGTCCTGCTCACCACTTTAATATGTCCCTTTGTTTGAGGATGATTGGAGGTGATGAACATCAGTTTTGTCTCGAGTTTGTACTATGGTGGCCTCTAGAAGAAGCTAGTGGACTTGGGGTCCAATCTAAGATAGTGCTATAGGGAACTCCAAGAAGCTGCACAATCTCTTACATAAAAAAGTAAGCAATATCTAACGCATCATAGGTCTTCTAATGTATGATGAAATGGGTTATCATATTGATTCGATCCATCGTGATTATAAGAGAGTCTTGTTGTTGACTAGTTCGTAGTAGCTTAAGTACAAAGTCTATACTCAGGTTGATGTAAGGTTAGTTAGGTATTGGTAGAGGTATATATTTCTTATAAGGTTCCATCTTCCTCTTGGCCTTCTTGCACATCAAACACCTCTCCAGTACATGATGTTTATCCTTCATTACCCTTGGCGTAAATCGTAAGTCCTTTGCTCTCCAAAATGGCTGGTTAGGTCTCTAGCATAGGCTTTTTGAACTAACAATTTCTGTATTGAGCTGTTAGGAATGCACAAGCGACCTTTCTTATACAGGTAGCCATTAGCTAGTGGTACTCATCAACAACCAATCCATCCTTACACTTAGCTATGATAAGGTAAAAATACTCATCCTATTCACATAGTTCGGTTAACAATCTAAATCCGAGTACCTTTGCCTATAGCTGAGTGATAAGTACATGCCATCTTGATGGGTCATTGACAGTGGAGTTGGCAATTCCTTTCTTGTACTCAATCATGTATGAGAAGGTCTAGAGAAACTCGATTGACTTTCCTTACCGTTATGAGAGTTTCTATTATTCCAAAAGGTATTTCAAGGACTCATGATCATTTTAAATTACAAATTCACGGAGTTTACTCTACTTCTCTTTGACTCATGTGCCATGTCTTCTTTTATGCTCAATTGATGTCAACTTGAGCTTCATGCAACACTTGGGGGTTAATAGGGTATAGAATAACCCTCTTCCTATCCTTTTGAAACAAGTACATGTTCTTATATCCATCATGCAATACCTAATAGTTGAACATCTAAGGTCAGTCGACTAACACATGGGATTTGCACATACATAACACATTACGTAAGATCTCATCCTTATACCAATTCATTGTGGAGATTAGTACTTAAGCTTGCTTAGTCACATGTAAGGCTCACTTCTCAGTTGGCCAGTGAAGTTTGTAAGGTCACGAATGAGAGATGATTGGCAACTTTAGTTGGGTAACTAGGTCAAATGTAACTACATTAGTACAATTCTCTTTGTCTACAATCAATTCGCATAAGTTGCCCTTCGTTCGGCATCTAACATGGAATATAGTCTCTTTATATGCCTCTTATAGAGTTGGAGCCATTTTAAATGCTCGATGTGCTACTTGTTCATAAATTGCCCTTTCTTGATGGTACAACAACCTGTTCATCTTCATAGAACTCATTAAGGAGTCCTCCAATCTCCTCTTCTTCCTCAACCATTTCTTCCATCATGTCCTCTTCATTGGCATACTCCAGCCCATCCTCTCTCATCACCATCACTAGCTTACTTAGACACTAACATGAAATATGGTTGAAGCTAAAAAAATTGAAATATTTAATCTCTATTGCCTTCCTTCTTGAGCATTTTTTGTTCTCCTTCTTGGAGTTAGGTTCAGTAGGGCTAACTTTTCCCCTTAGATTAGGTCAGTGTTCTTCCTATAGAGGGCTATTTTGGTAATTCGGTTTAAACCGAATTTAATGCTATGAATCGATATCTTAGGTTAGTGATAGAGTTTAGGAAATCAATTTGATTAGGAATATTTTAGGGAGATCTGGCATGATAGGCTCAAAATAGGGATCACTATACTGAATTTTTTGCTTTCAACCTTGCTTGATTTTCTTGTGTATGAAAAGTAGTCTTGAAAATGGTCCTTTTGAGCACATTTAGGCTTCGTTTGGCTTTGATGGGCCTTAAGGGAGCTTATATGTGCTCTAAGCTTATTTATAACAATAATGAACTTCTCTTAACTATTATAAGCCTTTGGATGAATCTAATCCAATGTTCATACCCATGAAGGCTAGAGGAGAGGGTATGCTTCAATAACAACCCTCAATCTTAGCTATGCATCTTAAAACCATTAGATAGATAAGATCGACCTCCAAACTCTATAAATAAGAGGCTTCTCTTCTCATTTGATTCATTCACAGTACCTATAAGCTTGAGACAAACACTAAAGCTCTACTAAAATCACTAATTAAAAGATCAAATAAGCAATTTATTAAGAACAATTCAAGAACACTGACTTTGATTTTTTTTCGCATGTGGGCACTTGAGATATCAAGTTTGCCTATTCTTTCTACTATGCCTCTTCTTAACAACATCCCTTTACGATTTATAAACATAAGATGTCTCTTAGGTTGATTGGTACACCCGCTGCACGTGATTGATCAGTCGCAGCAACCCCATCATACACTTCTTAACTTGAGCTTAGAGCTTGCTGGTTAGTACTTTGTCCTACTTTCATCCTCCATGGGATAGCTTAAGTAGAAGGTGTAAGTTGGGATCTTGGTACCTAGTTTAGTCTATTGTATTGTTGTCTTTCAATCCTCTAAGCAACCCTTATATCCTCAACAAGTGTAGATATGCTCAATACTTCAACAATGTCAGCAATTTCATACTTTAGGCTAATTACAAATCTAAACATAGTACAGGCTTCGAGTTCTTGAACTTAGTAACAAGTCATTGACATTTGGAATCCTTTAGCATGCGGATCAACAATGTACCCTCCTTACCTTAAGGTTTGCAACTTCTTGAATGTATCCTATAAGTAGAAGTCTAGTATAAATCTACTCCTCCTAAACCTCTTTATCTTAGGCCAAGTCCAAATCTTAGGTTCATTTGCTCATCTTTTGATCGTTAGCTAGTTCTTCCCCCAAAAGGTGGCATACCTAGAGAACTTGAGGGCAGCAAGTCGAACCCTATCATTGTCATAACTATGACACTTAAACAACTTATTTATTTTGTCCTCCTAATTAAGGTAGTCATTGGCATCTCTACAATTAGTAAAGCTTAGCAACTAACTTAGTATTATCAAGTCCTTTATGAGCATGACCATGAGGTGTTGGTAATTCATAGCAATTGTCGTCTTCATCTTCCTTCACTCATCCAATTCAATCAGTCTCCTCACATGATGGCTATCTTCTCCAACTCCTCTATCTTGATTTTGAGATAGGTAGAACTGCTTGATACCCTAACACGAGACACTGGCAAAAATATCTTTTGAAAATAATGATCTTAAATATGTATCGTCTTAACCAACTAATGTACTAAATCATGTATAGTAACAATATTGGTGAGTATTCACCAGGTTATTTCCTTGAGAAGGTCTCATCTATGTACTTGATTATAATCTACTACTCTAAACAAGGCATGTCTAATAGAGGGTAAAGAAGTGTAACTAAAAGTAAATATGGGAGAAAATTTTAACATTTAACATGAATTCTAAAGATGTGGGCTTATGATATGTTTTCGATGTAGTGGTGAGTTTATGCCATTAGGATACTGGGTATGTTTTTTAATTGGGTTTTGATGGAATTCAATTAAGCTTAATCTTGGGTAAGGCATCTTACTTAACTATGTAATGAAAAATCTCCTCTTAGTCTTATTTTCCTAAATGATCAGTTAAACACTTTAATTTTTATCATGAATTGAGTGCTCTAGTTCTATAAATTAGGGGGTTTAATCTCCTTTTGATTTCATAACCTATCATAATCATTTAGAACTACATAAAGTGGTGTGAATTCAATAGAAATTCTACTCCTTATCTCCTTTGAATCTCATAGTTGTAAAAACCCATTTATAAATACCTTACAAACCTGTGAACTCATGTTAGAAATTACATGACTAATCTCCTCTTGATTGCATAAGCATGCAAATCCTTTCACTTTCAATGAATTTCCTAGAATTAATCTCCTCTTGATCTCATAGTTACAAGAAATCCCATTAAAAGGATCAATTTCTAGTACCTTAATAACTTTAAATAGGGTATTAAACAACAAAAATCCAATGAAATACACAAACTTATGTCAAAACTACAAGAGTTCACTAAGTACTTCTTCTACATTGTCACAAACTTGTAAGAAACTATTTAGCCACTCATGTCTTCAATTAAAATTGCAAGAATAATCAATAAAATAGCAGCAACTTCCACAACTAAGTAAGATAACAAGATATCTAGACATGAACAATAAGTCTAATGAAGAACAAGAAGATAACAAGCTTTAGTCTACTTAAAATAATGAGAAATATTCTTTCAAATCTTAAGAACAAGCGTTTAATAACATAAACAATGCAATGAAATAGTAAAAATAGCAATCATAATGCAAAAATAAGCTAAACCCTAACAAATTCCTAATTGTAGCTCACCATTTTTTTGCTAAAATGCGAGTATTTATAAATTTGAGATACCAATTGATCGGTAGACATGTATTGCTTCACTATAGCTTCCATGTTTTATGAAATATGGCACTTTACGGTTAGGTTGTTAGGTCAAAAAAAATCATAACCCTAATATCTTCTATTAATTGATCGATAAGGATAGTACCGATTGATTGATATGGAAAAATCCACTATGACACTTTCTGTTCCCATACTGTCATCTTTTATTGATCGGTCACCTCATCAGTCAGTATGCCCCTAACACTTAAGGCTTATAGATCAATCAGTAGTAAGGTTATCAATCTATTGGTAGGCTTTTTATCCTACACTTCTCCAATTTTGGCTCCTTAATCAACTAGTGGGGGCCATTAAGAGCATAGCAACCTGCATGCACTTGCATGTGTAGAATGAAATTAATTAAATTTAATTAAAAATGTATCTTTTTGAATAATTTTTATTATTTTGCTCAAGTTGTTCCATCTTATGCATAAATTCATTTCTTTTTAATAAAATATACCAATTTTTCCTAAATTTATTCATAAATGAGGGCCTTAAGGTTAGGAAAAATTGTGTATTTTACATTGTGATCACTAATTGTTAGCCGTTTCCTTACTATGGAATCCTTTTACCTAGAGCAAGTCAGCCATCCATTGCAATAGTTTAGAATTGGTAGGGCCAACTCTAATAGGTTAGACATTGCCTTAAGCTACCTTATTAAGTCGGATATTGACCATTTGCCAGATGAAGGGTGTCATTTCGACCATCATAGTGACCAAATTGTCAATATTCTTATTAGTGGATCTAAGGGTTTGTTTTCTTTGATTGCCTTAACTAAGAGCATTACTCTTTACATCTATAATGCCATCATGAACACTTGAATTTGACATCATCAAGTACTCCACTAGCAAAGCACAATAACTACAAAAAGAAGGTTTCAAGTTTCACTTAGGTACTATAGCATCTATACATAACATAGACCACATAACTATGTTTTCCACACTTGAAGCAAAGACACCTACTATACGATTTCAACAACCCTAATAAGCACCACAATCACATCCATAGTATTGTCAACCACCTACCAACTTTAGTATCTCACACTTTGCTACTATCTCAACTCATAACACCTACATGAACTTGCTTGGCACCTAAAACACTACTTCACCATAACAGAATAACAAATTGCTTTGCTATACCCATGGTTAAAACCATAAGCTCTATTACCATAATTAACTATGGTGTGCCTAGGATGCTTAGTAATTACTAGGGCTTACCTAGTGTTATAGTAGGTCCTTCTCATAGTGAAAAAAAATGGAAGATGAAGGCTAGCAATAACCAAAAGCCAAGCCGAAGATATGATGCACTAATGCTTTTAAACGCATCCATTCCGACTACTTGATACAATGCATAAGGGTGAAGGCAAGGGAAACTAGATAAGAGTAAGATGATGACAAAGATGATTACTGTACATATTCTAAGGCCCTTATATGGCTACTAATTAAGGCCATATACCTAAACAGGAGAACACTAAAAGGGTATGGTTGAAAAGAGAAAATACATTGATAAATTAAAATTTTACAAATCTATCAATAAATTTTCATGGTGATTTCTTGTAATTTTAATAAATTCTATGCTTAATTAGGTGAATTATTGATTTTAGGATTTTGAGGAGCTATTGAAGTGAAAAGAGGGGTATTTGTCTTAAAATTGCTCAAAATTGAAGGTAACTAGAAAAGATTTTCACTTACCTAAAGAGGCAATTGGAGATAGTAGCTTATGGAGAAGAATTTTGCTAAGGATAAATCATAAGAGAAGATTACAGTTGAAGATCACAGTTGTGCTTTTGCCCATGATCCTTTAGTCATATATTTTCAAAGAATTTCAAGAGTTTCAATTGTAAGGAGAATCAAACCTAAGGTTCATGCCTATGGTCTTCGGCAAGATCATGCCATTCCATGAGAATTTCCTTATTCGAGTCCTTTTAAGTAGCTTCTATAAATAAGAAGCCACACTTCAAGAGCAAGAGATAGAAAAGCAGCCATTATTGGGGACTTATTAAGGTTTTCTTCTTTGGGGTATTCATATTACATTTTGTTTTGATTCTTTTCAAGAAAGTTCATTTTTTTATCATGATTGTAGTGTAATTTTTTTATATCTAGACTTGTGGATCCTAAAGTTGACATGTAAAGTACTTACTATTATCAATTCTAAGAAAATTCCTAGCTTTTATCAATTCAGTCATGTATACTTATTTGATTAGGTTATCACTTCTACAGTTTCAATCCTAATTATCTAATATTATGCATGAGGATTGCAAGACCAAGTGTGTAATTAGATCTTGCATGATTGAAGGGAATCTCAATAGTAATAGCGATAAGTTATATAATTATTCCAAATATTTTTTCTAGTAAATTTTTAAGAGAATTCATGTTCTTAATGTTATCTTAACATATATTATTGTAGAAACAATTCTGGTAGAGCATAGTTATGATTAGGAGTTGATAGTTGATGCAATTCCTATTAGCTCATTAAAAGAATTCTCCTAGTTCATAAAGCTAAGGAAGGAATTGGATACTTTTGATTGATGCATGTTAATCTCTAGGTGAAAGAATGTCTAGATATCCATGTTGCGATTTTAAGGTTTCTTTATTTCATTGTTTATCCCTTTAATTTTAGTTGATTTAATTTGGTTATCTTTGAATTGCAAGAATTTAGTTTAGTTGTGGTTAGTTTCAATTTAAAACAATTTTACCTATTAGATAATAGAGTTAGAGTAATTATTAGTACATATAGTTTTTAAGGGATTGACAACACAAACTCAATCCATTAGTATACTATAATTTGATAGGTGTGCTTACCACTGATCATATATGTATATAAATCATAGTATAAAAGGAAAAATATGGAAAAGATCCTCATAGGACAATGTCTACTATCCATTACTAGAAAATGTAAGGCTCTTGACGGATACAAGCAAAGGAGAACATATTGATAGTAGATTTTTACTTAGATATTTTTGGCAAATCACAATCCTATTTTGAAGAAAAGATGAGTTGCTTTACTTCAAATAGATTAACTATCACTTGATGTAGTCACTTTGGTATCTTGCAACTTATCAAAATTACAAGGACAGTGCCCTAAATTGACCACCCTGTCTCAAGAGCTTTAATAGATCGTGATAACCTTTCTAACTAAATCGTGGGGCCAAATCATTTAAGCCAAACCCATGATGTGCAAATATTTAAATATTAAGATAGAATCGTGAACAATTCAAAGGTTGTCCTTAAGGATAATCACTCAACTACCTCTTTTCTCTTACATTTGTCACATACTTAAATTAACATAGCACTATGTATCAAAGGCAATTAAATTACCTTTAATCACTCCTCCCCAACAATTGCTACCATGCATTGTTAATAGTTGGAGGACGATCACATGATCACTCTTTGAACTCCCTTACTCTTTACTACTTCCTTTTTACTTTCATATTTCTTCCTAACACTACATTGATTAAAGTATTGGAGTGGCAATGTCGGATAACACCAGCATAACCCATACCTAAAATCTATCTTTTTTTGCATATCTAATTGTTTATGAAATTCAACCTACAATAATGCAAATCTATGACTGTTGCATATTAAGCTAGCTTGGGCATATTTAGTAGATAGGTTGGTAATTAGTTGAGTTAGCTTTGAATCAAGCAAAAAAATGTAGGAGCTCATGGGGTTTGAGCTATTTCGGTTCAAGTCAAAGCTCGAGTAAAGGGTCAATGGCCTAAGTATCATGAAATAGCTTGGTAAGTGGTGAAGAAGAAAGCCTTGGGCATTGCTCATCTTGTCTTTAGCCATCTTCCCTCTAAGTACTTGGTTGACTAGGCCTTTAAGTCAATAGTGTTGGCCTTGAGTAATTGGCTTAAAGCTTAGTGTCATCTACTTAAAGGTCGATTAGGTCAGTAGGGAAGTTAATAAAGATTGATAAAAGGCCGGGTAAGTAGTGAAGAAGATTTGATTCCCATCATATAGGTTAGTAAGAATGACAAAATTATTCGTTCTTCACTAGAATTTCCTAAGGAGTTTTTCATTTTTCTATTTGTTCTTATTGCACACATGTATCCTGAACTTTTTATTCAAAGGAGCCTTTGATTCTTCACCTTTTTCATAGAGTGGATGCTAAAGACTCGTGAACCCATACAAGAATTTATCATTATAGAAGTTATACCTTATGATTAATGGGTGCTCTAGGTGTCAACTTGTACTCTCTTTTAGCTTTTCTTTTCTTCCTTTTCTATTTTTTCTTCTATTCTTTTTCTTTTTGGTTTGGTTATACCCCTAAGTTAATTTTAGGCCATACTATTTTTGCTTAGGAAATCCTTTTCAAAATCGAGGTGATTTCAGCATCTTTACTAACTCTATAACCAACTCCTTGAGGGTTCATAAAGCATGATACTTAAAGGTCAACTTCTAAAAGGCAAACATGTAACTCTAACTAATGATAACATCTTACTTCTAGATCATTAAACACTAATTAAATAAGTAATTAACTATCAAAACTGAAGATTTGGTCATTTAATTCTAAAGTAGTATAGGTGAATCACTACAATCCTATCCTCAATCATGTGTATGATTAAAACTATGAAGTACAGATTGCTTTTTTTTCCATGTTAAAACTTGAAAAAGTTTATGATTAGCTTAGTGAAGAGTAGGTAAACCTAACAAACCAATGGATATTAATAAAAAAGTAATGACAAATGCAAGGGTGAAATGGTATTTATGAATTAACAAATGGAATTAAATCATGATTGCTATTCAAAACATCAAACCAGCATTTCCAACTTCTAAATTTAGCACAAATCAACCTAAACTTCAATCCAACTCATAAATTTTCCTACCCTACATCTTTTAACAATAATATGATCTCAATTCAGCTTAAATATGTAAATGAAAGTTAGGGTTAAAACAAGACTATCCTGGGGATGAAAATTGATTGCTATTCCTTAGCCCTTATCATTAGTGACAGGTCTAGTTCTTACTTAGTAACATATGCTTCTCATAAATCAATAAAGTATAAAAGGATTCATATAGTATTGGCAACACTCATTTTATGCAAAAATTTTAAGGTAGTTTTGTTAAATTTTTAGTGTTTATTTGTTCTAATTTTCAAGTATTTGAGGCCAATTTGAGAGTTATTTGATTTCTATGTTTTGATTGAAGAATTGATGAAGTTTTGATGATTTTCGGAAAGAGTTTGATGAAGTTTTGAAGCATAGATGAGGAATATATTTGGAGATAGTGGTAAGCAAGTAAGATCTTTTTGAGAATTAAAGGCCAAAGAAAATCACTATTAAAGATCACATCCACGCTTCTTACTTGTGATCCTTTTATTCAAGAATTTCAAGGAATTATAAGACTTTTAAGTGAAAAGGAGAATCACACTTGAGTTAATATTGTGCTTCTTAGGGTGTAAATATGTTATTGATAAAAGAATTCTTATTTTTGGAAACTTCATTGTAACCATAAGTTTTAAGTCTTATAAATAGGAGTTTATGATTTAGTTATAGGGAGAATTACTACTAATTTACATATTTTATCTTAATAATATAAGTTTCTTAAGGGATTGACACTTGAAATTAATTCGTTTACTATACTATAATTTGATATGCACATTTGCCTTCCATCAAGTTTTTGGCACTATTATCAAGGATTCTCTTTAATGAAATTACATAGATATTAAGAAAATCTCTTGATCAATTATTCTGAACATTTTTTATTTGTATACCACATCCTTCTTATTCTTATGGTGTTACATTCTTTTCTTGGTTGCTTCTAACTTTTAAACATTTCCAATTTATGTCTAGGAGCAATAAAGCTGATCTTGTAGAGTTCGATCTCAAAATTGAAAGGACCACTCATTCTCTATGAAGGAGAGTACACGAAATAGTTAAGTTAAGGTTCTAGACTTCAATTCAATGAAGAGGAAGAAGAAGATTTGAAAGAGATGGCTAGACATAATGATGATGGCAACAAGACTATATCTTAGTAGGCTAAGCCAATAGTGAGTAGAGCTGACTTAAGTATTACTAGACTTGCTCCTTAAGCAAACAACTCCCAAATTCAACCCAACATAATTTAGATGGTGCAATGATTTATTGAGTTTGATAGGTTAGTTCATGGGGATCAAAACAAGCATATCTTGAGTTTTCTAGAGATCTATAACACTTTCAAGATCAATAAAGCTACATATGATGTGATCAAGTTAAGATTATTTCCTTTCTCTCTTAGAGGAAAAGTTAAGTAATGGCTAAATTCATTAACGAAAGGATTAATTACCAGTTGAGATGATTTAGTTGAGAAATTCTTAAGGAAATATTTTCCACTTGCCAAAACTGCTATGTTTAGGATCAATATGTCATCTTATGCTTAGATTGATGGTGAGACTCTATATGACATATGGGAAAGATTTAAGGATCTCTTAAGGTAAAGTCTACATCATAGTCTTCTATTGTGGATGCAAATTTGGAATATTTACAATGGTCTCAATTATCTTACCGGGCAAATGATCAATGCCACAATAAGAGGTACTATGTGCAAACACACCGGATCAAGCTTAGAAGTTAATTGAGGGCATGGCTATAATCAACTCTCAATGGGATAATGTGAGAGTGAAAGTGAAAGTGGATGGCAAGTTTGAAGTTAACTCGATCACAGATCTAATAACCTAAGTAAGATGTCGTAATGTAGACACCTTATTTTAGCCACCCTTTATGCATTATTTTCTTTTATTTATTTATTTTTTTTTGTGGCAAGGTTTACAAAAGAAATGAAAAATGAAAAAATACAAAAGAATTGAAAATTTTGAAAAAATTTGTAGAGTTCTTTTATAAATGTTTTGATAATAAAAAAACGAGTAAAGATATCTAACAAGCTTACTAAGTGTGCAGGTAAATGAATAAGAGATAAAAATTTTATCTTAGTATTGATTTTAAAATTAGAAACAAATTCAAAGATAAATTTAGAACCTCGAGAAACATTGAAAACCATTTTGCTTTGTTATCTGAGTTTGAGCCTAACTTTATTGATAAAGCTTTGTTAGACAATAGTTTAATAAATGCTATGCAAAAAAGAGTTATATTTGTTTCAAAGAAACTAAGAATGGACACTTGTTCCTAGGCCTAAAGATAAATTTATCATAGGAACAAAGTGGGTATTTAAGAATAAGTTAGATAATCATAGTAAAATTGTTAGGAATAAAGCAAAATTGGTTGCTAAGGGCTACTCCCAAGAAGATGGAATTGACTTTGATGAAACATATGCTCTAGTTGCTAGGATAGAGGTAATAAGACTTCTACTTGCTTTTGCTTGTTATAAGGCTTTAAATTATTCCAAATGGATGTTAAAAGTGCTTTTTTAAGATGGATATATAAAAAAAGAAGTTCATATTGAACAACCTCCAGGGTTTGAAGATCGATTTAAAGAAGACTAAGTGCATGGATTGAGGAAAGCCTTATATGGATTAAAGCAAGCTCCTAAAGCTTTGCATGAAAGGTTAAGTGACTCCTTAATTAAGAATGGATTCCGAAGGGGTAAAGTAGACCCAACCTTGTTTCTTAAATAGTATGATCATGATATTGTAGTAGTCTAAATATATGTTGATGACATTATTTTTAGATCTACTAATGAGATATTTTGCAAGGATTTTTCTAAGTTTATGTAAGTTGAATTTGATATGTCATTGATAAGTGAGCTAAACTTCTTTCTTGGACTTCACATCAACCAAACCAATGATGGGATCATTGTGCATCAAGAGAAATACACAAAGTAGATCCTAAAGAAGTTTGGTAAGGAAAATGTTAAAGGTATATCTACACCCATGGCTTCCTTAACAAGGTTAGATCTTGACGATATAGGTAAGAAAATCAATGAAAAGCTTTATAGAAGTTTGATTGGATCTTTTTTGTATTTGACTGCATTTAGGCTAGTCATGTTATTTAGTGTATGTATTTGTGCTAGGTTTCAATCTAAACCAATCAAAACACACTTATCAATTGTAAAAAGGATTTTCAAGTGTATATCTTGCACCTCAAAGTTAGGAATTTGGTATCTAAAAAATCAGAACTTTGATTTGATTAGCCACTTAGATGTTCACTATGCTGGATGTGAGATAAATAGGAAAGGTACCTCATATACTTTTCAATTTCTATGGGACAAATTAGTTTCTTGGTCATCTAAGAAGTAAAATTCTATTGCCCTATCTATAGCTAAAGCTGAGTATGTTTTCAATGGTAATTGTTATGCTTAGATGCTATGTTTTAATTGGTAATTGTTGTGCTCATATTTTGTGTAATAAACAAAAATTATCTAATTATGGGCCAAATTTGAAAAATATTTCAATAAAATGTGATAATATAAGTGCAATTAAGTTAACTAAAAATCCAGCCAATCACTTTAGATCTAAGCACATTGAGATAAGACATCATTTCATACAAGATCATATTAACAATAGAGATATAAATATTGAATTTGTGTCAACTAAGAATCATTTAGTTGATATTTCTACCAGGCCTCTTGATAGACCAAATTTGAGCCTATAAGAAATGAAATTGGTGTTTGCTATCTATTTGCACGAAATTTTGAATAATTAGTATATTGTAGAAATTATGTATGCTACTCACATGTTTATGTAGTTTAATTAATTTTTGAAATTTACGTAAATCATGTGCATATGTATATTTATGCGATTTCTTATAGCTTATTAATTTAAATTGTATATTTAATTATTCAACTTTTTAACTAATAAAGTAATATTAATCTCTTGACATGGGATTTGAAGATAATAGTCCTTGTAAAATTAAGGAGATTTAGTTAGGTTTTAATTTTTACTGTTGGAAGAAATAAATGAGCTATTTTTTAAAGCTTTCTCGCATCAGCTTTTCACCTCTCCCACTATTTCTTTTTCGTACGTGTACCTCTCTTATGTCCCGTAAGCTACTAAAGTTTGTAATGACCGTTTCTCTCTCTCATTCTATTTCTATTTTTTATTCTAACTCCTCTCTTTCACTTCTCTACTTCATATTCTTCTTATCACATTCTTTCTTGGATTCTTTTTAAACTCCCATTTGATCATAACTACGAACCACTTCCTCTGCAATTCATCTTCTCATATCACTCATGGCTATAAGAAAATCCTCGCAACTTTGTCTGAAAACCAAGAAAGACCCCATGAACACAAAGGAAAACTCATATTCTCTCATGGATGAACCCTTTGATTCTGAATAAACCCTTATACAAGAATCACAAAACCACAGTTCGGAAAGTCCAAACCCTAACCTTATCCTTGATCAAACTAAAACCATAACTAAGGAAAAGGGGATTGATGACAAAATTAAGAGTTCATCAAGTGAGGACGTTGTTGAGATTGAAGATAAAACATTTAAGGAAACTCAGGAAGAAGAAAAATTTTTTAGTGAAGAAAAAGGTGAGAAATCAGAATCAAAATTGGTACCACAGGTAAAATCATATCCATAATATGAACCAAAAGGAGAGATTATTATTGAACACTTTGAGTAGATTAAGGCTAAGAAAAAGAAGGTATGGGCTAGAACAGTATATGTTTCATCCTCAAAAAAGAAGCATTTCATAGAGCCTAATATAATCGAGTTTGAATTTTTTGAAAAGAATGGATTTTATTTAAATGAGTTCTTATATGTTCTAAGAAGCAAGAACATTTGTAACATTGAGACTGCTGTATATGGAAAGTTACTGGTTAAATTTACTGAAAACCTTAGTATGGATTAGAAGGAAGTGTGGCTAACCAAGGTGAATGGACAGAGGTTGAAAATTTTGAAAGGGGACATTCAAAATTGTTTTGGAATTCTTAGGATGAATAATGATAGGGAATTGATGAAATGGTCTAGGAAATAGATTTTTGAAGAGTTAAATAAGGTTGAAAAGATTTGGCTTAGAAAGGAGGTTAGTATTTTTAATTTTAGGCTAATTGTATGAATGTTTCATAAGCTAGTTATTAGTTGTATACTTCCAAAGAAGGGAAGTATAACTAGCATTATCATAGCCATGTTAAGGAAGAAAAAGTTGGACATTGTTGTAGAAATGCTGAGACATGCTTTCATGACGAGGAGACAAATGTCAAGTGGTAATTTGCTGATGAAATTGTTTGAGTTTAAGAGAATCAAGATTTTGAAGGTAATGAGTAAGGAAATACCTATTCATGTGATTAGAGGAGATCATTACCATCACATGGGTATTAATGTAAATAATAAAATTTGGTATACTATTGGTTGGGCATTCTATGTCCATGATAGACATAAGAAGAATAGGTTGCCTAAAGCACTATTTGAGGGCGAATTATCAAAAGTTGTTGTAGAATCTGATTAAGAACATGAACTAGAACCTATGAAAAAGACCACTAGGAAAAGGAAGGACAACGGAATCTCGAGAGGAAAGAAGAAGAAATCTATGGAAGATTATGAGGGCAGGACAGGAGGGAAATTTGAGATTAAGGAGATAATGAAGGTACTTGAATCAAAAGATAATTTAGATTCAGATTTAGAACCACTTGTGAAGGAAGGACCTAAAGAAACATCTAAAATAGAAGCAATTTTAAGGAAACAAATAGAGTTCATGATAGTAACAAAAATGGATTAGCTACTGAATAAACTCTATGTAAACTCTACTTTTAGTGGACCTAAGACTTGATTAAGAGTACTTTTCGAACATTCTCAAAGATCAACTAAACCAAAAACTTAAGTGTATATTTAGAAACGAATTAAATTTTTACAATTCAAAAGCCAATTGTCGATAAAACCCGAGCTTGAAGAACTGTAAGCTTTAAAGTTACTTAAAACCCTAAACCTTAAAACCATTAAGGAATTTTAACCCTAAATAATTAATTGATAATTTAATTTGAATAATTTATTCAACTTTAGAAAATTTCACAATTCTACAAAAATCAAATCACAAATTACAAAACAATGTAAGATAAAAATCCTAAAACAATTTTCTATAAGGCTATGCCCTTATCTTCATGCCTAAGCCTTACACTTCAATAAGTAGATCAACCAATCACTTTAGATAACTTATCAATTGAGAGTTGGAATCATTTATCAATTAATAACTTATCAAAATCTAGTGATAAGACATTTTCCTTATCACCTCTTCACTTATACTACATATGGACAATTTTTCACAAGATTTCATAAGCTTAACTTTAATAAATGAGACAAGACCATTCCATGGACAAAAAGGAATTGAAATGGCAGATCTAAACAAGGAAGAAAGGGGGGCCATACTCTTGTCTTTCAACCATCAATCACTTTCTCTTACACACCACTATTTACTCCTTAATGCTTACATCATCAATAGTTACAATTGTTGACTTTTGTGTAAGCTACAAGACAATCAAATAAAGCTTCTTGTACACGCTTCTTGCACACGCTTCTTTTCTCATTTAAAATCTGCCACTCTCTCCCTCTTTCACTCCTATTTTCACTTCCTTTTCTCTCACTTTAAACACAAATCAAAAGAAGAAATCTAACTCCACAAATTCCCAACATTTTTGCCACCATTTTTGCTTCCATACTCATGGCAATTTCTCCTCTTATTCTTGTGTCATTTTCTTTCACCATCTAAGACCTTTTAGAACCATTAGAACATTCCACAAACCCCATTCCAAAAGACCAAATGATTCGGGTTTCAAAAGGTAGCAAAAAGGAGGAAGTAAAGTTAAGAGCTTAAGTGGAACCTTTGTGCACAACCACCATGTTTTGCTTTAAGGACGAGTAAGTGTTTCTTGTGATTTGTGGGTTAGTGTTTATGATTAGGAGACTTTGATTTCTTGAAGATATAAGTAAGGTTTAAGTTGTTATAACACCAAAAATCGTTTTAAGAAACAAACCATGAAACCCTTGCATGCAGTTGAAACATGAGTATGTAAAGTTGGTGTTTTGTAAAGACATTTGCTTAATGCTTTGAATGGAAGATTTTAAGTTAAGAAAATCTTGAAATGAGAACTTTAATGGAGGATGAGCATACTGGACGTGAGGGTTCCATAGTCATTTGGATGTTGAGTTTGTTTCCATTAAGTTAAACATGCTCAAATCTAGACTTAAGTTAAGGAAAAATCTATCACATGAAGTTTTATGAAGAAACCAACTTTGTATGACATGAGCAATGATATGAGAGTTGTATTAAATATAAGATCTTCTATTTCTTTGTGTAGAACATAAGTTAAGGAATCATCTTATGGAAGAAAATTTAAGTTAAGATTTGTACACAAGTAGTTAAGTGCATAATCTACCACCTAAACTTAAGGAAATGATGAGACAAGTTGAAAAACCAAATGAGGACCTCTTGGAACGATCATGAACAGATCTGGAACATGGGAAAAAGAAGCTCAAAAATATGATAAAAGTGAATGAACAAAGTGAAAAGATCAACCAAAGCAAGTATAGTAAGCATATAAAGCTCAAAACTCAAAACCGAGCCTAAAACTCTCAAAACAAGTCTAGAACTCTAAGTTGGTCCTTCAATGAAATTTTGACCAGCACCTTAAAGTATCAAGAGAGGTTTTTTTGAAGCCTATAAGAAATCCACCTAAGGCCGCATAAGCCCACCAAAGTCACTAACTTTAGTTTGAACAAAAAAAACAAGCCCATTTGACAACTTAAGCCCACTAAAGGGCCCAAGAAGTAGTTGTTAGCCTTAGGAATATAAATTAAAGTTGTAAATCTGATCTCAAGGAGTATTTTAAGCTTAGGATAAAATCTAAAGACCAAGCCTAAAGAATTTCTCAAGTTATCAAAAAGCCCATTTACCAAACAAGGCCCAAAAAACACTCCAACACATGAGGAACGCTACTATTCTGACCCATGGACAGAATTGTATACCTCATTTCAAAAATCTAACCTTACCACATTAAAGTATACTTGAAAACGATGAATATTGACTATAAGATCATAAAAATTGGATTTAAAATGAAAAAGTTATATGCAATTGAACTTTAGGTAAAAATCGGGAAAAATTTCGAAAACTAGTCAAGAGTATAACTTAAGGAAAATTTAATTAGTTTCTTAAGTTTGTTTCAATTCCTTATAAAAAATTATTTCAATGACCAGGGGACATTGTGTACGGAGACAACTTACCTTCAGATTACTTTGACTGACCCATATGGTAGAGTGAGTAAATTCCCGATGACTCTTTACTTGATTGTGCTTGTAGAATAGATGCATCTAAACTTATATATATATATTTGGATGCTTGTGGGATATGGGAGATGCATGTGTATGAATTTTTGGATGAATGTGATGACTTGTTAATTATATTTAATAAGGGGAATTTCTTGCATTATATATACATGTGAATCGTATGGAATGAAATTGTCTAATCACTCTGAAAATCAAGTTAATCACTTATACGATTAAGAAATCAAATGAATCATGCATACCCTATATTGCATACGGATAACACCGACTGCCGCTTCACACAGAAGATGGGAAGGGACTCACAGGAATACGAGTTTCCTGTAGGATTGGGCACTAGCTATGCCATCATATATATTGAGTCTCTGTCTTAAATTGATGGGCTTACTAGGCGCCGGGAGACGCCAGGTACTGGGAGACGCCAGGTACTGGGAGACGCCAACCGTCGGCGAGGGGCCAAGTCTTGTGGCTTCTGCTTAGGGTGTGTGATTGTGGATTATGGAGGCCACCACACCGCTAGACTTGGGATTTTGAAAATATGATTTATTATTTGGTAACGAAAGTATATATATGTATATATATACATATTTTTGTTTTGACTTAAGCACAATAGTGCTAATGAATTAAAACCTAAGGTCTAGAACTCAGATTTTGGTTTGGGTCGGTTAATTATCTCCAAACCCCAACTTCAAGGGGCGTAATTCTGAGTTGTATGCAGTTCATAGGTCACTGCAGGCATACTGATTGTTCATGCATTCATATGATTGTGTATTTAATAAATTTCTGTCATGCGGTATTGATGAGGGTAATTATCTCACTAAGCGTAAGCTTACACCCCAATAGTTCTTTTCCTTGCAGGTTGATCGATAGTTGAGAATGGGATGGGAATCGAATGCAAAGTGCTACCACTGAATCAGTACGATGAAAAGCTTATGTAGTTAATTCGGAATGCTCCGAAAAATGACTAATGTCTCAATTAAGTTTAGTATCTTTAGTAAGTTTAGAATTTTCTAAAATTATCTATCTTATTTCATTATTTTGGTAGCGGATACCGATTCTCTACGGTTTTGAGGAATTGTGGAAAAATAGATATCCATAATTATTTATATTATATAATGAGTCAATGAACTAAAATTGAAGATTTTAGCAAATAACTATTTAGAGTCTTGCAATTTCTGACTTGCAAGGAGATTTTCTCTTCATGGGTGTACACGTGATATGGAAATTCTAGGTAATACTACTAGGCCTCTCTTAGGGTCACTACACTCTAGGCTTCAGTAAAAGAAGAATCTGAAAAATAATCTACAAAACTCTCCTCACCTATGAAAACATCTTCACCTTAACCAATAGAGAAACAAGATCTTCCACCATCTGATCCCCTTGTAAATGATCAAAACAACAACAACAATCTTTTGACACTGTTGTATCAGAACCAAAATCCTCACCTGTAATTGCAAAATTTCCATCTCCTTAAGCTAAACCCAGCTTACCTGTAGTACAAATTCCTCAAGTTACTAAGTTTGAATAAGCATAACAGGAACTTATGTA
The DNA here is from genome assembly GCA_024138015.1 of Lumnitzera littorea. NCBI lineage: Eukaryota > Viridiplantae > Streptophyta > Magnoliopsida > Myrtales > Combretaceae > Lumnitzera > Lumnitzera littorea. Next base: position 57,407,792 of record JAMXBB010000012.1, on the reverse strand, counting down.
AGTTCCTTCAACAACCATTCTGCTGCTACCATAGGACTTAAATTTAGAAATTTTAGGGACCAAAAACCACATTTTGAAAGTTTAGGGGGATTTCATGCAATTTTCCTTAATAAAAAAGTAGAAAAACTAGAAGAGTAGAATAGATTTTTCTTTCGTTCACAAGTCTAGGGTTTAGAAGGTAGTTTTATTTTCTTTTCAAGATTTCAACATTAGAAATAATAGGAGTTATATTTGATCTCGAGTTGAAGATTGGAACTCCTAAAAGATTGTTTCATTCTTTATAATAAATTCTTGATTTAGATATTGTCTTATATATTATTTCTCATTTATGCTTAATAGATATTGCTTATTGGATATTTTAGATTATCAATTTATGATTTGTGCCTATTGTTTAAAGTCTTTAATTCCCTAATCACAACAATAAGTATTTTGACTCTATTGGAATACATGTTAATTAGGATTAAGTTTCAAAGCCTTTTCTAATTATTTGCTATGAATTAGATGATTTGGATTAAGGAGACATAACATACATTCCTTAATTAAGGTTTAGGAATGAGAGATGGTTAATTTAATTTATCACTTGTCTAAAGATAGAAAGGATAAACCAACTTAAAACTAAACTTGTTAGAAACACCTTTGTTACCATAATTGGTATTCTAATTATTTAGTTTGCAATTAAATTTTTAAAGATGTTGAATATCCTAATTTAATTGTTTTGTTAACTTAGTTTTTATAATTTAATTATTTTCATGAACACTTGATTTTAATTAGCTAGATTTAGATGGGATTGATACTAATAAAAATTAGACATCATTCCCTATGGATTCGACCTGGTCCTTACCAGTATTATTACTACATATGCGGCCTAGTGTACTTGCTAGTAAAATATGCTTTTGTTATAAAATTTAGTGTTACAAAAAGTAAAGTGAGGTTAAGCACATCAAGTTCTAAGCACCGTTGTTGAGGAGTGAGTTGCACTAATTTAGATATTTAGGACTATCTAGATTTAGGTGCTTTATTTTCTTTGGTTGTTTTCTTTTTATGTTTGGTTTATTTGTTTATTTTCTTTTAGTTTCTTTTTAGTGTTAGATTTCATCTTCTTTTTATTTTGCAGGCACTTCTCATAGAGGATCTCACTTTTCCATTATGTTGCATTATAGAGCTTTAAATTCAAATCCTTTCTTTGAAGCAGCATGAAGGTAAATCACTATATGAGGCGTGGTTACGATTTTGCAATTTGATAACTAGATGCCCACATCATGATACTCCTACGTGGAATTAGCTGTTGATATTTCATGATGGTATTTGATATCAAGATAAATTCAGGATCAAAGCTATGGTTGGAGGACCATTAACAAACATGCCAATGACGTAAGTAGTTAAAATAATTGACAATGTGGAATTTTTTGAGTATGATGAACGAGCTTCCTTTGTTAATCATGTGATCTCAACTCTAGAAAAACAAAAGAGTACTAAAAAATTATTAAGGAATCTAGAGCAGAAGTGGGAAGAAAGATTTGAAAGATAGAGTTTAATTTTCCAAAAATTAGAGACTCAACTAGCATAGGTAGTAGAGCTTTCAACCACTATATTAATGGGTATAAAGGAAAATTCTTCTAAATCTATTAAGGATGAGAAAAAACTAGAATTGCCAGTAATTGTGTTTAGAGAATCACAAATTGATCGCAGTAGTCAAATAGCAAGAGAGGTGGTAAAAGCATATGAAAAACTAGCTTGGGAAGCAACGGTTGAGAAATTTGCCCAAGTGACCATATAGGGGTTTGAAAGATCAGAAAAACAATTTCAAAAAGTTGTGAAGACTTTCACTCCTGCAGAGCATGTCAATGCTCTAAATCTAAGGTGAAGCAAGAAGATTGAAACTAAAGAATCATTGGATTTTACATTAAATTCAAGGGAAGAAGTGGTATGATAAAGGCGCATTCCTAAAGAATGTGAGCCTACATAGAAAAACCATATGTAAAGGCTATGGCCATATTCTAAGATGTAGTCATTCTAGATTATTTTTGGAAATAATTGAATCCATTCAAGAAAAATATATGATTGTATCTTGTAGACCCACTCTTTATAGAATCCTTATAAAATAATTAATAGGCCTTGTAATAGAATAAAAAAAAAAGTAGAAAAACTAGAAGAATAGAATAGATTTTTTTTTCATTCACTAGTTTAGGGTTTAGAGAGTAGTTTCATTTTCTTTTCAAGATTTCAAGATTGGAAACAATAGGAATCATATTTGATCTTAAATCGAAGATTGGAACTCCTAAACATGTTGTTTCATTCCATTTAATAAATTCATGATTTGGATATTGTCCTATCTATTATTTCTCGTTTGTGCTTAATAGATATTACTTATTAGATATTTTAGATTATCAGTTTATGAATTGTGCTTATTGTTTAAAGTTTTTAATTCCCTAAACAACAAGTTTTTTGACTTTGTTGCAATACATGTTAATTAGGATTAAGTTATGAAGCCTTTTATAAATGTTTATTGTGAATTGGATGATTTAGATTAAGTAGACATAATGTACATTCATTAATTTAATTAAGATTTAAGAATTAGAGAGGAATAATTTAGTTTATCACTTGTTTAAAGATAGAGAGGATAAATTGATTAATCCTAGGTTTTCGCTTCATGAGAAGGAATACCTAATGCTTAGTTTTCTTAAAACTATACCTATTAAAGACACCTTTGTTATCATAATTGGTATTTGATAAATGTGCAAAATTGCACATTTATCCCCACTTATAGCATCCACTTATGCATATATTGATGTTTTTATTGTGAATTTAGCTCAAGATTTGATGAATATATGCTTTTGGATCAATTATGTAATAGACAAATAAAAAGTATTAAAGTAGAGATCAAAACTTCTTATATATGTTCACAAGTTTTTCATCATATTTATGATAGTTGTAGCATTTTAAGTAACACCAAGTAGTTGTAATTTTCATATCAAAATTGAATAGCAGCTGATAGCTTTGGAATTCCATACCGTGATCAAGTAACCACATTAATGGAGGATCACAACTGCTTCAATTTCCATGTAAAGCTCAATCCATGTAGAACAAAGTAGTACACTCAATGATAACACTTGTCTATGCTAAAGAGTAGCTCATTTGAAGTGTTAGATGATCTAAACTACAGTAACATGAGCAAGACACCACTAATAGCAATTTATGTGAAGTAAAATAGAACACATGATTGGCATTCTTCTCAATACAAGGATATGGAATAACCAATTTATTCTCCATCTTACAACTCTTTGTTGAGGCTAAGTTGCCTTATCTTTCTTTGGATGCACATCAATTTATTACTCTAATTTGGTTGTTTGATAGGTTTATGAGCTTTATTTTTTACATCCAAGCAACCAAGTAGTAGCTATAACACTCCAAATAAACAACAAAGCATAACTGAATTGAGCCATTAATTTTGAATCCCATTAGGTGCAATTCTAAGTTCAAAATTACAATAGCTAGCAAGAGGTGCTCTAACTTAAATAGCAACCCTTGACCAATCAACAACTCTAACATGTTAAGCATCTGACAACTCTTGAAGTTAACTGCAGGTTTTGAAGCTAAAAGCCCCATGAAAATAGGTTGCAAACTTCTCTCAATTTAGTTGGGAGTAGTAGCATGTGGTGACTCTTAGCCGAAACAAGTCCAAAGGTAAGCTCCAATTGGATATTAAACGTTAGCTCACTACATTCACTGTATGACAACACCAAGAAAGGTACACTTAAGTGGCACTCTAAATTACCTAAGCTGAGCTCCTTATGAAGAACCAATAGTTTGTGCAACTCAATTTTAGTATGACACTCATATCATATTTATTGACCTACATGAAGAGAAAATGACACTATTTCACCATATTTTTTAGGAGGTCCAATAACTTTATTTGGAAAGAATGCACTTTTTATATGGAGTTGACCCTACGCGAATTTGCATAATCTCATTCTATAGGTCATATTTTAGATTGGAGGCCTTTCTCTAATTGGAACATTATGACTAAAGGGTCCATTTGGTTGAAGAATTGGGACACACGTGTAAGGAAAAGTGGTCGGGTAGGGTTTCATATAAAAAGGAAGTAGATAGTTGAAAGAGGAGGGAATCGAATATACAGTAGACAAAGGAATAGAATCCAGTATGTTGTTGGGTGATTTTAAGGTAAGAATTTGTTCTTGCAAAAATACAAAAAGCTAAATGGTACTGGGGCTAGTCTAATGTAGTTACTCCAACACCTATGACAATAAGTGTTTAAGAGAGAAATAAGTGACTGAATATAGATGAAGGTCTTAAGAGAGTTCTTACAATGTTTTCTCTTCATATTTATAAGCAAACATTGGGTGTTTGAAACAACAGTTAATCATTGGTAGTGGGCTACATAGAGGTCTTGTAATTAAGCACATGTCTAATATATAGGAGTAATAAGCGGTTATGTAATGAGATTGTATTGGATCATAATTATTCGTGCTACTTTCCTAAGTTCAAACTAGACACATTAATAGGCTTAGCTTGAAGGCCCATTAAATGGACTAAATCTTAGTTGGTATCAGTTGAGAATAGAATTAGTCACCTTCTTGTCAGCTAAATGGCTGAGTAATATTTTAGGGTAAAATCTAACTATTAACATTTGCCTCCTAACTCTAGTAGTAAAGAACTGGAATATGGGAGTCAATAAAGCTTAATGCTCAGTTTGGGCAGTTGGATGTTTAAGACCAAAATGAGTTTTCCAAATGCTGAGTGATGTGGGAAGGTTTGATTTTTATTTTGAAATGCAATGAGTAGTATCCTAAACGAAAAGTTGTAGCCTTTTAATTTTCATGCCCATTCACTCTTCTATGGTAGTAGGCATAACAACTGTCATCCTAGCCATCATTACGCTGTAAGGGCTAATAACTATCAGTAACATGATAACTATCAAATTTCTTACGCATAACACATGTCATTAATCCATACTTGACCATCTAATCAAAATCATATTTCTATCAGAAGCATAATAGGGTTATAAGGAGAAACTGTTCATATATAAAGGATTTTTCCATACCGATAAAGATTTCTTGGCTCTATTCTCATCAGTATCCACTTTCAAAGTTCTCATTTACTTTTGACATCTCATCTTCCAATGTTTTGTCTAGTTCATAATTCTCTAATATAGCTTCAACTAGGTATGGTTTGAAGCATCATTCATTGACTTGTACTTTTAGATTCTGAGACAACCGAGTCCAAGGCTACTTCTCCTTACCCCCCCAAAAAAAAGGAACATTTCGGCGTATTCTTCAAGTAGTTTGGCAAATAACACAATGGAGCGATGGGAACAACTTGCTTGCATCAACGCTCTTTCAATGGATAACAATCTAAATGATAGGAAAGGAAGATCAGTAGCTAAGTATTTGTATAATAATGTTGTTTATTATAGTGATCCCTCGGATGGAGTGGCAAATGGTGCCATTAAGACAGTTGTGTCGAAGTGTAATAAAGAATGGCAAGATCTTCTTGAGACATGCAATTTGTACAAGCTGATGGAGGATGAGAGGGTATATTTCCTGAGGGACTGTGAGTTTCATATATATCTAAAATACCTCGATTTTGGACTACATATCCCATTTTTTTCTTTCATCAAACAATTCTTTTTATTATTTCTAGGTCTTGCTGAGTTTGTGTTTGCCAAATACTTATAGACTTCTTATAACAACCCGATGGTTGGTATTTTGTAGCTGCTTGGTATGGTCGAAAATTTAAGGATAGGTTAGAGTCCAAAATCCATAATTGGCATGACAAGTTTTTTTCTATTGTATTAGATGAAGATTTGGATTTTTGGACCCAATGGATCAAGCCCATCCATCCCAAAGATATTGAATTGATGCTAAATTGTGTTAGTATAGCAAAAAAGATTCAAGAAAGAAGGAAGAATAAAATGTTTTTCTAGGATGTTGAGAGGATAATAAGACAATGCAAGAATGGGGATCTAATCTTTTCTAAAAAAGAAGTTAGGTGTTAGAGTAGTCATTGTGCTAAGTAGAGCTACAAGAGGAAAGTCATTTTCATGACTTAAGGGGATAATAGTCACCTTTGAGATTTGCTCGGCAAGGATCTTATGAGTTCTTGATTTTTCTCTTTTTTCCATTTTTAATACTCTTATCCTTTATTATAGATATAGGTGCAAGCAATGTAGATCCCACCAAACTACTAGCCTAAGCAAAGGCTAAGAAGTTAAAGCTTGATAAACGTATAGGTGTCAAAGCACCTATCACTCAGTCACTTTCATCGAAAAAAGGTCACATAAGAGAAAGTTGTAAAGCAGGTTGCTGCTTTGAAAAAGGTGGCTTGTCTCGCTAAAAAGAGTCAAGGGATTGAACAAACTAGAGTCGTTAAGGCTATACAACTTAAAGTAATTCCTTCCTCGGAAAACATTCCTTAAGAGGAAGGGCCAGGTGAATCCTGCTAAGAAATCAGTGGTAATAATGGTACCGAGGTTATTCCTTAAGAGATGGCTAAAGGCTCATCAAGCCAAACAAAGAGCCGAGTCCCTAAAAACACAAGCAGAAAAGAGCTTACCAACCAACCTCTATCCAAGAAATTCAAAGCATTAGACGAGAGGACGAAGGAGGCTTTGAGGAATAAGGCTCTTGACATCAATAGTGGTGAGTTCATTCCTAACCATGAGGTGTGAGAGTACTTCATACCATGTTAGAGCCAGAACATCAACGACATATTGTCACCCTGTTGCATGATATAAGTACAAATCACCTTTGCACTTACGGCTCATGTTCTATTACTGACATAATCTCATCTACATACAAATTAGTAGCCATGTTTTGATGGCACTAGATGAAGTCAACAAAGAAATGAAGAAGGTAATATTTACATGTTGCTGCATGACTTATTCATCTTTGTTAATTTATTATAAAAGGTTGAGGAGGCATATAACTCTTCAAAAGCTTAAAATATCATGACCAAGAGTGTGAGAATTAAGGCTAAGATGGAGGTTAGGAAACTTCAAGAAGAGCTTTCAACTGAGAAGCTAGTACATGCCTTGGTGGCCAATGAAGTCTTAAGCCTTAAGCCTTAAGACCAAGAAATGAATTTAGTATAAACAGATTAAGGACTTGAAGGAGGAACTTCACAAGAAGCAAGAGGAGTGCTAGGGGTTAGGTCGAACAATCACCTCAATGAGTGATGAGGAAGACAGGTTAAGATATGAATAAATGAGTTGGAGATAAACAACTCTAAGCTCGAGTCTTACGTTGTTGAGTTAGAGGAGGCAGCAAAAAAGAAATCCTCAGTAGAGGAAGCATTAGAAATCGTGACTCCTAATCGGCAATATGAGAGATTGCTTAGTAAGAAGAAGCTTCTATAAGGGGTCCAATAAGTGAAAAAAGAGATTTTAGAAGTTTACACTAACTATTATAAACACTCCATTTTACTACTTTTTATTTTAATTTTAGTCTTTTTTTTTTTTAACTTTTAACCTAGGTTTACAAAAAAATAAAAAAATTGAAAACAATAGAAAGCATAAAAAATAAATAAAATTAAAAAATGATGTAAAAATAATAAATTGAAAAAATAAAATTTAAAAAGTGTCAAGTTGAGTCAAGTTGGTTAGTCAATTTAGGGTCGGATCAAACAATAGTCGAATATATACATTCAATTTAATAAATTTTGAGTCTTTAGATAATTGAGCTTCATTAAAAAATATTTTTAGTCTAGTGCAATATCAAGTGAATTTTTATTTGATTTATATTGTGTTAAATAGACTTATGATTTATTAAATGGGTTAGTGTGTGTATTTTGGGCTATGGGTCATGATCAATTTAAAACTAGATGGACAAAGTTCAACCCAAGATAAAAAGCCTAAATAAATATGGGGTTCCTAGAAACTTGATCTTAAAAATGGATTGGATTAAATCTTGAATGAATTTAACAAATCTAAATTGGGTATTATCGTATCTTATGAATATTGGATTTGTTAAGATTGAATATTCATAAAAAAAGATCCAAAAGATTCAAGTTCATGGTCTATGAATAATGGACATTAGGTTGTGAAAAGAATACATGCTTTCACAATCGCACAAAATTCACAAACTCTACATAATAGTACTCTTCGCTGCACTGTCCACCACCAAACATGTCTATCGTCCTATACAGCATCCTACGTATGCCCAGATCATACACTCCACTGTCCACTAATGAGAACTTCATAGCATTGTCCAGTACACGCATGTCCACTGCCGCACATCTAATATGTCGCATGTCCACCATCCTTTAGTAAACTATAGTCCACACAAATGGATGATTTCATTTGCAATTTCACTCAAGCACACAATCCAATTGAAGAATCAAGTCACACGTACATGACTTGATTATTGTGATTTGACCCATTTAGGTAACTGGGTAAATTGTTTTAGTCATGTATTTATTTTGTTTTCAATAACTCTATTTTACTAAATTGTTTTTTTTCTTTAGTGCAGGTTGTTTAATAATTTTAATGTATGTCATGCATTTTAAATAGATAAATTTGCAAATTTTTAGATAAATTATGTTTTTTTAGTTAAATTGCATTTTTTTAAATATAGTTACATATCCACTCCAAGATTTATATCTTTGGTGAAGATATGTATTTAAATTGCATCTTACTTCTTTTTCATTTTTTCATATATAGTTACATATCTTTTTTGAAATTCATCTCTTAGGTGAAGATATATATTTAAATTGCATCTCATGTCTTTTTCATAAAATTGCATCTTCTAGATATGGTTGCATATCTTCTTCATGATATATATCTTTGGTGAAGATATGTATCTAAATTGAATTTTACGTCTTTTTCAAAAAATTACATTTTTTAGATATAGTTACATATCTTTTCCGAGATTCATATCTTTGGTAAAGATATTTATCTAAATTGCATACTTAAATCATAGATTCGCATAAATCTTGTATGTAGTGTTTCAGAAAAATTAATTTTTAACACAGTGATTTTTCTAATAAAAATTTTAACTAGAGTCTTTTCAAAAGATTAAGTTAGTTAGGTCTATCTTTTATAGATTCACATAATTAGATATTTTTAGATTTTTATTTAAAAAATGAATTGCTAAATAATGTAAATCTAGCTCAATATTTAAATTGAAAAAAAAATCAACCCACTAAATCTTTTGTAAAAAATAGAACTACGTTGGCTTGATCCTGACTAATGGGTATGTAGGTATATTTAGAGCAACAATAAAAAATATTGGAACTTTCGTTTTTGAAAATTTGTAATAAAAACTCATAAAAAATTCATTTTAATTACATTTTGTATATCTTTACATATTTTGGCATTTTTAGAAAAATTGTAAAAAAATAAAAGCCCATTATTTTTATTTACTTTTATATGGTGACTTAGTTTTAATAGGTTAGCTTTCAAGTTTAGATCTTTTGGTTAAAATTTTTTAAAAATTATTTTTTTAGAACATTTGTAGAATAGTAGCTAAATTAAGGTTTTCTCACCCGAAAATCTTAATTTAACTTTTTACTAATTTAACTAGTTAGCAGCTCTAATTTATTTATTTTTTAATATTTCTTCCTCAAAATTTTTTAAAGAAAAATGTTTTTTCTTAATTTTATGTTGAATAATTTATGTTAAGCGGGTTAGGCTTAATATATGTTAAATTAAGGAAAACCAAAATAGGGCTCGAAAGAATTTTCTTTAAAAAATGTTTAGGAAAAAAAATATTTAAAAAAATAAATTAGAGTTACTAATCAGTAAAATTGGTAAAAATTCAAATTAAGGTTTTCGTGTGGAAAAACCTTAATTTAACTACTAGTTTACAAGTATTTAAAAAAAAATTTAGAAAATTTAATTAGAAGATCTAAGCTAACATGCTAATATATTTAACTAAGTCACCATGTAAAAGTAAAAAAAAAAAAAAAACCAAATTAATGGGCTTTTATTTTTTTACAATTTTTCTCAAAATGCTAAAATATGTGAAGATATATAAAAATGTAATTAAAATAAATTTTTGATGATTTTTTACTACGAATTAAAAAAAAAAACTTCTAATATTTTTTATTGTTGTCCCAAAAGTATCTACTTATCCGCTAGTTATGATCAAACTAATATAGTTTTATTTTTTAGAAAAGAATTAGTAGGTTGATTTTTTTAATTTAAAAATTGAGCCAGATTTTCATTATTTAGCAATTTATTTAAAAAAAATGTAAAAAGATCCAATTACGTGAATCTATAAAAAACAGACTTAACTAACTAAATCGTTTGAAAAGACTTTAGTTAATATTTTTATTAAAAAAAACTACTATGTGTGAAAAGTTGATTTTTGTAAAACCCTACATGTATGATTTATACGAATATAAGATTTAGATATATAAGATTGATACATATTTTCACCAAAGATATGAATCTTGAAGAAAATATGCGACTATATCTAAAAAATGCAATTTTATGAGAAAGACATAATATTCAATTTAGATACATTTCTTTACCAAAGATATAATCACGGAGAAGATATGCAACCATATCTAAAAAATGTAATTTTATGAAAAAGACATTAGATGCAATTTAGTTACATATCTTGACCAAAGAGATGAATATAAGAGAAGATATATAACTATATCTAAAAAAAAATGAAAAAGATGTAAGATACATGTTAGATACATATCTTTACCAAAGATATAAATCTTAGAGAAAATATGTAACTATATCTAAAAAAATGTAATTTAACTAAAAACATGAAATTTATTTAAAAAAATACAATTTATCTAAAAATTTACAAATTTATCTAATTAAAATGCATGACATACGTTAAAATTATTAAATAACCTGCGCTAAATTTTTTTTTTAGTAAAATAGAGTTATTAAGAAAAAAAAAAAATAAATGACTAAAACAATTTACCCAATTATCTAAATGGGTTAGATCACCACAATTGAGTCATTCGTATGTGACTTGAATCTTCAATTGGACCGTACGCTTGAGTGAAACTGCAAATGGAATGGTATGTATGTATGGACTATAGTCTGTTGGAGGATGGTGGACATATGGAGTGCTGGATGTACAGTAATGGATGTATGATGGACAGTGATGTGAAGTTCTTGTGAGTTGATGGTGGAGTGCGTATACTAAGCATGTGTGAGTTGCTGTGCAAGATGGTAGACGTGTCTAGTTGTGGGCAATGGGGCAAGGAGTACTGTGTGTGGAGTTTGTGAATTTTGTGTGACTGTGAAAACGTGTGTTCTTTTCACGGACCAATGTCTACTATTTATAAACTATGAACTTGAATCTTTTAGATTTTTTTGTTGTGAAGATTCAATCCAAAAAAATCCAATATTCATAAGATACAATGATCCTTGATTTAAATTTGTTAAATTCATTCAACATTTAATCTAATCCATTTTTAAGATCAAGTTTTTACAAACCCCATATTTATTTAGGCTTTCTATCTTAGGCTGAACTTTGTCCATCTTGTTTTAAATTGATCATGACCCAAAGCCCAAAATACACATACTAACCCATTTAATAAATCTCAGGTTTATTTAGCCTAATATAAATAAGATAAAAATCTGCTTTATATTTCACTAGACTAAAAATATTTTTTAATGAAGTCTAATTATTTAAAGACTTAGAATTTATAAAATTGAATCTACATTATCAACTATTGTTTGATCTGACCTTAAATGATTGATTAACTTAACTCGACTTAACATTTTTTAAATTTTACTTTTTCAATTTATTAGTTTTTTCACCATTTTTTAATTTATTTATTTTATATTTCAATTTTTTTTATTTTTTTCAATTCAATTTTTTGTTTTTTTATAAACCTGGCTTAAAAGTTAAAAAAAAAAAAGATTGAAATTAAAATAAAAGGTAGCAAAAATAGGGTGTCTATGACCATGACCTGTTTAACCTAGACTTTGCCGACGTAGATGATAATTACGCTAGTAATGCAGATGAAGAAGTTGACGAAGAAGTGAAGATTAAGGTTTAAGGGCAAGGTAACAATGATGAAGCTAATGTTGAAACTCCTATTGATGATAAGGATTAATCATCTAAGAAGACCCCCTACATTTGTAAAGAGATATCCACTTGCTCCAAAACCCCTAGTACAGGAAAATAAGTAAGCTCCAAGAGGGTCCCATCTTCTTTTGATTAGGACAATACTTCCGCCCAATCAAAGAGCAAGAATGTTCCAAATTCTTGAGATTCTATTAATTTGTATTTTATCTCATAATTGATGTGGACTTAATATGGTCAAGATGCTTACTATCTATTGTAAAGTGATATTCGGCCTTGATGACTTTTATCTCTAGCACATTTCATTTCACATGCGTTATTAGTTTTCGTCATGTTTTATTTCACACACTTGTTCTCTCTTTTGGGGACATTTTATTTCACGTGCATGTTAGATGTCTTTTTGTAAACATAGCATTCCTTAGTTTTATAGGACATGAACAAGTGTTCTTTCGTTGCTATAAGATTACCTGTTATGAGGTAGAATAGAGTTCATTCTCTCATTTCTTAGCATATTAGTAAAGAAGTATTGATATTACTCGTCAATAATTGTTGAGCTCATTAATAGTCATAGGTTTAAACTTATTAAATATTGGTTTGTTTGTTGTATAGCTAGAACTTCATTAATCCATTAATCATGCATTGATCGGGAATGAAAATGATGGGAAATAGAGCTATTCATAAAGTTGTAATGAACATTTCATACTTAAGACATCATGTAGATCATCACCTTACAACATTTAGAATGGAAACAAACCATAACATTAAAGGAACTAAGTAAAGTAAAGCTTTAAATTCTTAGCATTCCGTACCTAAGGGGTGATTGTCCTATCCAACCTTTCTAGTTGATAGGCCCCCTTGCCTACAACTTCCTGGATCCTAACAAGATCCTTTCGATTTATGTTAAGTTTCCTTTTACTATCTCACCAGCCAATTGCCTCTAATTTTTGGTAAACCAAATCTCCAAGCTAAAATACCTTGTGTTTCACCTTTTAATTATAATATCTGGTTGCTTTATGCTGATATGCGATGACTCTTGCCTTTGCAACATCTCTTATCTCCTTGATCATATCTAAATCAGCCATAAGACCAACTTGATTGGCCATTATGTCAAAGTTTTCCTAAAGATTGGGCAGATTCAATTCAATCAGTAGTATAGCTTTCGACCTATATGTTAGTTTGAAGGGTGTTTCTCTTATTGAAGTCTTATGGGTAGTCTTATACCCCTATAAAACACTTGGCAGTTTTTTAGCCTATTTTCCCTTTACTTGATCAACTTTCCTCTTCAAACTATGTAAGATAATCTTATTAATGGATTCTACTTACCTATTGGCCTAAGGATGAGCTACTGATGTGTAATGAAAACAAATGTTGTGTTTCTCGCAAAATGCTCAGAATTTATCATTATCAAACTGTGGTCCATTATTAGTAATTATCATAAATGGGACTCCAAATCTCAATATAATGAAGTTGAAAACAAAAGCTTTAACCTTTTGTTCAGTGATTTTAGCCATTGCTTTGGCCTTCGCCTTATCATACCCCAAACCAAGGAGTCGTGACAACCCTACCGTATAAACCAACGTAAGCTAGAAGCTAGCCACTTTATTTGCTAATGTAGGTTTAATTTACACCAGGCCTTTACCACTCTACAGTTTTAAGTCATTATTTTAATCCCTATTTGGCATTAACCTGTGGTGTAATTTATTAAAATAGCTTTTGAAAGAGATTTTGTGGTATAAAAGCTTGAAAAGAAAACAAGTTTTATTAACAATTTTAGAAAAAATGACATAATAAGACTTTATAAAAGTCCACAGGTTTACAAAACATAGTATTGATAATAATAGCTGAAAATAAGAAGGTCACTTGAAGAGACCTTATTAGTTTTCCTAAAGGTTAGTAAAGTTAATAAATAAAATAGTATTTTAGCCAATTGGTCTTGAATCTTGCCTCCTCGACCCCATTCCCTACACTTTTGGAACTTAAAGTAGTATTGGTATATCTACCGAAAATCTTGTAAGATAACTATAAAGGCCCATTCACTTAGGAGAATTAGAATTTTATTTCCTCCTTATTCTTTCTTACGATGTTCACTTGTTTTTTTTTTTTTTTTTTTTCCTTTGAATTGCAACTAAAGAATCATCATTTCTCATAAAATTTTAATTTTTTTTTTCCAAAAACGACCTCATCTTAATTTAAGGACAATCACCACCACCAACTAGCACTGCCATACCACTAAAAACCATCGTCGCCCTTGCTACTGCCATCACCATCACCACCACCACCTACCATTGCCACCGATATTGCCTATTACCCTCACCACTACCATCACCGCTGCCATTGTTGTTGCTACTACCGTTGCTACTACCACCAACACTGACCATCACTACTACAGCTACTACTACCACTATTGCCGTTGTTGTAACCATCGCCGCTATCACCAACTACCATAGTTACGATTACCACTATCACCATTACCCCTACTATTGCCACCATTACCACCGCTACGCCCATCGCCATCACTACCAATGTTGCCACCACTACCAATACGCCACTACTGTAGCTACTACCACCACCAACAACCACCACCATTGTTGCCACTATTGTAGTTGTTGTTACTACCATTGTCATTGCTATTACCGCCACCACTATCGCTATTATTACCATCGCCACCACTAACCACCACCGTTACTTACCACTAGCACTACCACTGCTGTCGTCGTTACCACTACCAACCATTGTAACTACCATAGCCATCATTATCATTATCATTACCACCACCAACCACCACCACTACTATTACCCTCAAAACCACCAACCACCACTGTCGCCACCATTACTGTCATTGCCACGGCTACTACCACCACCACCGATCACCATAACTATTGCTATCACTATTGCCACCATCACTACTACCAACCATCATTGTCGCTACTACCGTCGACATCGCTGTTGCCATTAGCATCGCTACTATTGTTGATACCGCCACCGCTACCGCCATTGCTACACCACTAACCACTATAGCCACTACTACACTACCAACCACTATAGCCACTACTACTATTACTACCATTGCTGCTACCATGGCTAACTACTGTTGCCAACCACTATTACCACTACCTATTACATTAGGATTAGTTGAGAAAAAAAAATGGATTGAGGATAATTTAGTTATTAAAATTATATTACATGTCTATTATTAAATTACTCATAAATCTAACTAACCAAAGTAATATGTATTACACCCTTATTCATTTGCTTAGGAATTCAAATTCCATTCCATCTCACTCTATTCCATTAAGGGAATGAGTCATAAGGAAATGAGAATGAGCAACAACTTCATTAGTAAGTGGGATGGAGACAATAGTACAAATCCTATACAGAGCAACCTAGGTTTTTAAGCAAGGTTAACTAGATATAATGCATATTCAAGCAAATGCCACTGTACGACATTGATTGATCATCATAAGATTAGAGAAATTGCGTCCTCTTTAATTTGGGTTTTGAGGAGTTTCATGCTGCGCATTTTGCAAATTAAAACCAAATTGGGGCTTATACAATAGAGAAACATGCTTTACCTGAGACTACTTTTTAACTATGGTCCCCAACCTTGCCATGACCTCCTCTTCTATCACTTAGTTTGACTAAGGGTGGGAAAAGGACTATTTCTGCTCTCCTTATTAAAGGGTCTATGTTTAGCATGAGAAACCTAATAATTTTCCCCTAGTGGGTTGTGATATAAGTCCTATTAGTAGGTAAATCAAGTTTATGTTAGATTTCTTTTGGAATGATCAAGCAATTTTAAAAAATTCAATCCAACAACATCATAAAGCAACCAATACATAAAATCTAGTACTCTAAATAGTAAAACATTATTCAAGCACATACGTTGCATATGCACAAGCAACTATCTTACCATTAGAACCAAGACATATATTAAGGTCTCTAAGTATCATTAAATAATACTTCAAAGTGCAGTGAAATACTAATCCCACTTACTTGGACATGTGAAACTTGACGGTCCTAATAGTTGATCTCATTTGCTTTCATTGTTCTTCCTAAAATAATAAATATAATCATTTTAGTTTTACTAAATATAAAGTTAGATAAGTTCATTTTAATAATTTAAGTGTGGTTATGACTTATCTCTAGTGAGTAATATAAGCTTTATATTGAGTTCCAACTTGTTGTTGTAGTCTTTGAATAAGGTTCTAAAAGTTCACTAACACCAAGTCTTGATCTTAGAACCTTTTGACCAAGTCTCCAAGATTATCTCAATTATACCCTTACTCCAATCAACCCTCTGAACAAAACTTTAAAGTTATTTCCACTAAGCATTTCACATTAACTAACCCTTGAATCAAGTCTCAAAACCATTCCAACTATATTTCCATTATCAAATACTTCCTAAACAAACCTATTATGGGTGAATAATTAAGTTCCTTTTACTATTTAACCTTATAATCAACTCTTTTAACTAAAGAATAGGTCCCCACTTTATAGACCAACACTTTGAAGATGTCTCTAAAGTGATCTCTTCCAAGCCTTCTAAATCAACTAACATTCTACTTAAGTCTCTAGACTCAATACAACCACTCTTCTTTTACCAAACAACTCCTTAAATAAAGCTCTAGCATATTAAGAGTTAAGGTCCTTTTATTTACTAACCTTCTAAACATGTCTCTAAAGTCATTACAACCAAGCTTCTTATACCAAATAGCTTCTCAAATAAGGCCCCAATAGGGTTATGATCACAATCCTTTACTATTTATCCCACTGATCAAGTATTTGAACTAAGAATAAAGTCCCCATTTTACCAGTTCAACCATTTGAAGAACTCTTCTAATAGAATCAATTTATAAATTTATTCCTAGTGACTTGGCCCAACATTCTATTCTAGTTTACAAGCATGATGCAACACGATCATACAATAGGTTCTTCATGCCCATAACTATCATATTACTCCAAACTTCCAAATCCTCTTATCCTTCCTTTAACGCATGTATATCATAACTAGTGATTTATGCTTATCTCAAATCCCATTCAATTCAACCAACTCTAGATTACTCTCTATTGTAATATTTTATTAGAACTATTGCATGTTGATTTTCACATGACTAATTGTACAAAAATTTCAAAAAATGGCATATTTCATCAATTTAATGGCTCTAAAAATTACTAAAAATTATTTTTAGTTGAAATCTTTTCATAGGATCCAAACATGCAATATAGGAAAGTTTTAGAAAAATTTTGATTTTGAAACAACAATAATAGGATCATTCAAATTGGCTTCGAAAATTACTCTATAACACATGATTTCTTGAGGATGTACTAAATCTACTTAGAATATTTACAAACTGATATATTTCTTGAAATTTATATATAAAAATACTTCAATATAATATTTTTTTCATAATATTTGGACTTGTTTTAGTATTTTTAAGAAATATAGGAAAATCAGAAGGAAATTGTAGCTCACCAGAAAACTAAAATCTAGCCACCACCTTCTACCATGATTTTGTTGGCTTACATAAGGGTTACCCTAATTGCTAGCTGGCGGTAGTGGTTTGCCCCCAGATTGCTCTTCTACCTTAGCTCCATGATGTTGCTCGGTTTGTGCAATTTCTTTCTATTTTTCTCCATTTTCATCTTTAAGCTTTTACCAACTTCTCCAATTTTTCTATAACTCAAACATCCTAAAGAACTGATAAGGAGCATTTGAGAATTTTCCAAGGATTGTATAGTTGAGAATGAACATTTTCTCCCTCTTTAAGTTTTAAATACCTTCCCTTTTAAGTTTAATTAGGTGTCCTCATGTGAAGTTCTTCAAACAACACTTATTTAAGAATTTGACACACCTAAAGCCAACCAAAATCTGCTATCCTTACCATTTTGTTATGATTTTGGCTATTTTTCCTAATTATTTAAGTTAGTTTTATATAATTTAAAGTATTTAGGTATTTTTTAGTATGTAATTATATATATTAATCACACCCGAGGTACACATACTATTTTTTTATGTTATTTTATATCACTTTATTATTTTAGCATCCACAAGATTTATCTCTAAAGTTCGGTTAATTTCCATTATCTAATTTACACATTTATAGTGAATAAATTATAATACAATATAATTTAGTAAAATTAACTCTTTTTAGTTATGTTATTATTATTTAATTATATTTTTATAATCTAGACTCACGAAGTATCTTCATCTAACTCATATGACTTACTCATGAAATATTGTCCTCATTGGTTTACTTTTGTGTATGTCCTAAATTACTAGTTTGGATTAATTACATGAAATTATATGACTTAAATTTCTACTCTCTTTCAAAAAGTTTTGTCCTCAAAACTTCAATTATCTACCTTACCTACTTCACTTCTAAATACTTTAATATTTATTTTCATATCATTAATTAGAATTAAAGATATATCATTAACTTAATTTGTAAAATAACCATGTCTTAATCTTGTAGTCTCTGAATATATCTATCGTATATCTAAATAAGTTGCCCTTCCATTGTATTATCCTCTTATAGGTCTATCAACTTTCTTATCAATTGGTTCAACTTAAGGCTATCTTGCATTGTACCTATACATACTTTACATTTTGATTCCTTGATTTTTGGAGATTTGTTAATCCTATATTTGTATAGATGATTCCTTTAGTATATAATTCCATCGTATGTCCATGGGTTTATTCCTAATATTATGTTTAAATTCTTTCTAAGCTTATATACTATCACCATATAGCATATATTAGGGTATTCTACCAAACTTAAGAGTAAAGTAGGTCTACATATCATGTTTAACCTTTCCTACCAAATATCTTTAGGTATTCTCTATATATCACCAATTCCCATTATCTATGTACTGTCCATCAATCCTTATATATGTAAATAAATACTATAGATTCATCTATTACTACATAGATTGCCTTTACATCATTAAGTCTAGACTTTCTCTTCATTTCTTACTTATCTTCTATCTACTTGTACCTTTTGAGCTAGATTCTAAAGTAATATATTTACTCGGTTCCTAATTTCAATCACTTTTTGAATTTGAGTTCTAAGTCTTTTAGCACCATGGTTTTTAAATATAACAGTTTCGAACCATCTTCCGATCCACAATCTAAATAGAATCTTACTTTCAAAAATCTTGAAATCTAATTCCTACTATTCATACATATCTTATCTTCCAACATTATTCCATATCATACTCATTAATTTTCTAAATCTGATTATCTCTTATATTGATGGGTCACCTTCTATAATGAATTTTTAGTTAAATCTATTGTTTTTTTTTTTTTTTTTAACCTTACCACATCAGTTAGATGCTATGTCATAATTTATGTTGCTTCCACAATGTAAGGTTTAAGCACCCCTTTAACCCACATATGTAATTACAAAGTTGAGTTTGGCAAATGTCAATCCTCTTATGACATACTCAAAAGGATATAACATTGACCCGATAGATGAATTTGACTTGAAATTGACATGATTGGAATTACTAAGATTTTAATGAGTTTTATGACTGACATGATATGTTTGAATTAACTCAAAATAGAGTTCATAGAATGAGAAAAATGACTTTTAATAGATTTGATAGTGGAAACATAAGAGTTCATAGATTTGCCATCTTCGTCTTGTATATTTACATGTACTCAAGATATATTGGAGAGTTACAATGATTCCATCATCATATTCCAATCTAGTAATATCTTCTTACTTCTTTTCTTGACTTCGCAATTAACCAAAAGTGCACAACCTCATTATTTATTTCACAATCTAATCTTGCTACACCAAAGTCTTACTCTTTTTTATTTTCATGAATCATTTTAGTTCATCTCAAGCATCTTCTCCCCTATTTTCTTGTGGTAACAATCTTTATCATCGCTAGTTTTCATCTTTTTGAACACAGCTCCATTCATCTCTTCCTTGCTCTTCATTCTATATATTTAGTAAATTCTTTATCGTACTACTTTTAGAGTATAACTCTTACAATTACCTAAGAATTTCCCTTCTTATTCTCTACTTAAGTTTATAAAGTCTCTTAAATATGTTTTAATGTGTCCATCTCTAATATAAGTTACTTTCATCTATGTTACTCTTTATTATAGTTCATCCTCTTTTCTAAACCATCTTAATTCCAATCCACTTCATGCCTTAGGTCTCCACTTTACTTTTACTTTTAGTCCTCAAAATCATATCAACATCTTAGCTTTACAATCCAATACACTCTAAATCCTTGTTTCTAGACATGTTACTATATTCAACATCATATAATAAAATTTTCATCTTACTTATGTTTCTACCAGGGTATATTCAAACCTTAATTTCAAGTAAAGGGGTTCGTATTTCATATTTTGTTATCATTTTTCAAATCATCTTGAAAGTACTCCTTTCAAATATCTTCCTAAATATTGACCAAATTATTGACATTTTTAAACCTTGGTATTCTTAAATCCTTTTAGAATCTAACTCCCATCTTTGTCTTAATCACTTTATATATATCTTCTTTTGTACTTAGAAATTCTAAATACTTCTAAGTCAACTTGATTTAAGTTATTTAAGTCTTAGTTAATGTAGTTTCCTATATTCATCTTCAAAGTATCAATTCATCTGAATAAATTCAAAAGGTTCAATATCTCTTAAGATCTAAGTTCCTAATGCTCCTAATGCTCCTTTCATTGTACTCTAATATGAGACATTCCAATTAACCAAAGTGTTGCAACAACATCTTTGATCACATAAATATCTACTTTAATTGTCATCTATTTAGGTTTATCATCTTATGAGAATGATAGTAGTTGGCTCTTAATAAGTTTCAATGCATAAGGGTACATAGAAAAATTTTACATTCTCCCATCCTTCCTTAAGTATCTCATCACTTCTTTAATCAAATATCTTATATTCACAAGTGATTGTTTACTCAACACTCAACCATATATGACCTACAAATAAGTATACAGTCCCATTTTCAATTGGCTTCTTTGAGGGAAAATTTCTCATTTTGTTAATATTATACAAACTCTACTATACTTACTTTGATCAACCTTTCCTAATACCTGTATATCACTTGTGATAAGTATGTTTTCCCATACAAGTATCATTAATCAAGTATGCTTAAATAGTGATAAATTCCTATATTCAACCCCATAACTCAACATAATATTTAAGTATCCGAACTACCTTCTAAAAGAGTTATTTTTTGTTAATCTAATGTCATCTAGTTCCTAACAATAAATCTTTCATTGAGATTTTAGTGTCCACAAATCATTCATCTCATACATTTTCTATATTCTACTAAATATCGTAAAGTATTCCTTATAATATACAAGTCTTTGTTCATTAAGAATTAAGTACTAATCAACACTAGTAATTATCAAATCACTTGTATTCATAACCATATCATAATAGCATTGGCATTCTTAGAACATCCCTATATCTCTTAATTAATAAATAGAAACAAAATTTTTCCCTATCAAATATCATATTTAAATTATGCTCATTTGTGATTCCTTTACTTAAGCCAATCTCTACATATATAAATTCTAGTATAATTAACATCACTTAGGACTATATACCTCTTACTTCTGGTATTTTTCAAATTTCCACTCCTCAATTCTCGACCTGCTTGTGTAAATTCTCATATATTCATTTCAAAGTACTTTTAACTACATTTTATACCATATACTTCAAATCCCAGCTTATGATTCCATAATTACATAGTAGAATTCGAACTTACCTTAGAAAAGTGTACTTCAGAACTTACCTCAATACTTAAGAAGAATTATATTATCATTAACTTTCATCTAGCAAGGATCTACGTACCAACTTTCGTACATATGAAAGATCACATATCCTCTTCTTAAGTATTGGTTTCTAATTGCATTCACAATTAATCAATCACATAATCATGACTAAATCAAAAAGAGAATTGAAATACATGAGAATTTGAACTTTACTCCAAAATTTTATGTTAGGTCTAAACCAAAAGAAATAATATCAAAATTAATCCTTCCCATAATGAAAATCATGCAGATAACTTTTACATATATATTTAACAAAAGATCGTATATTTGTCTTCCAACTTCTCTATTTCCTATTATTACTACTATTAGTTATAAAACAAGATCATATCTATGCTAAATAGAAGAGGTAAAACATTCTAATCAACATAAAGCTCATCCAACATCAAGAGTTCATTATGAAAAGAATAACCACTTCATGTTAAAAGTAATCTAGTTTTCAATCAATGATTTTTTCATAAAAAAATTAATTTCTAGAAGTTATCTCAAAATTTTACTAATTATTAGCCTATAAACTTCAAAATTTTATTATAAAACTTTTATTTTATTATTATTTATCCAGTAAAAGTCTATTTCCATGCTTATTCACAAGTACATCGCTATTTCTAAGTTAGAGTCAAAACTTGTTGTAGTCTATTTCGACCTTCTAAACATAATAATTTGCTTTGCTTCTCTATCATCCTTAGTATTTGAATTAAGTTCCATTTTATAATTTAACTCTTTAGTTCCCCAATCAACCTACTATTTTAAGTCTTTAGAAATAATTTTCTTCCTAAGGTTCTCTTCTATTTTACTCTTTTAAGGTTATAAACCCAATTATTTTCATCCTTTAGTTTTCAACTCAGGTTATTGCAACTTTTGAGCAATTTTTCAGAAGTTTCTTTAAAATCTTCATTTAACTTCTAATCAGTTACAATTTTCTATACTAACATTCTCTAAATAGAAGTTTACAAAGAACCTCACAATGATATAGTGAGAAAGTCTCTAAAAAAATATAGAATGCTTTTAGTGTCTCCTGGTTATAGCTTCTCTAATAATTCCCCTTTTCAACTCTTCAATCACTAAAAATGACATTGTCAATATTAATGCAACATAACCTCCTATCTTAACAATTATTCTATCTCCAAATAACAATAGTAGTATAAATCATCGATTATCTTCTAACGCTCTCAATCATTCTAACATCTCCAAGATGATTCTCTCAATACATATATGCAATCATACAATTTCACTAGAAATATAGAACAGTATTTAATTGTTCAGTCTTTAAACAATTCATACAATTTAACCTTACAATGCCTATGCTCTTCACTATTTATTATTGTCTCCAAGCATAAACAAGTCAATGATTTCGTATTCAAAATTAAGTACAACATAAATTAAATTAATATTACCTGTTACTCATTATTTCTTTACATTATATACAATCTTATATGTATATATAACTCACATATAACTTTATAAGTCTAAATCTTTTATGTCTCATTTACTACCTCGACTCTCAATGTTCATAAGGTGTTCTAATCATTTTGATTATGACATCTCAAAGTTAGCTCAAATACTATGAACTATTATGCCCTAAACTAAGGAGTCGTAACAGCCCCACTACGTAAGCAAACCTAAGTTAGAAGCAAGCCACATTAGTTGTTAACATAGGTTTAGTTTACACCAAGCCCTTACCACTTTACAGCTTTGAGTCATCCAATTCAATCCCTCTTTGGTATCAACCTATGTTGTAACTTACTAAAATAGCTTTTGATGGAGATTTTGTGGTATAAAAGCTTGAAAAGAAAATAAGTTTTATAAACAACTTTAGAAAAACAATGTAATAAGACTTTATAAAAGTCCATAGGTTTACAGAACAAATTACTAGTAATAATAGCTGAAATCTAGAGGGTCACCTAAAGAGACCCTATTAGTTTTCCTAAAGGTTAGTAAAGTTAATAAACAAAATAGGATTTTAGCTAATTGGTTTTAAATCTCACTCCCTAACCCTACTTTCAACATGTTTGGAACTTGGAGTAGTACTAGTGTATCTATTGAGAAACTGGTAAGAAAATTATAAGGGAATGAATGGTAACTTGATTAGTAAGTGGGAAAGAGAGAGTAGCACATATCCTATATAGAGCAACTAAGGTTTTCAAGAAAGGTTAATTAAGTGCAACACATGTTCAAGTAAATGTCATCGTATGACTTTGACAAGTCATTGTGAGATCAAAGAAATTGCACCAACTCTAATTTGGGTTTTAAGGAGTTTTACATTGTGTACTTCATAGATTGGAACCAAATTGGGGCTTGTACAATGGAGAAATATGCTTCACTCAAGATTACCTTCAAACTACGGCCCCCAACCTTGCTGCGACATCCTCTCCTATCACTTAATTTGACTAAGGGTAGGGAAAAGACCATTTCTGTTATCCTCATCAAAGGATATGTGTTTAGCTCGAAAAACCTAATTGTTTTTCTCTAGTGGGTTATGATGTAAGTTCTATCAGTAGTTAAGTTAAGTTTATCTTAGATTGCTTTTGAGATAATCAAGCAATTTCAAACAATTCAATTGAGCAACATCATAAAGCAACTAATAGATAAAATCCAGTAATCCAAATAGCAAAACATTATTTAAGTACATACGTTGCATATGCACAGGCAACTATCTCATCTTCGCAACCAAGACATATAGTAAGGTCACTAAGTATCATTAAATAATACTTCAAAGTATGTTGAAGCATTAATCCCACTTGCTCGGACATGTGACACTTAATAGTCTTGATATTTGATCTTGTCCACTTTCATTGTTCTCCCTAAAATAATAAATATAATCATTTTAGTTTTTCTAAATATAAAGTTGGATAAGTTTATTTAATAATTTAAGTGTAGCCATCATTTATCTCTAGAGAGTGGTATAAGCTTTGTATTAAATTCCAATTGATTACTGAAGTCTTTAAACAAGGTTCTAAAAGCTCACTAACACTAAGTCTCAATCTCAAATTCCATTCAATTCAACCAACTTAACATCACTCTCTACAGTAATATTTTATACAAACAAACCCCAAAACCACTGTATGTTGTCTTTCACTTGACTAATTGTACAAAAATTTTGAAAAATGGCATTTTCATCAATTTAAGGGCTCCTAAAATTACTAAAATTTAGAGGAAATATTTTTGGCTAAAATCTATTTATAAGATCCAAATATGCAATCTAAGGAAGTTTGAGAAAAATTTTGGTTTTGAAACAACAACAATAAAGTCATTCAAATCAACTTTGAAAATTACTTGATTTCACTCAATTTCTTAAGGGCGTACTAAATCTACTTAGAATTTTTACAAATTGATATTTTTCATGAAAATTATAAGTAAAAATACTTCAAAATATATATTTTTTTTCATAACTTTCGAACTTGTTTCAATATTTTTAAGAAATATAGGAAAATCATATGGAAGTTGGAGCTTACTAGAAAACCACCATTCTACCACCACTTTGTTGGCCCATATAGGCACTATCCCAACTATTAGCCACAAGTGGTGGTTTGCCTCCAGATTGCTCTTGTATCTTATCTCTATGATGTTGCTCAGTTTATGAAGTTCTTTTTATTTTTATTTAATTTCATCTTCAAGCTTTTACCAACTTCTCCAATTTTTCTATAACTTAAATATCCTAAAGAACGGATAAGGAGCATTTGAGAATTTTCCAAGGATTGTATAGTTGAGAATGAACATTTTCTCTCTTTAAGCTTTAAATACCTTCCCTTTTAAGTTTAATTTGGTGTCCTCATGTGAAGTTCTTGAAACAACACTTGTCCAAGAATTTGACATGCCTAAAGCTAACTAAAATCTGTTGTCCTTACCATTTTGTTATGATTTGGGCTATTTTCCTAATTATTTCAAGTTAGTTTTATATAATTTAAAGTATTTTAGGTATTTTCAGTATGTAATTATATATAGTAAACACACTTGAGGTATCATACTATTTTTATATGTTATTTTATGTCACTTTATAATTTTAGCATCACATAATTTATCTTTAAAGTTTGATTAATTTTTGTTATCTAATTTACAAGTTTACAGCAGCTAAAATACAATATAATACAATTTAGTAAAATTAACTATTTTTAGTTATGTTATTATTATTTTATTATGTTTCCATAATCGAACTCACAGAGCATCTTCATTTAACTCCTAAGACTTACTCGTGAAATATCATTTTTATTAGCCTACTTTTGTGTATGTCCTAAATTACTAGCTCTAACCAATTATGTGAAATTATGAGACTCACACACCCACTTTAAATTTGTAAAATAGTCCTTGGCAATTATAACGAATTGTCGTTGGGTGATAAAATTTGGAAATGGTCTGCCTATGTCTAATCCCCATTGGGTAAAGGGCTACTAACTAGTGAGGCTATGCAATTTAGTAGAAGGTGCATAACATAGTGCCTCATGTTTCTAACATTACGGACATTGTCGAATAGAGATCTTGCACCTTCCTTCATAGTTGGCCAATAATAGCTAAGTCAGAATAGGCAAATATATAAGGTTTAACCCTTCACATGGTTGTTGTAGATACCGCTGTACAATTTGAATAGTATTTGTTATGCATCCTTCGGTGGAAGGTAATGAAGGTAAAGTTAGGTAATGCTATGTTTGTACAATTGGTCGTCTATTAGAATATAATTTGTGGCTTGATAAACTAACCTTTGAGCATCTTTTCTATCATCAAGAAGAAATCCATCCTTTAAATAGTCTATGGTTGGGTCCATCTAAGACTTCTCCTTTAGGTAAGGAGCTAACTCACAACTTTGCTCATCAGTTTGTAAGCTCTTATTAAGGAGATAGTCAATAAAGAGCTTGTCATTTAAATCAAGGAGTGTCGTAGGGCCAACTTCGACAACTTATTGATAGCAAGGTTTTTGCTTCTAGGTATTTTTTCAATTGAAAAGGATTGAAACTCTTCCTTGAGCGTTTGTACTATTAGTAAGTACTTACTCATTACTTCTTCTTTTGCTGTATAACTCCCTTTGACTCGATTCACAACGAGTTGTAAGTCAGAATAAACTTCAACTTTCTTGACACCAACTTCTCTCATTAATTTGAGTCCAGTTATTAAGGCTTCGTACTTAACTTCATTGTTGCTAACTGGAAACCTAAACTTCAAAGCATAATTAACTTTCACATTGTAGAGTCCTTGTAGAATGAGACTTGCATATAGATTCCATATCTGCTTCTTGACCATCTCTATACCATCATCTTCATTAGTGAATTTAGCCACAAAATCTGCCAATACTTGAACTTTTAATGTTGTTCCGGGTTTGTACTTGTTAAGCTTATTTTTTCTTAGTTTTTAAAATATTTTCCTTAACTCGGCCAATATTAAACCCTAACCTTAATATTGGTCATCGACTAAGAGTTAAAGAAAATTGGTTTTTCTTTTTAAAAAATTGTTCAAAGTTGCTACTTGATCAGAATCAAGAAAAAGAGTTGGTTATAACTAATTGGGTGGATTGGTTATAACTTAGCTACTGGTTTTTTGATAAAACTAATTTTTAAAATGATTTTAAAACTAGAAATCTAGATTCAAGGGTTATCTTATTAAACCCTAAATAGGTACTACTTTTTAACTTTTTGAATTTAATTTTACTTTTCAATAATACCCTTTATTAATTTCTAAACAACAAATCATATGACATACAACTACGTTAATTAAATTGAACAATTATTTACAAAAATGGAAAAAAGCAAACTATCCATTTTTTTAAGTTACTTTGTACTTATGTACGAGTGCCTATGTACCAACTATTCAAGATCAGATGTACGTAGTTCTTTCAGAAAAATTTAAGTAGGTTAGTTGATTTTAAATTTAGAAAGTGACTAAGTTTACATCGTTTAGCTATTTTATTTTATTTAAGAAAAACACTAAAGAGAAAAGGATTCTAATTTGGTTATTTTATTTTTTGGGAAAATTCTAAAATATCTTAGTTTTTTGAAAAAAATGGTCTATTTATTTTTATTTATTTTAAAAAAATTTAAGTATTAAAACTTTTTAGAAAAATCCTAAAATACTTAAATGCAACTTTCTATAAAATATGCAATTACCATGGCTAACATACTTAAACAATGGAGAAGAAGCTTAAACCATAGCCTAAATTATAGAAAAAAAGCTTAAATCATGACTAAAATGTTTGAATCATAGAAAAGATGTTTGAAAAAAAAATGATGCATTTATTTTGGGAAGTTCTAAGAAATCCTAACTTTAAAAAGGTTTATTTTAGTTTTTTTTTTTTGAAAAATACTTTTCTAATTGATGAAATGGTTTTTTAATATTTTCTTCATTTTATTGTCTTATATATATATTTATTATTTTATTTTATTTTATTTTATTTTTTTTGTTTCTTTACTAAAACATCAAAATAAAAAAGAAAAACGTTTTCCTCTTTCTTATTTCTTTTTCTTTTTTCATTTTTTCTTTCTCTTTCTTCTTTTTTTTCTTTTTGGATTCTTTTCTTCTTTTCGTTTTTTCTCTCTTTTTTTCTATGGGTTACAATTATAATATAACAAATTGAAAAAGTAAAAAAAAAAAAATACA
Source organism: Lumnitzera littorea (assembly GCA_024138015.1). Taxonomy (NCBI): domain Eukaryota; kingdom Viridiplantae; phylum Streptophyta; class Magnoliopsida; order Myrtales; family Combretaceae; genus Lumnitzera; species Lumnitzera littorea. The sequence continues at coordinate 57,379,388 of JAMXBB010000012.1, read as the reverse complement.
ATAGAATATTACAAAGATAGTAAAAATAATAAAATAAAAAATAAAAAAGACAAAGGAAACAAGGAGAGGTAGCTAGACCAAGCTAAGGGGGATATAGGTTGGATCTTCAGCAGGCAGGTTAGATTTGATCGAGTTGGAAAGCTCTTATTGTGGGCAGTTTCTAATATAACTTGTCTTAGCTTAAAAGGTCTCGAGCTTGTGTAAATCCTAAAAAGAGAAAAAGGGGGTATGTAGAGAGAGAGTAGCATTTGTGAGTAGATTTTAGTGATTGTGAATGATGAGTTGATGGTTTATAGTAAAATAGAATCCCCTATTTATAGGTATTATAGTCGATTTAAGGATGGAAAATATTAAATATAATATAATTTTTTTCTATGTTTAGGTTAGGCAAACTTGGACAATATATGATGTTAAATACAAAGCTGCATATGGAAAATATAATTAACATACACCAAGAGTGTACCCATTATGCATAGGAATGTGTTAGAGTATGTCCAATGTGCATAGGAGTGTACCTACCATACCTGTAAGTGAGTTGGTAAATGATGTGGCTTATGATTTGGCGATGATGTAGTGATGACATGGCATGACGTGACATGGCAAATGAGATGGCATGGTGTAGCGATGACATGGCATGGTGATGTGATGGATGTACGTACCACTCAAGATCTTTAGGTCATATGCAATATCAACTTAAAGTATATTACCATCAGGCCGTTGGCTTACGCCTTATCCATATGTGCAATTAAATTGTACGTATGGATAAGATCTGCTTAAGGTAGATTTGAATCTAAGCCTAGGCCCTACATTCCTTTCCTAAAAAAAACTTATTATTAAAACCTAAAACTTATTATGTTAAAAACTTATTTAAATTTCCTAAATTTTCTACTTTTGCATTTTTTTTTCAAAATTTTTTATTTTTTTGTGTTTTTCTCTAAGTTAATCATTTTTTAAATTTTTTCTAAATTTCTTATTTTTTCATATTTTTCTTAAATTAGGATCCTTTACCTTATCCTACAAACTCTAAAATTACGATGGAGCAAAAATAAGGTATCTACAATATTGTACACTATAAGCATTTAGCTCTAAAGTATACTTCATCATCCTCTCTAAGGAGTATAGTCACTATAAAGTTCGCTACAATGGTTGATCAGTAAAGACAATAATTTGATGTACCTCAAATATGACTTTAACTTTCTTGTTGTGAGAACCACCACTAATACAAATTTCTCAATTTTTGTATATCAGTGTTCCGACTCTTACAAAACATGGCTCATGTAATAAATTGATCGATATTCTTTGCCTTCTATTCGAACCAAGAGAGAGGAAAGTACTTAGCTGTTGACTGACAAATACAGATATAAATTTTTTTAGGGAAAGGTTGAGCAGAGTATTGGTGGTGACGTGAGAAACTCCTTCAGTTAGTTGAACTTCCACTATTTGTCCACTAGAAATCTTTTCAATTTTTTAAGATTTTAAAAATCTTTATACATCTATCAGTACTTTTTGACACAAATCTATTTAAGGCGATAATCTGCATAGTTAGTTCTTAAACTTCCATAATTGTGTAAGGAGACTTCATGTTCTAAATAGCATCAATCCTCCTTGGGTTTGCTTCAATGTCATGCTGAGTGACCATATAACCCAAAAATTTTCCTAAAGTAGAACCATAAACACATTTCTGCTAATTCAGCTTCATATTATACCTTCTTAAATTACTGAATGTTTCCTCATGATAGGTAAGATTCCAATTTTCTGTTGTTCTTTTAACTATCATATCATCGACATATACTTTAGCATTACAATGAATTTGAGGCTTAAACATTTTGGTGACAAGCCTTTGATAGGTCACACTAACATTTTTTACCCTGAAGGACATCACCATATAATAGTATCTCCTAAAGTTAGTGATAAAATATTTATGAACTTCATCGTCTTCATCCATTTTAATTTGATTGTAGCTACAAAACGCATTCATAAAAGATAATAAGGCATGTTCAGTAGTCGATTTAACCATTTGGTCTATTTTTGGTAAGGGGAAACAATCTTTAGGATAAGTCTTATTCAAATTCGTAAAGTCTATCCACATACATCACTTGCCACTAGACTTCTTGACTAGCACACAATTAGCTAGCTAAGTCGGATAAGGCTCTTCCTTAATGAACCTTACCTTTAATAGCTTTTGGACATCTTCTTTTATGGTTGCTTGCTATTTAAGAGCAAAATGCCTTTTCCTTTGCTAAATCACTTTCGCATTAGGACCAATTTGAAGCTTGTAGGTTATTACATCTCTATGAATGCCTAGCATATCTAAGGGAGATCATGCAAACACATTGGTGTTATCTCATAAAAAAGTTGATCAAACTTTGGCAGATATCTATTGACAAAGGTTTCCCTATCTTTGTCATCTTCCTGAGATCATTTCTTAATGGGATTCCTTCTATCTCTTCCTCAACATTTTCTATGCCAACTGATTTTTGTTCTAGAAAAGTTTCAACTTGAAAAATTTTCTTACACTAAAGTGTCCTTATATACAAGGATCTTGCTAATTGTTGGTCCTCTTTAGATAGACTAACTCTAGTAGAGGTAGGAAATTTGGCCTTCAAATGCACAATTGAAGGGATCATGCTAAATAAATGTTGACATGGTTTACCCATGATCATATTATATGAGGACTAACACTTGACAACAAGGAAATTCACCTTATCTTCTTTAACGTGCTTGTCATCTCCAATATAGGTTAGGAGAGAAATTACTTCATTGACCTGAATGGGATGATTATTGAAAGCATATAAATCATAGTCATAAGATCTTAGCTGTACTTTGATCTTTAGACTCATTTGATCAAAAGCAGGTTGAAAAATAATATCTGCCAAACTTCCATTGTCAACAAGAATCTTTTTGACCTTGAAGTTGGCAATTCTTGCACTAATTACTAGTCCATCATCATAGGGCCTTTGAATGACCTCAAAATCCTCTTACGTGAAAGAATTTGAATTGTTGACCTTGAACTTCTAGCCCTATACATTACAAACATAATGTATGAAGTTAATTGAGCTTGAAGAGCTTGACTAGCCTAAGACAAAAGCTCTCCCAACAATAACATTTATTATACCATTCGGTGCTTGCTATTACTTTCATCTCTTACATCTTTCCTAGCTTGAGAAGGCCATATGACATTTTCTTACTCATCACATCTCCTTTGACTTAGTCACTTAACATTCTCGGTATCGTGTGCAAGAAACTTGCTTAGATACCTTCGTTGGATTGTATCATCAATTGCATTATTGAGTTAGACACACTCATTAGCATTATGGCATCTTGTATGGTGCACCTGCTGTGGTTGCGTAACTTTAACCTACTTTCTCGGTACTTCAGGAGAATAAATTGAATCACAACTATTCTTGGCATTGTTACCACCATGTTCATAGTTTTGATTCAGGTAGGCATTTTTATGGAAAAGGTTAAGGATATCATCATATTTTTTGTTGAGTTCTTAGTTTTCTTTTGCTAAGTCAAGGCAAAGTTGCTCCAACTTAGCCAAGCACTATTCATCAATATGCTTACTTCCCCCCACTTGGTGATGGAGTGAAGAACTAGCACCTGCACTCTTTGTCATTCTCATCTTAGCTATGTAGGTGTGTAATGAAAAATAGATGGCACCAAATGTTGTCAAGTGATTTTAAGGTAAGACTTTGTTCCTGCAAAAATACAAAAGGCTAAATGGTATTAGGACTAGTCCGATATAGCCACTTTGATGCCTAAATTAGTTAGTGTTTGAGAGTAAAATAAGTGACTGAATATTGAATTAGTTCTTACAATGCTTTCTCTTCATATTTATGGGTGAACATCAAGTGTCTAAAACAATAGTTAATCATTGGTAGTAGGCTATGTAGAGATCTTGTAATCAAGCATATGCTTAAAATATAGGAATAATGGATGGTTATGTAATGAGATCATACTAGATCATAACCATTCGTGCCACTTTCCTAAATTCAGCTTGACATATTAACAAGTCAGGCTTCAAGGCCCATCTAATGGATTGAGTCTTAGCCCATCAAATGGATTGAGTCTTAGTTAGCATCAACCAAGAATATAATAAGTTACCTTCTTGTCAACCAAATGGCTAAGTAATATTTTAAGGTGAAATTCGACTATCAACATAATAATTTAAGAGAATTGGGAGAAAACAGTTGTTAGAGTTTTCATTTTTTTTCCTAGTAGTATAGTGAAGAATAAACATAACTTTATTTTCTTATTTAATTTGATGATATATTCTTTAATTTGAAGGCACTAAATCCATTTATTCTAGCTTATTAGAGGAATGCTCGGGTGCCAAATGTATCAAGATATGCCGATTTTGTGTTAAGTGTCAAATTTGAGTTTACCAATTAGGATGTTTTCTTTTCCTTTTTAGTTCAATTGTTATATATATTGATTCATTTAGATATTGTGATGAGATATTGTGCTTGATATATATCGGGTTTTACATTGATGGATTTAATGATCGATGTATATTATGATTTGTTCCAATATTAATTTCGAATAATTGGATATTTTGCTATTGGGTTCATCATCTAGTCATATAGTGTTTCACTATCACTTTTTAGCTAATTAGAGTTATAGAATATTCGGGAGGGTTTCATTAACTCATAATGAACATGGCTTGAATATTTGAAATTGCTTGTCATAGGAATATGCAGGTTTTAATTAAATTCATGAGCCTATGCACTTATTGTAGTTGGAAATATGGTTCAGGTCATAGGGACATGCTCAAAACATATTTCTAATTGGAATAGCAATTTTGATGTGAGTTGATTGCTATTTTTCCAATAATTATAGATAAATTGCCTTAGTGAGTAAATTTATGCTATAATTAGAATAAATTTGTGAATCCTAATTTGATTTTTTTTCTCCTAAAGCTAGGACCTTCATAGTGTAGCTAGGACATTTGGTTTAGTGTTTACCTTGTTAATTAGTTTTTACTATCTTTTAGTTTAATTATTGATAACTTAACTTAGAGAAAAACTTAAGTGATTTAATACTTAGTACCTAGCTCCCTATGGAATGTGACCTTCACTCACTGTTTATATTACTTCTAAGATTTGATTCAATAGTAGTTTCATGCTTACATTTTTAGCAAGTCAGTATTCTAATTATTTTGTATGCAATTGAATTTTTAAAGATGTTGAATATCCCAATTTAATTATTTTCTTAATTTAGTTTTCATGATTTAATTATTTTCATGAACCCTTAATTTTAATTGCCTATATTTAGACTCAACTAATACTAATAAAAATTAGGGATCATTTCTTATGGATTTAAGCTAGTTTTCATCAGTATTATTACTATGTACGTAACCTACTGCACTTGCTAGTAAAATACTTTTTTGTTATAAAAAGTAAAATGAGATTAAGCATATCATATTCTTATAGGATGTATTTAGGATGCCCCAAGAACTAAGGCAAGGCGGAATAGGCATGGATGAAAATGTTAAGGAGTTTCAAATGCTCTTAATCAGATGTAAGGATGATAAACTTGAGCCTTGAACTATTTCCAAGTTCATTTCTAGGATAAAGCATGAGATTATAAGATGCTACTTAAGTTTCTCAAAGACTAGAAGGGTAGAGGTAAAATAACCCTTATTAAGCTCAATCGAGCTAAATTCCCCCATTATGAACCTCTTTAGCAAAATGGCACATTTTATTCCCTACCATAGGACGACCTAAGTATGGACTTTATTTTAGGTTTACCCTAAACACAAAGAGGGAAGGACTCAGTTTTGGTCAATATAGACTGCTTTAACAAGATGGCACATTTTATTCCTTACCATAAAACTTGTGATGCATTTTATATTACTAACCTTTTCTTGTTGAAGATCGCAAGACTGAATGAAGTTTTACAAGGTATTGTTTTCGATTGAGATGTTAAGTTCTTGAACTTCTTTTGGAGGATCCTATGGAAGAGGCTGGACACTAAGGTTATGTTCAATTTTAGTAGCCACCCTCAAACAAATGGGCAGACCAAAATGGTCAACTAAACTTTAGGAGCACTACTCTATGCTACCATTAATCTCATTAATTGTGATCTATGTTTTCCTACTATGGAGTTCACATATAATGACTCTATCTACAACATCACCAGAAAATCCACTTTTGAGGTTGTGTATGGATATAAACTTACCATACCCTTCGACTTAATAGCAACATTAGTTTCATTATATGTAAAGGTGTACAAATGGGTTTTCCCCTACAGACAAGCCTGTTTAACTTGCTTTTTAAATAAGTTTAGGTTGAGGTTTTTGGTTTGTTTAAAAGCAGGTCAAATGAACTTGGGTTGTTCAACCCTCAAGCCATAGTAGATTAGTTTAGGTTGGCCCATTTAATACATTTATATCTTTGGCCCCCAAGCTAGCCTTATTGACTTGCTTTTTAAACGGGTTAGGTTTGAAGTTTTTTATCTTGTTTAAAAAGTAGGCCAAAGTTAGTTGAGCTGGGGTAGGTCAAGTTGGGTTAGCTCATTTAACCTACTTGAATACCTTTAAGTAGAGGAAAGTTAGGGTGGTATGGATTGAGCTTAAAAGATGCCAAGGTTGCACCACAAAGTTTGAAACCGGATAACTAAGACCAATATCAAGCAAAAGCAACATGGAAGCTAGGGAAGAAAGGTAATATACTTTAAACCAGGCAACTTGGTATGTTTACCCCAGTAGGGACCGTTTTCCACACTTAAGAAAGGATAAGCTATCTCTTGGAGTTGATGACCCTTTCAAAGTCATATGCAAGATTACTGGCAATGCTTATCGGATTGAAGTGCCTCATAGATATGGCATCTGTACCACCTTCAATGGAGCTGTCTAGATCCCATATCTAGTAGAAAATGATGAAGCCAATAAGGACTTTCCTTATTTGAGGATAAATCACTAACACCCATGAGGAGATGATAGGGATTAAGTCCTTAGACCAATCATACATAGTTAAGCTCAAGGTCTTTAGAATCTCATGTATTGCATTTTGGTTTATTAGCAAGCTAAAGATGAGATTGCCCTCCTTTTTTGAGGTTCCTACCATTTTCTTAAGTGAGGAAAATTAGCTCTCATAAAGACCAAGTCACTTCCCAACCTACTTCAAGGATCTTCAACCTATCTATGTAAGTCTCTAACCTATTTCGTTATTATAAATCATTCACAACAACTCAACTGACTCTCATCAACTTGCTCGACCTAACCAGCTCTCTATTTACCTGTAATCCGATCTATTTTAGTTGCTATATAACCTATTTAAGCTGCTACTAACCATATCAACTTTGCATGGAAAGAAGTTTCGCTTTATCTCTTCCTATTAGGCATGCCTAGTAATCCATTGATACGTATCCCTTGACATTGATCCAAAAGTCACCTTTTTCTGACATATTCCTTTTGTCTTTTCTCCCTTTTCCCCTTAAGAATATATTTTACAACATGTATGTTACATTTTATCCTTTTGTAATTTCCTTTTATTTACAAAAATCCTAGGGGCTCATTATAAATAGTCTTACATATGTAATGGCCTAAAAGGTGAATTTGCATATTGAATATTCCATTTTATTTCTTGTAGTTTAAAGCTTCAAGTTACTCTTTGCTTATCTAATTCCTTTAGCAATAATTAGTGGTAAGAAACCTATTTCACTTTTTATGTGTAACATTAAATAGTGGCTTAGGTTATATGCATTATTTGTGTGTCATATCCATTAAATAGCTCATGTTTGCTAAGCCTCATTCAAAAGCTACCTTTTGCTTCACATTAAACCAATTCTTTCATGTGTTTAAATCTCAAGATGCATCAATACCATTTCCCATGCATGTTGAATTAAAGACCTCATGTGTATAACCCTAAAGCACATCATCCTTTAGTATCAAAGTGGAGGTTGAAAGAAGGGAATCATTATGTTTAAGTTATGTTTATGTAGTTGTTGTGCTATAGTAGGTGTTATGAGTAATGTAGCTATTTTTGTTGTAGCATTGTTAGTGTCCGTAAAGCAAGGTTGTTCTTGCGATTGTTGAAGGAACTTGTTTGAAGTTACTATCAATTGTTAGCAAGTGCTATACAAAGTTGTAGTTGTTTTAAAGTGTTTGATTATTATATATTATTTAAGTTGCATTAGAGAGTTGCTATTGAGAATGTTAAACCTAAGTGTACAAGGAGTTGTTAGAGATACAGAGAATGATTATCTAAGCTACATAAAGAATGTACCTTCAAACCCCAAGTCTATATACGAATAGATTCAAAACTTAACTACTGTTGTGGAAAATCTTACAGTCGTTGTACAAAAGCTAGTTGAAGCCTAACTTGCTGGTGTTTTTCTTAGGAATCATTGAGTTGGTTTAAGAGGAAATAAGAGTCTAGAGAGTTTGGTTAGTGAGATGTAGATATAGAGGAAGAATGTTTGAACTTGGCTCGAAATGAAGAAACTATAGTAGGATGAACTAGACGAAGAGTAATGCTAGAGGAAGTAGAAGAAGAAGAGGGGGATAATTTTTGCAAATTTGAGGAGCATGGAGTCCAAGCTTCTAAAGGACTAGAACATCAAGGAATGCAAATGTTGACCTGTTGTAGTAATGGAGATGTGGATGAGTAACTAGAATAGGAAGAAAGGTCGACAAATTGTTTTAGTGCTGTGACTACTATTGAGCTTGAATTTTTATTTTCGTTTTCCTTAATTTGTGTAGTATTGAACTTTGACCCATTTAATCTTAACCTTTGACTACCAGTTAAGGAAAATCTAATTTTTCATAAATTAGAAAAAAATTGGAATCGTCGCTTGACTTAGGTCAAGAAAAAAGGTTTAGGTTAAAATGAATTAAATGGATTGACTTTAACTTAGCCATTAGTTTATGAAAATTCTTTTCAAAGAAATAATTTTTCACAAAACTCGAGAAATTGAGTTTAGGGGCTAAACTATTAAATCATAAATGAGTGCTATCTTAACTTTTCGAATTTAGTTTTATTTTTCAAAATAACCTTTTAACTTGAAAGAATAATTCTAATTGGCAGAAAAAAAATGAAAGAAAATTAAATTTTATTTACAAAAGAGAATATATTCAATAGTTAAATTTTGCCTATTTACAAAATGGGAAAACAAAAAAATTCTCTATTTTAAGCTACCCTATAGGTTTATACGTACCCTCTAGTAGGGATTAGATTTCCAACAGTTCAGTTTTAGAAAATTTTAATGGATTGGTTTATTTTAGTTTTTTGAAAAATTCAAATTTACATCATTAGCCATTTATTTAATTTAGAGGAAGTTATAGAGAAAAAAAAAGAGGAAAGAATCTTAATTAGTCTTTATTTTTGGCAAAAAATCCAATTTTGTCCTAATTTGGAAAATGATCCATTTATTTTCTCAATTTAAAAAAAGGGATTTTCTAGGAAATAGAAATATTTCTTAATACTAGTTTTTTTCTTAATTTTTAATTTTTCAAAATAAAAGGCAAAATAAAATAAAATAAATGAAACTAACAAATGAAAGAAGTAAAACAAAGTAAAATAAATGGGTAAGGAAACGTAAGTAGATTGGGTTAGTGCTGGGTACGCATGGTTAAAGGCGAATTGGATCTTATTGTCAAATTTGAAGCGCAAAAACTAGCCATAAAGGGCAAAGGGTGACGAAACCTATGCAAGCAGCTACAATGGAAGTTAAGGACTAAAGGGATGTCATACTAGGGTTTTGAGGTATGCCAAATTCAATAGTGGTGGTGTTTCATGACAAGGAGTGGTAGAGGCAATGGTTTGAAGAGGAATGAATGATAGTCAATTTGAATTTCTTCATTGGTGCTTTAAATAAATTGAAATGAAAGATTGATTTTTAATGAATCTACAGGCTTCCAAAAATATAAATATACTAATTATGCAAGTCCACGAACAAGTAGCGAACACGAACCATGAATGGGTCTTCGACATTCAAGTAGGATGAGGAATAGGAAGTGGGAGGGGGTTTTGACGATGAATGTGTATGGATATCATACACCACGACACAAACACAATCAGGGGATGAGCTCGAAATAGGGTTTGATACAACTTATGAACACTAAGTATTACTTGGGTTTTAAATGAGAGATTAGATGCGACTCAATAATTAGCTCAAATGAAGGGTTCACCAAAATTTGAAGGGCAAGATTGATGAGAACACGAGAGATTAAAGAGTAAAGCACACTTAATGATTTGAAATGTAAGCTCTAAGAGCTTAAGAATATCCTTACTCAAAAGGGAATGTTTAAGTGTAATCATTATTTGTGCATTTTTCTTTCTATCTGCCTAGCTAATTACAAAAGTTACTATTTATAGTAAATTCTAAAACCTTAGTAGCAAAATTGTAAATAATATACAAGACACTTAAGCCATGAAGAATGGCCCATAATTGAAATAAGGAAAACATTTACAAGGTATACAAAATTGCACATTTAAGAGAGTAATCGGTGTGCGGTCATTTGAGTTGTCTGTGGGATTAGACTTGAGTAGGGGACAATTGGCAGTCGAATGTTTGAACTGGGGTGGAATGTTTGGAAGTTTTATTGTGCTTGGCTAAGCTCCTAATGAGGTTGGCCCACAATTGTTGCACTAGTGGATTGCTTAGCGCTAATTTCCCATGTTGTGTGTTAAGCTATTCTTTGGCCTAAAGGCCTCAGCCATTTGGTCCCTTGCCATCTCGGTAGATGACAAGACTGATGCTAAATGGTTCCTTTTCCTCCCTTCAGCCTTTTGTCATTAGTTTAGCCTTGACAAGTGTAGGTCAACTTTGGGTTAAGACCAATCGGCTTCACCTTTTGGTAGGTTGTCCTTGGCTTTTGACAAATTGGCCTTAGCTTGAGGGTTGTCATGAGCTAATTCCTATCATCATCGTGGGGTTGAAAAGAAGTCATCCTCAACTTTAGGTTGTGAGTGTAGGCCTAGATGTTGAATAGGCTCCTCTTCCCCTTCTAGTCAAGCAATGGCTCTTCCCATCCTTTTGAACCGTATAGGTGTTGAGGAAGCCATCATGGATCACTCTTTGGTCATTCTCCCAAGGTCGACTAAGAAGCAAATTTGTTGCATTCCTAGGTACTACGTCGAGGTTAACCTTTTCCTCATATTGTCCAGCCTTGAATGCTATATGAGCTCTCTTATGTACATGAACTATACCCTTATCATTAAACCACTTCAGTCCATATGGTTGGGGATGTAGGTCAGTTAGTAATCTCATCTTCTTTATTAAGTCGGTAGAAACGATGTTGGTATGACTACCTCCATCAACTACTAAGGAATAGGTCTTCCCTTTCACCAAACATCAGTTTTGAAGTAAGTTCTACCTTTGACTTAGGTCTTCTTTATTGTCGGCTCGTCTGCTTGTCAAGGCTAGGGGTTCTCCTATCTTAGGATAGACATTAATTGCTTCCTTATTCTTAGAGCTCTTATCACTTTGGCTTTTTACTTGAGCGTCAGGTCCTTCACCTTTAAAAATCAATACCCTCTTGTTTGGGCATTGGGAGGCAATATGTCCGTAACCCAAACATTTGAAGCACTTAACTTCTCATGCTTTGGTGTTAGGCACTCTCTCCTTTTGTACTTTCTTAATGTCAGCCTCTTTAGGTCGACTTGACTCTCTTCTCTCCATCCTTTTCTTAGGCTTTTTCTTCTCTTCATACCTCTTAAGCTCAAGGCTGCCTTGTTGAGGTTGAATAGTTGGCCTCTGATGACTTCTCCTCCTCTATCTCTCTACTCTTAATGCCAAATTGATTAGCTTATCCAATGAGTCAAATAGTTACAATTTGACTATGTTAGCAATGTCTTCTTAGAGTCCACTTAGAAACTTGGCAATGGTATGGTCATATGGCTTGGTAATCTCACATCTAGCCATCAGGTCTCAAACTCTTTAACAATGTTTCGACCTTGCCTTAAGTGCTAGAAAGCATGGAGAATCTCTTGCTTAAAGTAGGTCGGTATAAAGTGCTGATTAATTAATCTCTTCATAAGCCTCTAAGTTCTGATTGGCTCCTCTCTTTTGGCATCTCTCTTGGCGATCAATTATCCCACCAAAGACTTGCATATTCAACAAAGGCTAATAAGGCTAGCTTAACCTTAGTTGTGTCATCATACTCATAGCACTCAAACAACTTCTTTACTCGGGAAACCTAATCAAAGAACTCTTCAAGTTGGCTTCTACCATTGAAGATCGACAGCTTAAGATTAATGTTGTCAAGTCCTCGACCCTCTTCTTTAAGCTCTTTGGTTCACCTCGAAGTTAATACTGTTGTCATGGTTTCTCCTTAGCTCAAGCTGGTTTTCTCTTCTTCTCAGCTTGGCAGCGCTTCTCGATTATCATTCATCATTATCAAGCTTATTGGAACCACTTCGACAAGTGGGTGCTCGTTCCTTTCTTTCACCTTGGCTAACTCATCTATGTCCTCTAACTAATCTAGTAAGTTCCTAGATAGAATCAATGAGATTTTGAATTTGTTATTCCATATTGTCAACATGTCTCCTCAAGCTTCTACAAGGGCTATCTCCACTTTTATTGACAATTTCTTCTGACATTCTTTCACCTTAGCGAACTCATCTATGTCCTCTAACTAATCTAGTAAGTTCTTAGATAGAATCAATGAGATTTTGAATTTGTTATTCCATATTATCAACATGTCTCCTCAAGCTTCTACAAGGGTTATCTCTACTTTTATTGACACTTTCTTTTGACATTATGCTCCATATAGCAAATTCCAAAAAGAAAATTTAACAAACATTTAACACACTCAACTGCACTCCACTTAGAACCACCATTAAGACAATTCCACAGATACTACTGCAACAGAATGTAACTAACAATAACCTAAAAATTACTGCTACTCGACTCAATAACCTAGTACAAATAATACAATGCCAAGACTACTAAGAATACGAACAATACACTATACTACAAAACAATGATCAACAGATGTTCAAACAATAAAGCAATCTTTGAAGAACATTGTATGGGTGTCTCCTTAAAGCTCTGATACTAGCAAAGCTAATGCGAGTCTATGAACACATAGCAAACATGAACCACGAATGGGTATTCGACATTTAAGTAGGATGAGGAATAAGAAGTGGGAAGGGGTTTCAACGATGCATGTGTTTGGATATCACACACCATGACACAAACACAATTAGGGGTTGAGCTTGAAATAGGTTTGATACAAGTCACGAAAACTAAATGTCACTCAGGTTTTGAACGAGAGATTAGATGCGACTCACTAATTAGCTCAAATGAAAGGTTCACCACAATCTAAAGGGTAAGATTGATAAGAACACGAGAGATTAAAGAGTAAAGCACACTCAATAATCAAAAATGCAAGCCTTAAGAGCTCAAGAATATCTTTACTCAAAAGGGAATGTTCAAGTGTAATCACTGTCTATGTGTTATTCTTTCTATCTATCTAGCTAATTACAAAAGTTGCTATTTATAGTAAATTCTAAAACCTTAGTGGCAAAATTGTAAATAATATACAAGGCACTTAAGACATAAAGAATGGCCCATAATTGAAATAAGGAAAACATTTACACTATATTCAAAATTGTGCATTTAAGGGAGTGGTCGGCATGCAGTCATCCGAGCTATTTATGGGTTCAGACTTGAGTAGGGGATGGTTGGTAGTTAGGTGTTTGAATTGGGGTAGGATTTTTTGAAGTCTTATTGTACTTAGCTAAGCTCCTAATGTGGTCGACCCACAATTGTTGCATTCGTAGATTGCCTGGCATTAGTTTCCTATGCTGTGTTGAGTTGTTCTTTGCCCTAAAGGCTTCGGCCATTTGGTTACTTACCGTCTCGGCAGATGATAAGTCAGATGCCAAATGGTTCCTTTACCATCCTTTAGCCTTCGATCATCAGTCTAGCCTCGATAAGAACAAGTCAGCCCCGGGTTAAGACCAGTAGGCTTCACCTTCTGGTAGGTTGTCCTTGGCTTTTAACAAATTGGCCATGGCCTGAGGGTTATCATGAGTTGATTCCTATCAACAAATCTTTTATGTACTTCCAAATTGGATGAAAATTGTGAACTTTTAGAGAGAAGTTGAGCCTTTATAGGTAGGGTTTTAGAGAGAGAAGTTAGTTATTGAGCTCGAATGAGTGTTCTCGAGCTCTGCTTGATGATGGAATTAAATCCCCAAACCTCTTTTTACATTGTTTGATGCTTACTAAAGCTTGGGAAAGTGAAAATTCACATTGAATTCGAAATCTATAATTAATGGGTTTTTATTGATTTGATTTGATCTTGATGCAATTTACCTCGAAATTAGTTGAAACAAGTGGTCAATTGCTATCCCTAGATGTTCATTTTTACTTAATTTAGGATTTAGAAGTATCGAAAATCATCAATGGTGTGTGAATCAAGCATGGATTAAACCTAAGCATTTAAATTGTTTCAAAATTTTAAATTGAAATTTGATTATGTAAATGTATGGGGTTAAACATAGTTTGGGGTATCCTAAGTTTACTTTGCAATTTCATCATTAATTTGATGGAATCATAAAGAGAAAAGAACATAAAAATGCCATAAAGTAGGTTATGTGAGGATAATATGCATAAGAAAGTTTGGGGAAAACATGAGAAAGTGATGGAAAGTGCTAGGCACATCCAATCAGCACTTGACACATGTCTAGACCTAGCGAGAAAGCATAAAGAGCACAAAAAACCATACTTGTGACTCAAACTCGAATCTCAAGGTTACATGCACATGTCCTTAGCTAGCTGTATGAGCTTTTTACTCAAACATATTTGTGTAGTAAAAACATATAATTTTAATTAATGAATTTGATTCAAGCCTAGTCCAAGCCCACTTTAGGTCTTTCTCAGAAATGAAAATATACTAGAAAATGGATAGTTCAATTACGCATGTTTTCCAAATAATTTTTTGAGTTTGAGCTCATTGCTAGTTCCATTTATTTAAAATTTAGCTTTTCAATTACCTAATAAATGAAATTTAATTAAGTCCTTGTTTAAAGCCATGACTATATAAAATTGACCATTTTTCCATGATATTAGGTTTTATGAAAAACCCAACATTCTTTAATATGACTCGAAGCTTGTCAAATTGCATATGCATCTTTGACTCTACTCGACCCTCAAAATGAGATGATATACTTCATGTGACCTAATGACCTTGAAGATGCCCTAATACCTACAAATCTTATGCTCCTAAAAATTCCATTTTCCTAATTTTTTCTTTATGTTTCAAATTTTCAATTTTTTTGAATTTTTTTAAATTTTCCAATTTTTTATATTTTGAATTAGGTACCTTCTCTTTATTCTTGAAGAATACTAAAGTTATAAGGGGCAACAATGGGATGTCAATAATTACAAGGAGTTTGTGAAAGTATGATTGGTTACTTTGGAGTTAATAAAATATTTAGCTTTTTGGTGGAAAAAGTCACAGAGCACCAAGAGAAGAAAAGGAAAATAGCAAGCAAGCACATGGAATGATATGAAGAGGGTTAGGCAAAGGAGATTGGTATGCAACAACTATCTATAAGATGTAGTAAGTTGTAAGATTTATAATAAGGACAAATGAGTGTTGATGAATGCAATAAGGAGTTTCATATTCTAATGATCCAATGTGAAGTAGAGAAACTAATGCTTATATTATATCCAAATTCATTGGAGGGTTATGTTGATGGAGGTTTTCACTCAAGGTCAAGACTGACCTAGATAAGATTATGTCTGATCTATTGCGTGGCTATAACCTATTCCTTCACTATTTTTGACCTCTTTTAGGTCTCATCATGTATGTTGACTAGCTCAGCAAGACCAATAGCCAAATGCCGTTACATTAAGTAGAACAACCTGATCTAAGGAAATCGAGATGACCTCATTTAACTCGGAATAACTACTTACAAATTGGACTTTGACCTGATCAAGCCTAAAGGATTTAAGTTCTAACACGAGGTGTGAATAGTTAGACTCTTTGTCCAAATAACCACTAACCAGTTGTAATAATGTCAGCTGCATCCCCCAAAATTGAGAAGTGGTCTTATGTTCAAATTAAATGCACATGTTAAATTTTGGAGGCAACAATTACCGAATTCAAATTGAGCTACAGCTATAAAAGGAGATTAAAGCATAGATAATAGGCTCTTCTAGATACTCTTATACTTTCTCCTAGCTCTCTACTTTCTTCTTAAACCCTTTAACTTACTTAAGCATTTGAGTGACCATGTTGGAGTTGCCTCAATACCTCCTATAGCCTTACTTCTTTTTGTTTTGTAGAGCAATTACAAGCGAAGTGTCTAAGTTTCTTTTCATCCCAATTTTGAGTTTCTACATGTTACAATTTGTGATTGTGAGTTTTGTTGAAGTATAACTAATCATCTCAATAGATGAATCAATAAGGTTTTCTTAGAGGGTAGGAAGACAATGGTAGAATAATCTTTATAAAGTTCAACAAGTCGAGCTCCACATAGCCTACATGTTCTTATAGATGCTTGGCTATAAGTAAGATCGGAGCCTAGTAGGAAAGAAGAGTAGTTGACCCGAGTTGGAGGACATAGCAGAGGTCAAAAAGGTAAAACTATTGTGAGTGAAGGAGCAAGGAAGTTTAAGAGAGGATAGACATCTGGTCGGAAGATTAGTGAAGTCAAAAGCTTGAAATGCTTAGGAATTAGACACATGGTTACCTTATGTCTAATTAGGCAAGCTATGGCGTTAAAGGAAGAGGAACTTCCATGGACAGAGAGAGTGTAGACAAGGATGAGCTCTAGAAAAGGATGTGATGTAGGAGAAGCTTGAGGAGACAAGTGAAGAAAAAGAGGTTGTAATCCTTGCAAATCGAGTGGACTTCCTGAATTTAGTATTGAGAAGGGCACCAAATACTACATTAAGCTTAGACAAGGAGTAATGTAAGAATCTATTCCACACTGTTTGTATAGTGAAAGGATGTTTTGTATGCATTCGTCATAGATGGAGGTAGCTGCATCAATGTTGTTGTCACTTATTTAGTGTAGCAATTAAAGTTACCAAACAGCAAATAAACAAAACCTTATAAATTACATTAGTTAAATGAGAAAGGCACTTTACATATGACTAAATAGGTGAAGATACCCCATATCATTAGAGGTAAGTATCACAATGAGATTCTTTGTGATGTTGCCCTGATGTGTGCTTCATACATCTTGCTAAGACATTCATGGATGTTCGACTAAAGAGTCATCCTAGGTAGATACAAGAATAAATATGCCTTTACAAAGGATGGATGAAAGATCGTGCTACAACCCATGACTCTTAAGCAAGTTAGTGAGACATAGTTGTAAACTACCTTGGCTTAGAAGACTAAGTCTCTAATTCTATCCTAAGGTAAGCTAGTCTAGACCTTGAGGTTGGATGAACCTTTGTTTACGCTAGTTCAAACACTATTGGAAGTTTGGAATGTAGAGTCACTAACCTAGGAGGTAAGGTGGTTGCTTAATGAATTTAAAAATTTGTTTCCTAAAACATTAACCTTAGGTTTGCCTTCATTAAGAGGAATAGAGCATTACATCAACAAACTACCCGAAGTTGCTCTACTAAATAAGTTGGTGTATAAAATGGGTCTAGAGCAAGTAGTTATGCTCAAGAAACAAATGGACAAGCTCATAAAGCATGGATATGTCTGGGAGACCATGAGTCCATATGTTGTACCTACTTTACTCATTCTAAAGAAAGATGGTTCATAGCATGTGTGCATTGAAAGCTGAGTTATTAATAAGATCACCATCAAGTATAATGGGTAAGCTCCATTCATCAAATATCCACACCTAATACCAAGGCTAAATAACATAATAGGCTAGCTCCATGGTGCTAAGATATTTTCCAAGATTGACTTGAAGATCAAATAGCACCAAACTCATATGAGAACAAGAGATTAAAGGAAGATTGCTTTCAACAAGACATTGCCTCTACAGATGATTAGTTATGCCCTTCTATTTAATTAATGCACTAAGTATGTTGATGAGCTTAATAAACCATGCAATGGGAACTTTGATTAGGAAGTGTGCTGTTGTGTACTTTAATGACATCTTGATATATAGTAATGACCTAAGAGACTAAGTTGAGTACTTTAGATCTATGTTTGACAAAGTCCAAGTTGCATAATTGTTAAGTAATCTTAAAAAATGAAATTTTTGTCAAAGTGAAGTGTTGTTTTTAGGGTATGTTGTGTCTAGAGAAGTAGTTGAAATTGAAAAGGAGAAAATCCAAGCTATAATTGATTGGTAGACCCTTAAGTGTGTAGGAGATGTATGAAGCTTTCATGGTCTAGTTTTGTTTTATAGGATGTTCACCTTTAACTTCAATAATATTATGGCCTATCTTAGTGATTTTACTAAGAAGATCGTTGAGTTCAAATGGGGAGATTGAGCTTAGAGGAGCTCTGAGGAGATTAAGGAGAAGCTAATAATTGCCCGAATGTTAGCTTTGCCAAATTTCGACAAGACCTTTAAGCTAGAATGTGGTGCTTTGAGTATTGGCATTGGAGCAATCTAATGCAAAAGAAACAACCTATGGCATTCTGCAATACAAAACTTAGTGAAGCCACACTGAATTATTTAGTGTACAACAAAGAGCTCTATGCACTTATTTGAGCTCTTATAGTGTTGTAATAGTACCTCCTTTTAAGAGAGTTTGTCATATACACAAACCATATATCCTTGAAGCACCATAAGAGCTAGTAGAAACTCTATTGAAAGCAAACCAAATGGATGAAATTCACAGAAAGGTTCTCTTATGTCATCAAACACAAGAAAGGTTGTTCCAATGTCATTACTAATACCCTTTCATGTTGGTACACCTTGCTAATGACCTTCTAAATAAAGCTGATGGGATTTTCACTCATTATCTAGCTATATGCTTAAGAGCCCTAATCGATCCTATTGTGAGTAATTGCAAGACTGCAATTGTTATGTATTCTAAGCTATTTTTTGTGAGAACTACTGCTTAAGGAAGCCTAAAACAAAGCATTGTTTATATAGTTTAGAGAAAAGAGCATGCTTGAGTTCTAGCTTAGTGTGGCTAAGGATGTCTACAAAACTATAAAAAAGTATGGCCAAAGGAGAGAAGTAGCCCTTTGGGGAATAGATACCATTACCAGTTTCGACTTGACCTTAACAAGACTTGAGTATGAATTTATTTTTGGTTTACCTTAGACACCAAGAGAAAATGACTCAATTATGGTCCTTATTGACTGCTTTAGCAAGTTGACACATTTTATTATATGTTGGAAAATAGATGATGTGCTTTATGTTACTAACATTTTCTCGAAGAAAGCTGTTAAGGTACATATGATAACAAAGAGCATTTTTTTAGATTAAGACACTAAGTTTCCCAACTTCATTTGGAGGACATAATGGAAGAGGCTTGGCATCAAGCTCAAGTTCAATGCCACTTATTACATATAAATAGATAGATCAACTATGGTGGTCAACTAAGCTCTAGTTGCTTTACTCTAAGCTATTGCTGGAAAGAACCTCACTTATTATGATTTGTGCTTGCCTATAATCTGGTTCACCTGCATTGATCTATCCATAACACCATTAGCAAAACCCTTTTCAAGGTTTCAACCTATAACTGAGTTATCCAATTAATCTATACAACCTTAGCATCCCTTTGAACTTAGTAGTAGTACCAACTTTAATTGAAGAAAGTCCAAGTGGTGTTGACCAAACTTATGAGTTTTAGAGCTTGCATCAAAAAGTTGCTAATTGTGTCATAAAGACTAATGCTAAGAAAGAACAAATTATCTACTCGGGTAACAGCGATGAGTCAAGGAAAAAGGATAGTACTCTTTAAGCCTAGTTACCTAAAATGAATCTACCTAAGCAAGACCAATTTCTACTTCTAAGAAAGAACAAATTATCTCCTCGAGCTGATGGTCCCTTTTAAGTCTTATGGAAAGCCAACAAAATGCTTATAAAATTGAGCCGCCTAAAGGCTATGGAGTTTCTACCACCATTAACATGGCCAATCTAATTCCATATAATGTTAATGATGTTGACTTGTCTAAAGGCAATTCAGATTTGGAGTCAAATCCTCAACACCTCCGAAGAGTTGATGGGAATCCAATCAACCTTAAGGACTTTAAAACCTTATGTATAGTATTTTAGCCAATTAGTCAGCATAGGGTAAGTTTCCTTTCCTTTTCTCTAGCCTTAGCCATTTTCCCTAACATCAACAATTGACTATTAACATGGTTGAGCCATCCTCTAACTTGCTGCAATGCACCTGGAGCTATTCTCTACAAGGTTGACCTTACATCAGCTTAGCCAAATTGACTTCTATTTCGAGTTGCCACCACTTATACCCTTCTTATTGATAACCTTTTGACCTCACTAACATGGACAATATTCACAACAATTGTGCTTTATCTACTAGATGCACACCAATGATAGCCCAATACGTGTCCTTTAACACCGACACTCATAAAAGATATTCCTTTTTGTCACTTTCTCTATTTTACCCATTTTTGGACATATTTTAGGATGTATATTTTTAAATTATCTAGAACATACCCTTTGTCTTTTCCTATGATGTAATTACTAATATGTTGTGACAAGAACTAACAAGCACTAGAAGTATTGAGATGGGTAGTAGCTAGGAACTATGGCTTGAAAAATGGATAAGAATTGACAAGTCAAGCAAATACACTGTATCCTTAGATATGAAGCACCAAGACTATATGCAAACTAAGTGGTTCACTCACTTGATATGATATACAAGCTAAGCAAAATGGGTCATTAGGCACTAGTTCTTACTAATGGAACTAGGTAAAAGTTGAGTTGTAAATTGGACTTGTAAGGACTAGTTACAATGAAAAAGTGAATGTTCAATAATTAGTTACTGATGTCTAATGGCTTTTACAAGAAAGATATTTACAACAATGAGTAAAAAACAGTATGGGGGTGTAAGAGATAGGTAGCACACATCAGTTCATTGGGAATCTAGTGCACATAATGAACTTACGAGGTTTGGAGTCAATTCAATAAAGCAAGTTTGATGTGGGTTAGCTCTTGTTAGTCAACTTAGAACTTGTTTAAGCTTCTAGATGGGCTAATTCGAGTGTCTGGGGAGCTCGAATTTTGTTAAAACTTGAGCTAAGGCCAAACTACTGTAGTGCTCAAGTTATATATGAGCCAATGTTTGAAGCAAGACCAATGGATGGTTATGGCTTAGGAAGCAAACCATGTTGTGTTGACTAAGAAGGGATGATTCTCTAGACTAGGTTAAAGGGAGATGTTTCTTCATTCCATGCTCTCAAGTTCCTTTAATATTCCTATTAACCCTTCCCAGCTAATTGGGATTTGGGATCAAATTTAAAGGGTTTTCTACTATATGTCTCTTTCTAATAGGTAAGGGCTTAAATTGATAATGTTGAATGTATAAAAAACTCCATACTTTTTTGGTAGCTCCAATTGGTATGCATTGTCATTTTTCTTCTAAAGTATTCTAAACAAAACTTCAATTCAAGTAGATAACTTATTCTTCCTTTTCATTGGAAATCTTTCCTTGTTTATATGTAACTATACAAGGTCGCCTGGTTGCAAGGTTATTAAACTTGCAATTCTATCTAGAGTCATTAGAGGGTTGGTAGAATCGAAAAATAAAATCAAAACTTAAAAACATAAGTTTTTATAACTTATATAAAATAACTTAAAAAAAGTGTGGATATGATTATAACAATTATTCAAAACTTGAAATACATAATAGAAATAAAGAATTGAAGAAGTTAAGTTCTTTTTTCATAAAAATATTTCCTAATAATAAATAATTTAATATGTAGGGAAGAAGGACAAATAAAGTTGAAACTAAATTTTTTCCCCTTTTTTTTTTTTTTGGAAAAAAGTGATAAATTAAAGAGAACTAAATGTCTCAATTCATTTTAAATTATTGATGGTAGAAAGTGAAATATATAGTTTCCTTTGTAATCTTTGCTATTGGAGTTGAAACTTATATGAAGCCTATAAACATAAAATAAGGGATAAACTCAAACATGTAAAATCGATAAACTCGATAAAAAACGTAAGTTTCTACTAGGTTTACTTGTAAACTTAGTTGAAAACGTAAGTTTCTATATGAAAATAAGTTTATACATGGATTAACTTAGAAGTGCCTCTTAAAATTGTAAACTCGTAGAATCGCATGGGTAAAAGCATGATTTTGACAACTATGCGTAGTTGAAATTTCCTTTGTTTGCTTCCTTAGCTCTTATGTTCTAACCTTTTAGCAATTCAGACTAATTATTTGGTTACTCTTTGGTAAATCCTTTGTAGAGTTTGTGCTTATTCTTTGGTATTACGGTCTTCTTGATGGGGTCTAGGTATAAGCGCTTGATTAAGGGGCACCTAGGGGTTAAAACCATAGAAAACTTCGAAGGGTATCTTACCCATGGTGCTATGAACAAATTGGTTTTAGGTAAATTCCATTATTGGCAAGTACATAGCCAATCAACTAGGTTTTGTCTTACTATAGCTTAAATAGAGATTCTAATGTGCAATTGATGACCTTTTGAGGATGGAATGAGCAATTGGACATCAATTTGTTTCCATTTTGACACTATAGGGTCTTTTACAAATGAAACAAGAACTTTAGGTCTCTATCTCAAACAATGTTCTATAGTACTCTGTGTAGCCTAATGATTTCCTACAAGAATAGAGAAGAAATAACCAAAGTATCATTAATTTTGTTATAAGGCACGAAGTGCATCATCTTGCTAAGTATGTCCACGATGACCATTACTGGATCTTTAAATCGGTTAATTCCAGGTAAGATAAGGACAAAGTCTATGCTCAACTTAATCCAAGATTAAGTTAAGATAGGCAAGGGCATGCTCCTTCCTTGCTTTATTCTATTCTTCACTTTCGTGTAAGTAGCATACCTTTCACTAACTTAGTGCACATCCCATAACATTTTTAGCCAATAAAAACCTAGCCTTTAATAGTTTGGAAGTTCTTTTTTCTCTAAAGTAACTTGGTAGTCCTCCACCATATGATTCCTTCACCAATAGTTTCCTCAAGGAGCAAGTTCCCTATCCAAAATAGATATCTATCCTTAGTGAAGTAGCTATCAATAGTATTCTCTTCAATACAATGGGCATAGATCGATCTAAAATGGGGGTCTTGTGCATGCTACTCTTTAATGTTTGCAAAGCCTAGCAATCTAGTTTGCAGGTCAAATAGAAGAGTGTGTCTTCAAGACAAGGTATCTGCAACTACATTGGCCTTACTACACTTATACTTGTTAACAAAGTAAAATCCTTCCAGAAATTTGATCCATTTCACTTATCACTTGGATAGCTTAGGTTGGCTGCTTAAGTACCATAATGACTCACTGTTAGTATATATGACAAACTCCTTAAGCAATAGGTAGTGTTACCATACATAAAGAGCTTAGGTCAAGGAATATAGTTCTTTTTCATTTAGTGCAGCTACCCTAAACTTCTTGCTGTAGTATGTTACAAGTCGGCCTTCTTAGATAAGGATAGCTCCTATGCTGACCCCTAAAGTATCATACTCTAGCTCAATGACCTTATCAATGTTTAATAAAGCCAGAACAGAGGCAAAAGTGAAGCTCTTCTTCACCTTAGCAATATTACTCTCTTTCATTTCCCCTGATTTAATTGGTCAACTTGATGAGTGGAAGCTACTGTAGTATTGAAGTTTTGAATGAATCTTTTGTAAAGTGATGCTAAGCCTTGCAAGCTTCTTACGTTAGCACAATAAGTTAAGTTTAGCCACTTAAATATAGCTTAGATTTTCTCTTCATCTACTCTCAAGCCTCCTCTAATCACTATATAATCAAGGAAAACAACTTGTTCTCGACCCAAAAAAGGAAAAAAAAAATCTTTAAGTTGTTAAATAGCTTCTTAGCATAGAGAACCTCAAAGGCAACTTAGAGATGATCTACATAGTTGTACAAGCCAGAATTGTACACCAATATATCATCAAAGTACACCATAACACACTTCCTAATTAAGTCCCTCAATACATGGTTCATCAACCTCATGAACATGCTCGGAGCATTAGATAGGACAAAGGACATAACTAGCTACTAATATAGGTCATACTTCATCTTGAAGATAGTCTTCCACTCATCACTTAGCTTCATCTTAATTTGATGATATCCGGTCTATAGGCTTATTTTTAAGAATAACTAAGCTCCATGTAACTTGTCTAACATGTCATCTAGTCTTGGAATATGGTACCTATACTTGATGGAAATTTTTTTGACAGCTTAGTTATCTACATATATTCTCCAACTTTCATTATTCTTAGGTACTAACAAAGCTGATAAAATGAGCTCATTAACCTACCTTTAGAGCTCGACAGCTTGTTTTGCATTCATTTGATAGGCTAATATGTTTGGTAGGGCAACCTCTAGTTATAGTTGATGTAGTGCCTAATTCCTCTAAAAGAGGGCAAGGCTTTAGGTAGCTTGTAAAGGAAGAGATGTTTGAGTTCATCTATTAGCTTTTAGATGTTCATAGGTAGCTCAACTTACTCTTTCAATTCCAATAGTCTTCGAATTAGTAAGTAGGTTAACGCATCAGACCACAACATTTCCTCTAGTTCAGTTTGACTCATTACTAAAGCCTTCTTCGAACTTTAACTTAGCTTGCTTTGCATGTTACTAACTTGGCTCAGGGTCATTAGGTTTAGAGTAATCCATTTTCCATCCTTTCTAATGTGCAAGCATTTTGGAACCCACATACGTGACCATTTCTATCGAATAGTCATGTTAACCCAACAACATATGAGAAGCATACATTGTTAACACATCATAGAGAATTTTGTCAACATGGCTTCAAATTGGGATTGGTAACAACAGTTACCAAGAGACATAAAGTGTACCCTCTTCATTAACTAATGCAGTTTGTACTACTAGGGATGGGGTAAGGTTAGCAGTTTAAGCCTCTACATTAAACTTATAGACATTGACATTGATGTAACTCCTAGTATCTACTATCAAGGCACACATTTATTCCTTTACCTTACAAATAATGTAGAATAAGTTCTCTTAATACACGTTCTCTGCAAAAGGCTTAATACTCATGGCTCAATGGATGACTAAACTCAATACGTCATTGTCTTCAACATAGATAGTATCCTTTAAAACACCTTCCTTAGTATACCCTTAACTCTACCCTCTCCTCAACTTCATCATCTATGTCATCCACCTTGAAGGTTGGCACTTCTCCCAAATGATCATAATTTGACAGTTTGGACACTAAAGAAGCCATGTGTCTAAAACCGTCATAGTTGAAATAGTTGATTTCACTTGTCTTCTATCTTAACATATAACCCTTTTAAAACTTCCCTAGTAACTCCTTCTCAATAGCTTGGGATTTCAAGTCAAATCTGACCTCTTCTTACTTACTTGATTCCAACAGGCTGGTCTCTTAAAACTAGTTCAAATAAGTTAAGCCAATGGAACAGGTCGACTAGATTAAGCTTAGTATGACCTACTTCTCCTCTACCTTTCTATTAATTGGGCAATCTTAGTGGCTTCTTCAAGAGTGGTAAAGTGTTGGACTTCAACAAGGTCTCAAAGCTCATACCTTAGGCTAGTGAGGAAATGTGAGGCAATATGAGCTTCTAGTTTGTTAGCTTCACATATGATCATTAATGTTAGGAATTCTCTAGCATAATCGTCAACAATTCAACTCCCTTGCCTTAACTCTTTGCAACTTCTCAAAGGTATCTGGTAAGTAAGAGTTTGGAATGAACTTAGCTTATAGAATTCTTTTCATTTTTACCTAAGTTTGAACATCTCGGTATCCTTCTCTTAGTCACATGGCTTGAAAATTTCTCCACCATAATGCGGCATACCCAGAAAATTCTAGGACAACGAAGCATACTTTATCATGATCTTCGTTATGGTATTAGGAAAAAATCCTTTCAACCTTTTCTTCCTAGTCAAGGTACTCATCGATATCTCTAGTTCCATTAAAGGTTGAAATTGTCATTTTAACTCCATCTATACCTAAGATGCTTATCCTCCTCTCTCATTAGCCTCATAAAATTCTTCTTCATTCTTACCCTCTTACTTAACACCCTCTAAATCAATCCTTCGATGAGCTCCTCATTCAACTCCCCTACTATATGCTGGATAGCTTCTACTCTTATTTTGAGTTTCAAATCTTCCTCCTCTAACACTAAAATTAGCTTAGTAGCCCTTGAGAGTAACCCCTACAAGTTGGCCTACGGCCAATTGACATATAACATGGCTTAATTATTGTATATCATAGCAACCATCTCGTGAAACCTCTTGTTTATAGACCTAAGGGTGGTAAGAACTTGTTTGCTACGGTAGGGAAGAATAGTCTCATTATCCTTAACAACTACATTCACACTTAGGTCAATCAGATTAGTAGCTCACACTCATAAAACACTACTTCTAGTGCCCTAAGTAATCAATGATACTTCAACAAACTCATAGTAGCTTTAGTAAACTGAATGTAGATAATACTACTTTATAACATTCAACTACAAACCACTATAGTACTCAAAACAACCACTACCATTATGCTTAGCTCCCCATCCTCATGAACAACTAAATAATAACTAAGACATAAAAATAGAGCCTATAATAGAGGTGGCTATAAAATTACCACATAAACACCTAAAACTCCACTACTCCTTACTTGCAACCTACGTACTTTGATACCAAGATGATATGCCATGACATGAACTAATAAGTGTTAGTAGTATTAGGATGGGTCATAGCTAGGAGCTATGGTATGAAAAATGGATTAGAATTGAAGAATTAAGCAAATCCATGCACTAGTCTTAAATATAACATATCAAGACCACATGCAGACTAAGTAGATCGCTTGATATGATTGACAAGCTAAGTTAGATGGGTTTGTCACCACTAGTTCTCTCTTAAGGAACTAGATAAGATTTAAGCTATAAATTGAGCTTGTAAGGAGAAGTTACAATGAAGAAGTGAATATTCAATAATTGATGGTTGATGTTCAATGGCTTTTACAAGAAGGATATATATACTCAACTATTCTAAGGCAATTATAGCAATGCTAAATAATAAAAAGGTAAACTATCTAAAAGGAGTAAAATATTAGGGGAACCATACATAAAATAAGGTCAAACTCTTAAGGAGTAACAAAATGTATATAATAAGACAAGTGGCAATTAAGTAAAGTAGGTCTTAGGCGGGTCGACTCCTAGTAGCTAACTTGGAACCAACTTGTCGAAGCTTTTGGATAGGGTATTTGAGCTACTAGGGAACTCAAATTAAGTTGGAACCTGAGTTGGCTAAGTTACTAGAAAGCTTAGGTTAGAGTTAAGCCTGAGTTAGAAGAAACATAAATGGCTAGTTGTAGTATGAAAAGTAGATCAATTTAGGTTAGCTAAGAAGAGATGATTCTTTTAGACTAGGTCAGAAGGAGATAATTTTGCATGCGATGCTCTCAAGATCCCTTGCCCGAGCATGGGTAATGGGACCTTAGGGTTGATTTCTATCAAATTACTCTTAGGAGACTTACTATAAATAGTCTCCTTCTTATATTAGCTACAATAAGTTATTAAATATTACTTTTACATACATTTCCTTTATTCTTGTAAGTTATCCAAATTACACTTTTCTTCATAATTTTAGGTGTCTCAACTTTCCTAAGATGATACCTACCAACAAACTTTCCCCATTGTCTCTTTTCTACATCTTTATTGTTTACTCAACCTAACACAAGGGATATCATTGTTTAGATCTAATCTCAAGACATATCTACATCAATTGTTGTAGCATGCCACCACTTAAGGCCTAAACATCGACAAAATGGTGCCCAAGAGATGGATTCTTATGTTTCCCTCATGTAGAGGATAAGGCTAACTACTATCGAAACACAAGTTAAATTTTATCAAAAATATGTAATAAAAGGACTTCACATGGTTCAAACTTTAACAAAGCTTGTAATTAAAGCATGAGTCAATTACGTCTCTTTATTTTATAAGAACTAACCAAGCTTCTTCCTCTCATATATCCCTACTTAGAGCCTATGCTCCAACATTATCTTCTTTTTCATAACCTAAGGTTAGAAAAAATTAATCCCTCGATATCAAGCCAAGTGAGCTAAAACAAGATAAATAAATAAGTAAACAGCAAATAGTAATAAAGACAACATGAGGCATAGATCAAACTTAAATTATCTATTTGATGTATATATATGCAATGTTTTTCCATGCTAATGCACTTGACTTGTACTAGCTAATGTTCCAATCGAGCATCAGATGAATGACCCTTAAAGACCTTAATACAATTAATCAAGGAACAAATTTTCTTTAAGTGGCTTCATAGAGAATGGCCCTCATCAAGGTAGCTTTTAGCTAGAAAACATGTACTACACTTAGTCTAATAATTAATCAAGAAAACACTTTTAGGTGGCTCCTTTCAAAGCAACCCTTATTAATGTAGCTCTCGAACATAATGCATGTTCAACATTTAGTTAACCTAGGGAATAGCCCATTGGTGGCTCCTTAAAGAACAACCCTTATAAGGATGGCTCTTAAAGATAACATTTATATCACACTTAGCCTATGAGACATAACCCATTAATGGAATGACACTTAGCCTTAATTGTGAAAATCTATATGCTATAAAACCAAGCTTTCGACCCATGATCCTTAGGTCATTTCATAAATGATGCTTACAAAACATAACTCTTCAGTCATTTTAGTACAAAACCAACTTTTATAAAATATAGCCCTCAGGCCATTTTCATGCCATGCCATAAATGGGCATGAATCAATGCATCTCATTTAATATTATTTGAGCATGTATATATACACACACATATACCAAAAATTCACAACCAATCTTTTGAGTTAACCCTTTGCCTCATTGTCATAACCTTTCATAATCACTACTTATAATAGCCAAGTCTATAATAAAGGGCATTTAATCTTACATTTAAATCTTTTGTCTCATCAGCAATTACCACCACCAAATATATTATTTAGAATCACAATCAAACATGGCAAATGGTACCTAGTTATATCATCCATATCAAACATGACAGTAACAATTTTTAGTACTACATCTTATGGCAAACATTTATTGTAGCAATCATTCATCAAATTAAAAAGTTCTGCAATACTAGTAAGTGTAATTGTAATGACTTATTCAAACAATGAGTGGTTGACTACATACGATCACTTATATTACAGAACACAACAAATAAGAAGAGAAGCATGGGTGCTCACATGTTATGTCATGCACATTGGCTAAGGCCTTTGGTGCTCCCAAACTTTAGGGGACACCAATATCTGTCTTAAGATTACCTATGATGTACAAAAGAACCCCTAAGTTATATTTAAAGTCCTAACATTACGTTATCGATAACTCTTAATCTTCTAGTTGCTCAAACTTTTCCATTTCATATCAAAATTTTGTGTACTTTATATCACTATGATCATTATTCTAAGTACTTATAAAATATTCAAAGCTCAAGAATGGGTTGAAATCTCAAATTTTACTAAAATTCCCTTTGTAAAATATTTTTACCTCATATTATCACAAATTCCACAACGAAGCCATAACATGCTCAATATTCATTGAGTACCAAATTTTTTGACATCGTATTGGTCCGAATGAACAATTAAGAAGGAGAGAGATGTTGAATTGATTGTTGTAAATTTTCAAAGCTTAACCAAGTTCCTTCTTGATGTTCAAGATTAATAACCTGTACTAAACTTATTATCGATGTATTAAAAGTATTAACAAATTTAGATCATAGATTTGCATACAAAAACTAAGTTCATGCTTAGTAATTTGATATTTCAAATAGGTTAACTATTTAATCAACTTTACGTACTTTTGACCTTATACTTAATCACGTAAATTGTGTAATGTAAAAACACTAAAGCAATCAAGAAATAAATAATGTAAATAAATATAAAATCTAGCAAGTTTACTAATAAGAAATCTCAAGTCGTGAGCTTTTCTCTTAGATCTTGATAAATATGTGCAAGTTCAGTCAAGTGATATAGTATCATAAGACCTTGTGTAGCTCTCAGACTTTTCTTTTCTATTTTTTCTTCTCTACTCTTTTTCTCTTTTCTTCACATCTTGTTTCATTGATTGCCTCATCCTTAAACAGTTCTAGCTCCAACAATTTTATGTTCTCAATAAGTTAGTAGTCGTTATATAGCCGTTGCTTCTTGAAATCTCTGCAATCTTCTTTCTTTGCTATCAATTGTCATAGTTATTACACTCATCTATCTTACAATACTTTCCTTGTAGTTTCTTTATATGCTTAGAAACTTTCATTTGTTTGTTGTATCACATACTTATATGAATTTCATAAGCATTGCTTTTGTTTTTGTAGGCTTAACTAGATATATTACCTAATTATATCTCCATTGTATTGAGTTTTAACTTATAAATTGATTTTTTTTCTTTTCTTTCTCATAACATGCTTCTGATCATGTTTTGCTTTTGATCATGCTTTGCTTTTGGTATCTATAACATCTTGCCTTCTAAGTGTTTACTTAAAAATTTTTTCTCAAACTCCTAGTACTTGAAGACGATTCGTCATTACCATCCTTAAGTTATGGATAAGGAAGAACCTCTATTCAACTTGCTCTTTTGCTCCATAAACAATAACTTCCAAATAATTTCTCATTTAATATGACCAACAATAGCAAAACCTTCGATATTAGTGAGCTGTATTTAGAATATCATAGTTATACACTTTTGTACAACATAGTAACTCTTTTACAAATACATGTTTTTAGACTACCATAACTATATTAAACCTCTAGTGAAGTAACATCTACTACTTTCTAAAACAACTCTCTTCATAAAGTCATGCCAAATCGTATAATTAATGAGTTCTCTTAAGAGCCTATCTTCAGTTAAAGTTTTAAGGTCTCCTTATCACTCTAATACCTTCTTTTGTCTATTTATCCATAACTTGAGATAAGAGAAATTTATCCCCCTAGCTGTTGTGAGTTGAGTGAGAGTGGATAAACACACAACAATAAGTATAACAAAATAGACACATCATTCAAGTAGTTAGTCTAACTATATTATCTTATAGTTTCCCAGCCAAACAATTCAAATGAGACAAGTGTGTGCCATGCTCATACACGTGACATGCATCAATACTAATATCTTAGCCCAATCTAGCAACTTATCTAGTTTAGTTGACTCAAACTGGGCATCTATATAACATATCTAGGAACATAGCAAACATTTCAGCCTAGCAATTTATAGTATATAGTGAGCATCATGGTCATATTTTGCGATGAAGGAAAGAATAGATTTTAGAAAGCTAACTAAATACTGGATTCTATTATTTCTACTCTAATCTAGGAAACCGATTGAGCAATTTTAAGGGAAAGAACATGCAAGTTATCTAAATAGAAGTAAAAACTACAATAGACTTAAGCATGGATTTTAGCAACTTCTTGATATTGGGATGTGGATTTCTTTATAAAAAATGAATGAGTAAAGAGTAAACAATTGTCTAAGATTGTTGTGGCCATGCTATTAAAGTATTTATGATAATTTAAATATAGATTTTATTCACAATCACATAATTTATCCAATTCTTGTTTCATAAATTCTATCATGTAGTAGGAACATTGTATTATCAATATCTTATCTACACTATTAGCTAGCTATTCAAGTCCTGTTACTACTTAAATAACCATGTTAGAATTGTTTTCTCATTCCAACAATTTTTAGCTCTAGGTGAGTACAAGAATTTAAGCCCTAATTCTCAAGAATTACCCATTCAAATTAGTAATCATAGGTTCTATTTAGGGATTTTGAATCCTATTACGGTACCTAGACCCTATTAGGATAATAAGAGGGGAGGCCCATTGCTATCTAGCTGGACATTAACTTAACACTCAAGTTCTACTTAATTACACCGTAGAACTAAGTAAAATTCCAAATTTATACTATCACAATACAAAAACATCAATAGTCACAACTACTTCATCATATTCACATACTACCTATAATTTCTAAGTTTCCTTTACTTTTCTCTTCATTTCTGGCTTCATGAATTTCGGCTACCATGTACCTACAAGATCAAACACGAAGAGCTTAAATTCTTTAAATAAATGTTACTTTTGAGCATCAAAGAACAAAAATATGAATTACTCTTGTGTTGAGAAATTATATGTGATTTTAATGAAAATTCATACATTTTTGCTCAAAAATTTATCCAATCACATTAATTGTTAAAGAAATCCTTTAGATAAGTGTATGGTTTCACACACTCATCAATACCCCCTAAATTTATAACTTGCTTATCCTTAAGTAAGTTTAAATCACTTGTAGAACAACGGATAAAAGATGGACTCTCTACACTTTTTTTGTTAAGTCTATCCTCTAGTTTATAAATATTTAGTTGTGCATTTTTCAATTCAAATTTTAGCAAGAAATTAATTGTTCATGAAAGCTAAGTAAATGGTTGAGTGTGCCTAATTACATATATAAGAGAATTAATGAATTAATATATGGTTCATAAAGTTAAGCCTTTCATTTAACTTACGATTGGATAACATGAGATCAAGTAAGTTATCATAAAGGGAAAGAAAGGCCCTTACAATTTATAGATTGACCAACGTGTATATAGCCTTAATCTTTCACTTAAGCTAACCATAATTTAGAAAAATATGATAAAATTGGATTGTTCTTTACTCGGATCTCCCAAATTTTTTCACTTTTCTTACTTATGGCCAATTTTCACTCATGCATCCCAAACATTTATTCTAGGGAGCCCTTTATTCCTCACCTTTTCCTCGAGTAAGCACTAAGGGCTTATGAACCCATTCCAGAATTCATCAT
The DNA here is from genome assembly GCA_024138015.1 of Lumnitzera littorea. Taxonomy (NCBI): domain Eukaryota; kingdom Viridiplantae; phylum Streptophyta; class Magnoliopsida; order Myrtales; family Combretaceae; genus Lumnitzera; species Lumnitzera littorea. The sequence continues at coordinate 57,346,565 of JAMXBB010000012.1, read as the reverse complement.
TTGAGAAGATGTGCCTTATACTTATTGGGTACCTTAAATGTTCACCTATGCTCTCTTTTTGTTTTCTTTTTCTTTTCTATTTTTGATTTTGGTTGGGTTTACCCCAAACTTTAGAATCTTGGCCCGTTTTCTTTCTATTTTTTTTATTAGGAAATCCTTTTCAAGACCAAAACAATTTCAGCATTTTCTCTAATACTATACTTAACCATTTGGAAATTCAAAGAGCACGATACATCAAAATCAATTTTCTAAAAAGTAAATACTTAACTCTAACTAGTGGCACCATCTTATTCTTAGCTCATGAATATAAATTTAAATATAAAGGGTAACAATCTAATCTAAAGATTTTGTTCATTAATTCTAGAGTAATGTAATAAGTTCACTCCTTTTTTATCCTTATTCATGAACATAATGAAAACAAAATTTACTTTCTCTTTTTCATACAACTCAAAGATTTCAAGAAAATAAGATAGACTGAGCAACCAAATATTCAACATAAATGTAAGATCAATTCAACAAAGCACAACCATAGCTTCAATCTACTCCATATATTCCCTACCCCAAACTTTTATTTCTTATATCATCTCAGCTCATCATCAAATGTAAATTAGAAAGGTAAGGTTAGAACAAAACTGCCCTGAGAATTAAGTTAAGCTGCTTTGTTTTCCTTTTACTCTTTAAGTCCTCTTGGAGCTATACTTGAGCCTCTTTAAAGATTTGCGCAAGAACATAAATCTTCTCAAAGTATCTTATTTAGCCATTTTCTTAAGACATAAAACAAAACTAGAAAAGCTTAAAAGGAGAATTCATGAAAATTAAATAAAACTTTAGTAGGTTACCTCCCACCCAACACTTAGGTTTTATGTCCCTTAACTGGACTCTTCTCGTAATCATCATGGTGGATGGAAGTTAGGATATTTCTTGGCCCATTCTTCAATGTCTTCGTCTTCAACTTGGCCAAATATCCAGTAGGGAGGACCATTCCACTCCTTAGCAAATTCATTTTTCAAATCATTAAAATCAACATGAATATTCTCATTTTCATTCCTCTTCCCCTTGACTTTTCTTGCAAACAACTTGATTTTTTGCAACCCACATCTCAAAACTATCTTTTTGCATTTGACATCCATCAGCACCCCAATTGTCACCCAAAATGATCGACCCAAGATGAGTGGTCATGCTCTATCATTCATTTCCATCACAATAAAATTTACCAGATAGCTAAAATGAATAATTTCTACAACAAGATCTATGACAAGTCCCAATAACTTCTTTATTGACCTATCAGTGAATGACATGACAAAATTTACCTCCTTAAGGAATCCTTTTAGTCTTAGTTTTCTCATCAGCTCTAGAGACATAATGTTGTCAAAAGCCCCTAAATCAGAATAAGCTCTTAGAAAGTACTTTTCAACAATGACATAAGGAATGGTATACTAACCTACATCTCCTCTCTTTAATGGCATGTACAAATATTTTCATGTATATAGTACCCTTGCCAACTCTACATTCTCCTCATCATCAGGTTTATGTAGGAGGATGAAATCCTCACTTTCTTCTTTCACAATTGGCGTGATCTTAACTAACTTGCTTGAGTTACTTAGATCATTTTCTCCTGATTCCTCTTTTGATTCATTTTTCTCTAGGGCCTTACTCTAAAATAGAGGGAGATCATCAACTTCCATGTTTTGGCTATCCTCTAAGGGATCTTCCTCTCTGTTTAGCATTTTAACGTACTTTTCTTCAACTATTCTGTCAAATTCTTCCTCTATTATCACCGTTTCCAATTCTTCACTTTCAGCTTCTTCTTCTATGCTCTCTTCTAAAATAGGAATTTCTAACTCTTTCTCTTTTGGCACAATCTCTTCAATAATCTCAAATTCCTCATCAACTTCTTTCTCATTAGAATCCTTAATCTCTAAATGATCTCTCTTGCAATGATAGGAATCAATCCCCTAAACCAATTACTTATAGTTGAGCTAGAGGACACCAAGGACTCACTTGAAAGATACTAGCTCAATGCCATATTTGAGACAAAGATTCCTATTCTGAACTAATTCCCTACTGACTTGATTGTCAGACCCTCACGTGTGCAAGACTTGCTCCTGCCCAACAGCTGTGATATGACAAGACATCCGAGAAGGTAGTTCCATGACTATCCAAGCTAAACTCCCAAGCTAATCATAAGCATATGACCCCAACTCAAGTTGACCACTCTATTATAGGACTAACTAGTCTCCAACTTGATCTAGATCAAGTCGACCCTTAATTGCAGCCCCTCTTTTCTCTTTTTCGCCACCTTGTAACATATTTCTAACATCTAGCCACCGAGCGACACGTATCTTCTAGCACAACTTTCTAAGAGGACTCTTTACTTTTTCGTACCAAAAATTCTTTGTCTTTTTTACTCTTTTTAGTATATATTATGTAACCTAATTGTAAAAATACCTTTTTATCTTTTCATACATGTAAAGTAACCTTAGTGGCTGAGTATATAAACCCTCACTTGTACGCAAACAATCATTAATATCAGAATATTATTCAAGTTTCCTTTGAGAAACTATAGTGTTCTTATTATCCTTCAACTCTTATCTATTCCCTTTAGCAAGGAGTAGTGGTGAGTAACCCTTTACATTGGATCAGTATGTCATATTTGACAAATTATAAGTTGAATATGATCAATTGGTATGTCATATCCATTCGATAGCTACCTAGACTTTGCTATCTTTTCTTTTATTCCTTTTGGGTTTACTTCCTTATGATGCTTCTTCATGTGTCCTACCCTAAAGATGCATCAGCTTCGCTGGTATTAGAGTATGGTTTCATAAGGGAGTGTGTGAAGTTGTAGTGAAGTTTTGGTTCGCTTTACTATTGGTGGCCACTGTGTTCCTTCCATAGCTGCTGTCTTGAGTTTGTGTGTAAGTAAGTGTAGTTTCATTATTACTTTGTTTTTACTCTGTTTTTCATTACAAAAACAAAGCAAGTTTACTTTTATTCTGTTCAAACGATTAGTCGGTATTAAAGTTGTTAGTGAGTTGTTAATCTATTCGAAAAGTATTGTACCATGTCTAATTTAAGTGTTTAGGGTGTTATTGGTGACTAGAGTAATGGTACTCAACCTGGTAATGGTCATAATAGTAGTAATACCCTAGGGTCAGTTGATGAAAAGCTTGATAGGCTCACAAACCTTGTTGAGAGTTTAGTTATAATAATGCAAGTTAATAGACAATAACCCAAAAGTGTATATCACCATAACCCACAAGAAAATTCCCCTAAGAGATACTATGGCTAAGGTAACCAAACTAATTGCCCAATTCAACTACAATGAGCTGGAGAAGCAGTAAACCATGCTGCTAGACAAAGACTGGAATTGGAAGAGATTGAGGAAGATAATGAGGAGTTGAATATTGAAGAGTTTAGGGAAGAAGAAGAAGAAGCTGACTATTACCAAGAAAATGGACGAAGATGCTAAGCTCTTTGAGGGCTAGACAATGTCAAGGTTCAAATCTTGCTCTTTAATGGAAGTAGAGATGCAAATGAATACTTGGACTAAGAAGAGAAGGTGGAGAAGGTGTTTGACTATTATAAGTATACAAAAGTTGTTAAGGTTCAACTTGCTGCACTTGAGTTCTCTAAGTATGCTACTATGTAGTGGAACAATCTAAATGCAACCAGAACAAAGGATGGAAGATGAGGTGCTAGAACCTAGGATGAGATGAAAAGGTTATTAAGAGGTAGATTTGTGCTCGAGACCTACCTACAAGATACGTTTGAAAAGTTGTAGGAGCTTTGCCAAGAAAGTTGATTTGTTGATGACTATGTAAGAGAGTTCCAAATGCTTATGATTTGAGTCGACATGGAAGAACTAAAGGCCTATAGAGTATCGAGGTTCACTTTTAGGCCCGAGTATGAGATTTGCAACATTGTGAAAGTACAAAGGTTTTATACCTTGGAAGAGGTGATTAAGAAAGTATAGAGAGTCGAAAAGTAGAGGAAAAGTGTACCAAGCTGACCAAAGCCAACATTTTCATGAGCCCCTGTACCATGCTGACCTGTTCAAGTTGAGCCGAAGAGGCCATACTAAGTTAAGGACAAGAATGACTGACCTAATAATAGCTGGACAAGCTAATAGAGTTGAGTTAGTCAGCTAGGCTAAATTAATGTTAGGCTAACCTCAAGGACATATGAGAAAAGTTAGACCTCTTAACGGAAAACCAGTAAGGTGAAGTACTTCAAATGCTTAAGCTTCAAACACATGGCTACTGAGTATTTGAACCGATGTGTTATAGTGCTCCAAGGAGATGTAGTAGATAGCATTGACGAGACTGAGCCTAAGAAGGAAAAGCATGTTGGAAAACTTGAAGTTAATGAGGAAGAGGAGACCTGTATCTATGTTGACTAGGGAGAAGTAATGACCCTAATCTTGAGACAAGTACAGAGTTCCCTTTCGAACTTTAAGGAGGACCAAAGGGGGAATTTACTCCATACCAAGTGTATCATCATGAGCCAATTATGCACAATCATTATGGATGGGGGAAGTTATGCCAACGTCATTACATAGTCCTTTGTGCAAAAGGTAGGTCTACTGAACTCAAAACATCCTCGACCTTATAAGTTACATTGCCTTCATGATAGGGGTGCATTGTACGTGATGGAGCAAGTGACTGTACCATTTAGTGTTGGGAGTGTATACAAGAACAAAGTAGTTTGTGATGTTATTCCCATGAGAGCTTCACACATGTTACTTAAACAACCTTGGTTGTTTAACCAACGTGTTACTCACGATGGATATAGGAATAGCTATGCCTTTGTTAAGGTTGGAAAGAGGTTAGTGTTGTAGCCTATGACCCCATCCTAAGTAAACGAGACCTACCATCACTCACTCAAGCCAATAAGAAGAACACCTTATGATGCACTTAAGAGTTCAGTTATCACTAAGACTTACCATTGCAGATCCAAACTAGTGAGTCTTTCGAGATATCGATGAAAAGTGTAGACACCCAATTTTTACCCCTTTTTTATTTTGCTTTTTATTTTATTTCTTTAATAGATCCTAAATTAAGAAAAACACAAAAGATAGGAAATTAAAGAAAACCCAAAAAATTAAAGAAATTTAGAAAAAAATAAGAATTTTAGGAAAATACAAAAATAGGAAAAAGCACAAAAATAAGAAATTTGGAAAAATGCCAAAAAAAATAGGAAATCTAGAAGGAAACCTAAAAAAAAAATAAGAAATATAGAAAATAAAAAAAGGAAAAAATTGAAATATCATAAAAAAATTGAAAAAAAATAAAAGATTTTAGAAAATAATAATTTAATAATGTAGATTTTTTAGTTTTAAAATAAGTTTAGAAGTTAAGCTATTGGGCTTAGACTCAAATTTGAATCTAGCCCAAGTTGACCTGATTTATATATGCAATTTAATTGCACACATGGACAAGACACAAGCCAACGGTTTAATGGATAAACACTTAGACTTGGCATTGGTTTAAACTTAGAGGTCTTGGGTTTGAATCTTAGTGAAGGCATGTACAAGCCTTTTTATTTTTCATCACATCAAGGGCTGTTACGTATCAAGATCTGATTGCGCCATGTATCTTGACACGCAACATCTTTAGATTAGGTGATGTGCTGACGTAGCCTATGTAGCATGCCACGTCAATTGCTACGTATTATGTAATGAGACGTGGCAAGTTGTGATTGGTCGGGTTGGTTAACACGGCACTACGTCAATACTTTCCTTCTCTTTCTCTCGGTTTTCCCTCATTTTTCCTTGATTTCCTCTACTTTCCCCAATCAAGAACAAGCTTGACCCACTCACTTTGGCCCTTGATTTCATGCATTTTCCTTATTAGAGCACACTAATTAATGGTGCAAATTCATCCTTCGCATGGCCTATTGTGAATTGGTACAAAAAATGCATCCAAATTGTATTAATTACACATTCAAATTGAGCTTCAAAAGTTGGAAAAAAAACTCAAATTTCGGGCATTGTCATTTAACCCAATTCGAGCTTTCCTTAGTTTATAGGCTAAATTTATGTATAAAAGGGGGGTTAAGGGAGCTCGTTGGATACGGAGAACCTCGCACGAGCATTAGAATCCAATCGCAACCACTAATTTGAGCTCTCTCTCTCTCTCCACTAGTTGCGGCTTCTCTCTCTAGGAGAAGCTTCGAATTGAAGCTCTTTAGACAAAGCTCACCCCTTAGCTACTATCCTTAAGCTCCTTGAGGTCAAACCTAGTCACTAGTGTATACCGTCGTGAGCCCTAACCAAGACGTGCACCACTAACCGAAACCCTAACCATCATACCCTCTCCACCTCGAACCACTACAGTGGGTGGTTCTTAAGCCTCATCAATACTACGACCAAGCTCACCACACTCTAAAATACTAACCTTAACCCTTCACCAAGGCTTAGTAACCACTACGCGCACTATACATAACCACTGCCATCAGCTGAACAATCGAACATTACCCAAAATTACCCTATTGGCTCAAGCATTGGCTTTACCCCCCTTATCCCCAATTTGAAACACATAAACAGCCCTTCACTCACTCATTTTGGTAGCCAAATCAAGCCGAACCAACCCCAACAACCATCACTCCTTCTTCAATTGGCAACCCAGATCCAAGCTCCAAACTTGAGTTACTCCAGGACTCGATCTACAAAATGACCCAGATTCAACCTACACTCTCCTCCCTAGTTTGACCCTCTTCCAAATACGATTTAGTTATTTTTTAAAATTTTTTATTATTTATATTTCTATTTGTTCCTCAATTTTTAAATGTAATTGTAAATAAAGAAAAAAAGAAGAAAGAAAAAGAAAGAAACAGAAAGAGAAAAAGTAGTTTATTTAGTTATTTATTTATTTTAGTTTGACAAAAATAAAAGTAGGAATAATAAAAAATAAATAAATAAGTAAATGAGTTAAGAAATAAATATCACTTTTTTAACACTTAGAAAAATTAGATTTTTTCAAAATAAAGAATATATAATTGGATTCCTTTTAAAGTTAGAACTTTTTTAGAATTTTTCAAAAGTAAATAAAAATCCAGTCTAAGACCTTTTTTTTAGAACTTTCCTTAAGTAAATCAAATTGAAATAAAAACCTAAACTCAATCGTTTTGCAAATTAAAACAAAATCGCTCGCTAATGATTTATAAAAAGAACTGTGTACATTTGATCTTGAATAGCGAGTACGTAAGCACCTAGGTAGCAACAGTAAAAATAAAAAGAAAAGTCTAATTTTCCTTTTTTCTAGATTACTTAAGTTATCCAATTAGAATAATTAACAATTGAGTTTATCTTATGAAATAAAAAGATAATTTTTAAGATTAAGGTTAAATTTGGAAAGTCAATGGTACTTACAAGGGTTTAAAATTCCTAATCTTTAGATCTTGATCTTTTCTTTCAAAAATCAATTTTTATCAAAAGACCAATGGCTAAGTTATGACCAATGTACCAAATTGGTTATAACTTAACTCTTTTTCCCGATTTTGGTCAAATGGCGACTCTAAAGTATTTTCAAAATACAAAAAGAACCACTTTTCTTTAAGCCCTAGTTGAGTATAAGTATTAAAGGAGTAAGGGTTTAATACTGGTCAATTTAAAGAAAACTTAATTTATAAAATTGGGAGGTGAAAAACCAAGCTTGATAGCTTGGCAACTCTATTAGGATGTTAAGAGGGTTAATCATTCAACTTTCCAAAATTAAATTAATCTCTAAAAATCACCTTATTGCAATTTATTTACTTATTCATTTTTTATTTGTGTCATAATTGTGCTAACGTCTCTATAGGTTTAGTTTTAATGGTTTAACTATTTTAAGGGAGGATTTATTTTAGGTAACACAAATGCATGATAAATACGGTTGAACCTGGGCCATCTTAAGACCTTAGGCTGCGAAGCCATTATGTAAGTTTTAGGAGTAGTGGGGCAACCACCGTTCGAGGCTAATTAAGCTACCCTACTTAAATTTCGATGTAACTAAGGAACCGTTTTGTAAGAAATGCATGAGGTCACAGAGTTTAAAGGACCTCTAGAACCTACTCTTCTTGCATACATTCTTCAAGGTTTTAGGGTGGCATTATTATAAAAGAGAAAAAGAAAAGACAAACCTGAAGGTCATTTCCTTGTATTTTCCTAGAATTCACTCTCAGCTTTTGTTATCTATCTGTACTATTATCTTGCATATTACATGTACTAGGATATGGGGGGTCATTTGTTAGATCAAAGATGTAGGGTAGATATGGTTAGACCTAGACTATCTTAGGACCCTAGGAGAGGGGTTATTGTGTAGGCTTTGGATGTTGTGGTGTAACCACTGCTCGGGGTTAATTAGGCCACTTTACTTAATTTTAATATGACCAATGAAAGTATTTTTTAACAAGTGAGGTCACAAAACTTAAGAACCTTTTCAAAACCTACCCCAATTACATATATTCTACTCCAAGCTTAAGTTAATACAATACCCTTAAGAAATTGCAATGCTACCAATCATTTAAGAGTTTTAATACAATCAATTTTTTGAAAATGACAATTGGGTTGCAACTTAAGGGATTAATGTAGTAACCTAAATGATCTCAACATTTGCATGTTTCCATGTGCTACATTGATGACTGATTCTTATCCATGAAATATGTAGACCTAAGAATGGCGGGTAACCAACAAGAGAATAATTGAAGAGTCAATAGACTGCTAAATGCCCTAGGGATCCATAAGCAGCTACTACAAGCTAAAGTTACCTACTAGAAGCAAAGGGCTAGGTGTGCTGAAGCCTCTAATAGGGCCTTGTTAGCTTAAGTTGAGAAAAGTGAGAGGACCATGAATTAGGCTTTAGAAATGCTAGATAAGATTAAAACCCAACTGCGAGAGTTAACTGTGGTTAAAGGGCTTTGAATAAAATTTAAGTTTTGTTAAGAGTAATTGTTAAGCTCTCTTCTACTTTATTCTCTATACTCTAATCTTTCTAAAATAAAACTTTTCTCTTTAGTCTATCATTCTTCGATATTTCCATCCTTGTAGATAGTCTTTCAGTAGAACTTATCTAACCATTCATTCTCTCTTACTTAAAAAAATACAAGAAAAAAGAAACAAAAAAAAACTATTGCCTTTATTTGAATTTTTTCAGTTTCTATAAAATAAAGCTTTATCTTTCTCTCTCACTTGAAAAAAAAAAAAAAAGAGAAAAAAGAAGAAAAGAAAATTTGCTAACTGGTAAAGAATTCTTTTGCTCCAAGTTCAGATGGCTAATGGCAGACTCACTTCCCTAGAAAGGATTATGCATTAGATGGCCCAACAATGGCAAGTCTTGTTCCCAATGATCACCACTCTCCAAATTTCCTAAGATTTAAGCTTAGAAAGGAGACTCTTAAATCTAGAAGAAGAGGTAGCTATGCTACAAAAGAGCATTACAAATCTGGAAATGATAATAGGCCCCATACTTAGAAGATTTCAACACCCAACATTTAGTACTGATCAAATGCTAATAAGCCTAAGTGAGGAAGGAGGCCCAAGAAGAAAGGAGCCAAGGAGGAGTGAGAAAAAATAAGCCCTAGGGACTCAAAGTAGATAATTCACTCAATTGAAGATCTCAATTATTCGAATATTTCATCATTTGAAAGCAGTAAGGATTGTAGCTTGTGAAGCCCCTAATTTGAATTATAAACCACACAGCTTTGACCTAAAAGCATGATGTAACTATCATATGGGTCAGAAGGGGCACTCTATTGAAAAATGCTAGAGATTGAAAAACAAGATTCAAAACCTAATTGATGCAAAAGTCATCTAGCCATAGCTACAACAAATCGGTCATTCTTTAAGTTATGGGGATAGTCCAATTGAGTTGCCTAAAGCTCCTTTTCTTTTGAGCTTACAATTAAATATCTCTCATGAATTTTGATTATAACAAATCAAGAGAAGAACACTGATGAATTAACAAGTGTGCAAGTATTTAGAAAGTTCTTTAGAAAGTTTAAAATTGCAAATTTAGGTGCATTCAGAAGATTATTTAGAAGGTTTGAATTAATTTAATATAGATTAGTCTAAAAATCTTTCAGAAAGTATTTTAGAAGCTTTTATAAAAAGAATTGGCACAACATTTAAGAAACTTATTCAGAAACTTCAGAAACAAAAGGTTAATATTCTTCAAAAAGTTGTTTATAAAGTAAGTCTAGAAGTATGATGTTGAAAATAGCTTTAAATCAGATTCGAATTATTTAAGACTAAGCTCTACTAGATTAAGTGTATTAGTAAAATATATTTAATCCTGTTTCACTCAAAATGGAATTAAGATCCATGGGGATTTATTTTTTAAGTGAAAATATATTTGGATAAATTAAGATATACATAAGAATGGATAAGGATAAGGTTGATTCGGATTTTGTGGAGTTTCAAATTTTTGAACATGAGGCTTTTCTGGAAGTTGCTAACAAAAGCTAATGTTTTTATATTCAAATCAGAAGCTTATCTAATAGTTGGGAATTAAAGAATACCCGATCTAAAAAGATAAGGAGAGTTGTTTTTGAAATTCAAATTACCAAGAACTTCTCAAAATATCCAAGGAATTATCTTTAATAAGTAACGGTTGGATAATTACAAAAGTGAAAGATAATCTTCAGTTTTTAGCTGTTGGAAGATTTCTACATAAAAGAGAAAGGAGTCAAAACGTTGGAGAATAACTTTGGAAAAATCTCACAAAAAACAAAATATTGAGATTAGATTATATCTTTTGAAAAGTCATAGAAAGAACTTTAGAAACTTCTATTGAAGCAAATCATTCAACATTACTCATTTCTCTCTTGAGCGAAATTATTTGAGATTTATACTTTTGTTCTTACGTGTAATTTTTAATTTTTATTTGTTGTTTAAGTATTGAAATAAGTATGTATGTACTCTGTAGATCTGTATTAGCCTAAATTGTTTAGAGGCTAAATAGGTAGAGTAAAGGGTTGTAAAAGTCCATATGTGATAAGTATTTGTAATTTTTGTGATTTAATTTAGTAGATCAAGTAGAATGGCATTAGTGAAGTAGACCGATTCCTTAGTAGTGGAGTTGGGAGAGAGTAGTAGGCAAAAGGCCGAAGCTCTATAAAATCTCTACTTGATATTCTCCTTCCTTACTCTTTTAATTTGTATTATTTAACTATTGTTTAATTGTGTGTTGAAATACCACTATTCACCATTATAAGTTGTTAAAAGGGGTAATCTTATTTTCGTATTGAAAATTTTTCAAAAGTTTAAAGATATCAATTCACCCCTCCCCCCTTGATATCTTATATGAGACTAACACTTACCAATGCCTCTTTATAAGCTCACGGGTTTTTTCAATTAATTGGACGCTTGTTAAGATAGAGGCAAAGGAAGTTGTTTTTAATAAAGTCTATAATAGCTAGAATAATACAATTGCCGTTTCAATTAAATGATTGCAATGTTATTGGAGCAAATAATTTCTCCTTGAGGAATCGATAACTCACTTTTAAAAGGTTTAGAATGAAAAGAGGCAAAATATTTTTTACATACTAATGTGAAATACTTTGAGAGTTAAGACACATAATAGTGAGGATACTTTGTGCTCATTCCTTAAAGGAGGTCCACTTTGAATGTGATACATAAATTAAAATGAAGTTAGGCATTCATTTTTTAATACTAAACACAATCATCTCTTATTCACCCCATTAGACCCATTTGAAGAATTTTCAAATTTAAACCCTATTGAGAACCACCCCACAATGGGGCAACTTGGAGGTTAGGGTTATTGATAAGGAGAGAAGGATTAAAATTGGTTTGTGCTTGCTTCAGTAACATTAAAATTAAAAGCAACTTTTATTTTTAATGTGTTATTTTTTTGAAATAAAGAAGAGCCATATCCTTTTTAAACACCTGAAACTTATACTTATCTCACTCAAGCTCATACAATAGAAACTCATGGATTTTGGGCCTTGAATCGCTTAAAAAGCAAAAACTTGACAGTGGAGACAAACATTCTTAGGGCCAAAAGAAAAGAAAGAACAATAAGAAAACAGTGGGGCTAGGTAATAAATAACAAAAAAAGAAAAGAAAAAAATGAAGAAAAGAGGTTAGAAAATCAGGCCCAAGTATGAGACAAAATCCCCAAGAGATATATTATATCCTAGTAGGGGCAACCAAATCACCCCAAAAACATAAAGCTCTGAATCACAATTCGAGCTTAGAAACCCAAAAGCTCTATATCCACCTTGAAGCCTCTCTTATAAATCATACTTGGCCTCCCTACCTACAATACCACCCTTACAAAATAAAAGCTCTTCCAATCCTAAATGGTAATTTATCTTTAATAAAATTTGTTTTTTGGGTCAAGCATATTTCTAATTTTTTCTTTTTAAGGTTCTTGACTTGTATACCCAGGATTAATATTTTATTTCAAAATAGGATTCTTCATTAGTTCCTTTTGAAACCCTTAGACCAAAAGCCTAAGTTTATAATGTGAAACCAAAAAATACCTAATGGATTGATCAAGGCGTATCATATACAAAATGGACTATAATTTTGGGACCAAAGTCAAGAGTGTAATTTGAGCCGAGAGTTTGCAAGGAAGTCTTCTTCAACTAAACTGATCATGAGTTACCTTTTCCTTAAAAAACAAGGATGTTTGAAATCATAAGGCCCTATTAAGCGGCTTAGTTTTAAGATAAGGGGAACATAAGAAACCCCATGTGATTATTAAGGAAGGGTTCTTTACTTATTAGCAAACTAAAAAAATGAAGAAAAAAAGAAGAAAAAAGAAAAAGAGAGAAAAAGTATTTTTATTCCATGTCAGCCTAAGTGGCCAAGTTTTCAATCCATTCCAATCTCTTTCTAAACATAAATGGTTTTCACTAAAAGGCTCATTTGTAATTTAGGTAGTATTTTGAACAAGTTCAATCCTAGCCAGCAAGGGCTATCCCACCTTCCATCCATTCAACCCTCTTCAAGGTCTTTAGCAAACCCATAGGGTGCTTATGTTCTTTAATTACCTTTAGCATGCCCATAAGGCCCTTCAGTTCACCAAGTTATTTTAATAAGGTCATAAGGCACTTCTTTTTTCAAAAATCTTTTAGCAAGCCTATGGGATGCTTGATTTCTTTAGGCAAGCCCATCAGGCCCCTCTATTCACTAAGTTTCTCTTAGTGAGCCCATAGGGCACTTCTCTTCATCGGCTTCCTTTGCCCAGTTCCAACTCCCAATGCATCGTACTCCAATTCAAAGAGCTTGTCAAAATCTAGTAGTGAAATGATAGGTGCTAAGGTAAGCTTCTCGATCTCCCTGAAGTTTCACTTAGATCAATCATTCTACCTAAATCCTTCATTCTTCTTTGTTAGTTCGGTCAATAGGGCAGCTATTGTGCCGAAGTCCTTAACAAATCACTTATAGAAAGAAGCTAGGCCATGAAAACTTTAGACTTTAGTGACATTCTTTGGCATCAACCATTCTAAAACAACTTGGATCTTTTCCTCATCTACTCAAATTCCTTCCCCTAACATTATAAACCCTAAGAACGTCACCTCTTTCTAGCAGAACATTCATTTCTTTACATTCCCATACAACTTCTTAGCTCACAAAATGTCGACCACTTTGCTAAGATGTTGAACATGGTTGTTTAAGTCGATACTATACACTAATATGTCATCAAAGTATACGACCACACATCTTCCAAGAAGAGAGTGCATCATATGGTTCATTAACCTTATGAATGTGCTCGGCACATTAGTAAGTTTGAATGGTATAACCAACCATTCATAGAGCTTTTACCTAATCTTAAAGGCACTCTTCAATTCATCGCCCGGCCTCATGCAAATTTGGTGGTAGCCACTCTGTAGATCTATTCTTGAAAATATCTTTACACCATGAAGCTCATCCAATATGTCATTGAGCCTAGGTATTAGGTGTCTGTACTTAACAATAATTTGGTTGATCGCTTGGTTATCGATACACATATGCCATGAACCATCTTTCTTTGGAACAAGTAAAGCTGGTATGGCTTAAGGGCTCATGCTCTTCTTCTTATATCCTCGCTTAGTGAGTTCGTCCACCTATCTTTTTCAGCTCGGTAGCCTGCTTAGGGTTCATCCTATATGTAAGTCTGTTAGGTAAGGTGGTGCCCCATAGCAGATTAATACAGTGCTCTATGTCTTGGACTGGTAGCGATTCTTCTGAAAATAGGTTGGATAACCCATTTAGCAAGTGTTAGATTTCCTCTAGGACTTCTTGCAATTCCCTCATCTCCATTAATTATCTAGCCAATAAGAACATTGATTCACCAGCCTCTTCAATAGATTGGAGTTTCCTACCGGCTCTTCATTAGGGCCTTTTTCTTACTAGCTCAAGTGAGCTGATTATGGGTTTCGTTTACTTAGGATAGGGTTAGAGGTTGCAACACTATCCTCCTTCCATCCTTAAGAAAGGTATAGGTGTTTTTATACCTATTGTGCATAATACGTCGATTAAACAACCAAGGTTGTCCAAGTAGTAGGTGTGAACTTCCCATAGGAATGACATCACACACCACTTCATCCCTATATATATTTTGATCATTGAACGACATGATCACTTTTTTAATCACATGCAAAGTACCCTTATCATGAAGCCAATGCAACCTATAAGGTCAGGGATGCTTTGATGTCAGTAGACCTAACCTTTACACAAGGGATTATGCAACAATATTTGTATAACTTCCTCCATCTACTATGATCATGTACAATTGGCCTCTGATGGTACACTTGATATGGAATAGATTTTCCCCCTAATCCTCCTTAGAGTTTGACAAGATTCTTAGGACTCATCTTAGGACTAGGGTCATCACTTCTCCCCGGTCGGCATAGACATAGGTCTCCTCTTCCTCCTTGGTTTTTGCCTTTCGAGCATCTTTCTCCTCCTCGAGCTCACTCTAGTCAGTGTTATCCATTACTTCTCCTCGGAGCATGATAATACATCAGTTTGGACACTCAATAGCCATGTGTTGAAAGCCTAGGCATTTAAAGCATTTCACCTTGCTAGACTTCCGTCTGGAGGTCTGTCCTTTCTGATACATTCTCGAGGGTAGCCTAACCTCAGCTCAACCTAGCTGTCTTGCTCGACCATGTTGACCTACTCAACTATGGTCTCCTAAGCTCAGCTTGAACAAGTCGATGTAGTATTAGGGCTCGAGAGAATGTTGGCCCAAGTTTACTTGGAACATTTCCCCTCTACTTTAGAACCCTTTATGCAATCTTGATGGCTTCTCCCAAATTATAAAACCTTTTTACTTCTACGATATTGCAAATCTCATACTTGAGCCCATAAATGAACCTCAATACTGTATGGGCCTCTAGCTCTTCCACATCGACTCAGATCATTAACATCTATAACTCCCTCATGTAGTCATCAACAGATTCACTTCCTTGGCATAGTTCCTGTAACTTTGCAAACATATCTTATAGATAAGTCTTGGGCACAAATCTACGTCTTAATAACCTTTTCATCTCATCCCAAGTTTTAATACCTTGTCTTCCATCTCATACCTTAGTTGCATTCAGATTCGTCCACCACATGGTAGCATACTCAGTATACTCTAATATGGCAAGTTGGACTTTCGCAGTATCTTCATACCCATAACATTCAAATACTTTTTCGACCTTCTCTTCCTACTCCAAGTATTCATCTGCACCTCCACTTCCATCGAAGGGCAAGATTTGCACCTTGACATTGTCTAGTCCTTAAGGGACTCAGCATTCTTATCCTTGTAGTCAGTAATAATCAACTTCTTCTTCTTTACCAAACCCTTCAACATCTAGCTCCTCAACATCCTTCATAATCTCTTCTAACTCCAATCTCCGTTTAGTAGCTCCTCTAGTTTAACGAGATCGAATTGGGTTATTGGTTCGATTGACTCAGCCATAGTGTCTCTTAAGGTCACCATCTTAGGGGTCCTGTTGCTGTAAACCTTAGGCTTGTTGCCTATTAACATGCATTGTGGTGACAAGACTCTCAATAAGGTTTACAAGTCTATTAAGTTTGTCATCAACAAACCTTGGGGTGTTACTACCATTATGACCAAGACCAAGTTAAGCACTATTGCTTTGGTCACCAATGATACCTTGAATACTTGATTCTAATATAGTATAATACTTTTCAAATAGATTAACAAATTATTAACAATTATCATACCCAGAGTCACTCAAACAGAATAAAGACAAACTTGCTCTATTTTCATAATGAAAAACAAAGTATTAATGAAACTACACTTATAAACACATAAGTACATTGCAGTAGCTACAAAAGAAACACAGCAGTTACTAATAGTAAGGCAAGCCAAAACATCACTGCAACTTTACACATTCCTTCGCGAAACCATTCTTTAATACTCGTGAAGTTGATGTGTCTTCGAGGTTGGACACATGGAGAAGTACTACAACAAAGTGAATCAGAAAGAAACATAGAAAAAGCTAGCAAAGTCTAAATAGCTATCAAATGGATATGATAGACCACTCAATCTTACTCGGCCAACAATCCGTCGGATATGACACACTAGTCTAAATTGAAGGGTCACCTACCACTACTACTTGCTAAAGGGAATAGATAAGAGTTAAATGATAACGAGAACACTAAGGTTGCTCAAGGTGAATAATTCTGTATTGAAATGCTAAATTGATGCTCATATACAAGAAAGTGAAGGTTTATATACCCATTCACTAAGGTTTCTTTACATGTATAAAAAGACAAAGAATATTCAATATGGAAAAGAAAGAATCATTCTAGAACATTGTATCAAAAGATATGTATTGCTTGGTGGCTAGACAATAAGCATATGATACAACGTAAGCAGAAGTAGGAATGCATTACTCTCAAGGGCCGATTTGATTTGGATCAGGTCGGGAGCTAATTAGCTTAGCAAAAGGTTAGTTGTCTTGAAGTCAGACACTAGTGGATCAGGTCGAGAGCTCGACTTGGTTAGTTCTAGGCTGTCTTCTAGATTAGGACTTCACTGTTGGGTAAGAGCATGTCAAATACACGTGAAGATTTGATTGACAAGTTAGTTGGAGGTTAGATTGGGATAGGAGTCCCCTTCTCGACTACGGCTTAGAGTTAGTAGTTTCCGTACGAGCTCTTGAAGTCCTCGAGCTGGACTTCTTGTGATCGGTCTAGGAGGTTGATTCCTATTAGAGCCTATAAGGCACTTCCCTTCACCAAGCTTCTCTTAGCGAGCCCGTAAGACATTTCTTTTCATCAGTTCCTTTTGGCAAGTCCATAAGGCACAATATTAAGACTAAGTTTAAGGTTACTAGTCCCCAAGAGACGTTCTCGCCTAGGTTAGTGAACTTAGTGAGGCACGACTAGGTTTTAGATCAATCCTAACTTAGGGTTGCTACTCTTCGAGAGATGTTCCTACTTAAGTTAGTATGCCTAGTAAGGCACGACCAAGTCCTATAGATCGATCTCAACTAAGGGTTGCTAGTCCTCGAGTGACACTTCGACCTAGGTTAGTGAGCCTAGTAAGGCATAACCAGGTTTTAGATCGATCCTAACTTAGGGTTATTAGTATGATTAGGACCTTTAAATCGATCCCAGCTTAAAGTTGTTAATCCTCAAGAGACACTCCCGCCTAGGTTAATGAGGCATGACTAGGTCCTATAGATCGATCCTAGATTAGGGTTAGTAGTTCCCAAGAGACACATTAACCTAGGTTAATAAGACATGACTTGGTCCTTTAGATCTATCCTAAATTAGGGTTATTAGTCCTCAAGAGACGCTCCTACCTAGGTTAATGAGCCCAGTGAGGCACAACCAGGTCCTTTAGATAGAACCTAACTTAGGGTTACTAATTCCTGAGATACAAGCTTGCTTAGGTTTGTGAGCATAGTGAAGCACAACTAGGTCCTTTAGATTGACCCTAAATTAAGGTTATTAGTTCCCAAGAGATGCTTCTACCTAAGTTAGTAAGATTAGTAAGGCATAACTAGATTTCCTAAATCAATCCTAGCATAGGATGGCTTGTCCCTTAGAGATACTCCCACCTAGGTTAATGAGAGTAAAGTAGCACGACTAAGTTTCGTTTCTTCACATAATCCTTAGTAGATTGATTGTAGGATAGTTAATTTGTTGTTTTAAAGTCATTTTAGGGGCAAAAATAGAGTCTCTTAATCTTTGTGGCAAAATTTTATTCAAACTTTGCCACAATTTTTCCATAAAGAGGAGTAGTTTTAGACACCTAATTTTTATTTTTATTTTTTATTTTATTTCTTCAACAGGTCCTAAATTAGGCAAAATGTAAAAGATAGGAAATTAAAGAAAACCAAAAAATTGAAGAAATTTTGGAAAAATAAGAATTTTAGGAAAATATAAAAATAAGAAAAAGCTCTAAAAATAAGAAATTTGGAAAAATATTTAAAAAAAAAAAGGAAATCTATAAAGAAACCAAAATATAAGAAATTTAGAAAATAAAAAAAAGAAAAAAATAATTTAGAAAATTGAAAAATGACAAACAAACAGAAAAAAATGAAAAAAATAAAAGATTTTAGAAAATAACAATTTAATAGGGTATATTTTTTAGTTTTAAAATAAGTTTAGAAGTTAGGCCTAGACTTAGATTTAAATCTAGCCCAGATTGACCTGATCCATATGTGTAATTTAATTACATATATGGACAAAGCATAGGCTAATGGCCTAATAGATAAACACTTGTACATAGCATTGCTTTAAACATAGAGGTCTTAGGTTCAAATATTAGTGAAGGCATGTATAAGCCTTTTTTTTTTTTTTTTCATCACATCAAAGGATGCCAAGTATTAGGATTTGATTGCACCATGTGTCCTAACATGCAGTAACTTCAAATTGGGCAATATACTAACATAGCACTACATGCTAAGCTACGTAATATGTAATATGCTACGTCAGTTGCCAAGTATCACATGGTGATACGTGGCAAGTTGTGATTGGTCGAGTTAGCAAACGTGGCATCGACGTCGGCGCTACATTAGCACTTTCCTTCTCTTTCTCTAGGTTTGCCCTCATTTTCCCTTGATTTCCTCCGCTTTCCTCAATCAAGAATAGGCCTAACCCCCTTACTTTAGTCCTTGATTTAGTGCATTTTCCTTACTGGAGCACATTAATAATGGTATGAATTCATCCTCTACATGGCCTATTGTGAATTGGTACGAAAAACACATCTAAATTCCATCAATTACACATTCAAATTGAGCTTCAAAAGTTGGAAAAAAACTGAAATTTCAAGCATTGTCATTTAACCTAATCCAAGCTTTCCTTAATTTTTAGGCTAAATTTGTGTATAAGAAGGGGGTTAGGGGAGCTCATTGGACATGGAGAACCTCACATGTGCATTAGAATCCACTCGTAAACAATAATTCAAGCTCTCTCTCTCTCTACTAGTCGTGGCTTTCTCTCTTTAGGAGAAGCATTGAATTGAAGCTCTTTAGACGAAGCTTGCCCCTTAGCTACTATCCCCAAGCTCCTAGAGGTTAAACCTAGTCACCCTCATCCATGGCCATGCCCCTTAACCATGGTGTGCACCACCAACCCAAAACCCTAACCATCATACCCTCTCCACTTCAAACCACCATACTAGGTGGTTCTAAGGCGTCATCAATACTATGACTAAGCTCACCATACTCTAAAACACGAACCTTAACCCTTCCCTAAGGCTTAGTAACCACCACATGCACTATGCACAACTATTGCCATCAGTCGAATAACCAAACATTGCCTAAAACCATCCCATTGGCTCAAGCGTTAGCTTTACCCGCCATATCCCTAATTCGAAACACATAAAAAGCCCTTCATCCACTCATTTTGGTGGCCAAATTAAGCCGAACCAACCCCAATAGCCGCCACTCCTTCTTCAATTGGCAACTCGGATCCAAGCTCTAAACCTGACTTAATCGACCCCCTCTAAGACTTGATTTGCGAATCGACCCAGATCTGACCCACACTCTCTTCCCTAGTCTAACCCTCTTCCAAATACGATTTAGTTATTTTTTTATTATTTTATTGTTTATATTTCTGTTTGTTCCTCAATTTGTAAATGTAATTGTAAATAAAGAAAAAAAAAAGAAAGAGAAAAAGTAGTTCATTTAGCTATTTAATTTTTTTAGTTTTAAAAAATAAAAATAGGAATAATTAGAAATAAAAATAAATAAGTAAATGCGTTAAGAAATAAAGACCATTTTTTTAACACTTAGAAAAATTAGATTTTTCAAAATAAAAAAATATATAATTGGATTCCTTTTAATGTTAGGACATTTTTAGAATTTTTCAAAAGTAAATAAAAATCCAATCTAAGACCTTTTTTTTAGAACTTTCTCTAAGTAAACCAAATTGAACTAAAAATGTAAACTCGATCGTTTTTCAAATTAAAACAAAATCACCTACTAAAGTTTTACAAAAAGAACTACGTACATCTAATCTCAAATAGTGGCTTCGTAGGCACTTACGAGGTGATCATAAAAATAAAAAAACATCTAATTTTCATTTTTCCTAGATTACTTATGTTATCTAATTAGAGTAATTAACAATTGAGTTTTGTTTTATGAAATAAAAAGGTAATTTTTAAGATTAAGGTTAAATTTGGAAAATCAATGGTACCCATAAGGGTTTAAAATTTCTAACACCCAAATCCCATTCCTTGGTTTCAAAAATCATTTTTTAAAATTGGTTTTTATCAAAAGACTAATGGCTAAGTTAAGACTAGTGGCTAAGTTATAACCAATTTACCTAATTAGTTATAACTTAACTATTTTTCCCGACTTTAGTCGAGTAGCGACTCCAAAGTATTTTCAAAATAAAAAAAGAACCTGTTTTCTTTAAACCCTAGTTGAAGATGAGTATTAAACAGGTAAAGGTTTAATATTGGTCAGTTTAGAGAAAACTTAATTTATAAAACCGAGAGGTGAAAAATCAAACTCAATAGCTTAGCGACACCACTTGGGATGTCAAGAAGGTTAATAATTTGACATTCCAAAATTAAATTAATCTCTAAAAATCACCTTATTGCAATTGGTTTACTTATCTATTTTTATTTGTATCATAATTATGCTAACATCTCTGTAGGTTTAGTTTTATTGGTTTAACTATTTTAGGGGAGGATTTATTTTATGTAACACGAATGCATGATAAGTATGGTCAAACTTAGGCTGTCTTAGGACCTTAAGATGGGGAGCCACTATATAAGTTCCAAGCATAGTAGGGCAACCACTATTCGAAGTCGATTAGGTTATCCACTTAAACTTCGATGTGACTAAGGTTCAACAAAAACAAAATGAGTAGGTCTGTGAATTAGGTAAGGTAGCTAATGTAGAGGTGCTCGGCGGATATGATACACCAATGAACACAACACGACTTTATGCTTCACTTGATATGATGCACAAATTAATACTACGGTTCACCTACCACTAATCCTAAGCTACTCAACAAGATTAGATAAGGATATATGAATGTACACTTGGAAAGGGTTGTCTCACAAGAATAGTATATTCAATGCTTATGTATAAAGTTAAATGATTCTAGCTTATAAGGGGAAGGGACTATTTATAATAAGTTCCTAGGGAAACATTACAAATAAAGAAAATTATAAGAAGGTATATATAAAAAGGCGATTCCTTATCAATATGAAAAGGGTTAAAAAGGACAAAAGACAAAAAGGGAAAAATAGTACAATGTTAGATGAAAAGGACAAGTGGCAGTGCGACATTGGATCAATACAAGGGTTCTCTGAGCACTACAAGTATGAGGAACCAAGGTGTTGTGGTGACAAGGAAGCTAAGAAGCGAAAGGATGTCATGAGAGTTGGAAGGAAGTCAGAAGAGAAGTACTTGACCAGGAGCTAGCTGCATTTACTTGGTAGTAGACTTTTAGTAGTTAAAAGTTTGGTCACTTGACACAAAGCTCTTAGTTGGAGGAAGGTTAACATTGATACAAGATAACAAACAGAGCATAGTATAACCACTCGGAGCTTCCAAGGAATTTAGCCATCCTCCTTCAACATACTATTTCTTGTCATCGGTGGGTTAATGAGAAAGAATCATTTAGGTGAAAGACTGGAGGCCTCTAAAGCATACGCGAGTGATTGGGCTAGTAGTCAATAACCTATCAGCTCCCCGAGGTTATTAGAGATTTTCCCTCAAATCATGATCCTTGTCATCATCAGGTACATAGTGAGTCAAATTAGCGATGTTAATTGTGGCAAACATGCCGAAACCCTCGAGTAGTTCAACCTCATAGGTCTTATCATTAATGCGCTGAAGGATCCTATAAGGTCCATCCATTCTAGGAGATAGTTTATTCGTCCTCTAACTAGAGAAGTGTTCCATGCTATGATGGATCCATATAAGGTCCCTAGGGGTATAAATGACTCGTCTCCTTCCATAGTTTCCTACTTCCTTCTATTAGGCCACAGTTTTGGCCAATTGCTCAACAATCTTCTAATGGAACCCTTGGAATTCCTTGGTACGCTATAAGCCAAATTGACTTTCCCCTTGTATAGTTGGTCTATTAATTAAATCCAAGGGTAAGTACATGTTAAGTCCATAAATAGCCTCAAATGGTGATGTTTCAATCAAGTTATGAGTCGAGCGATTGTAGGCAAATTCAATGACAGGTAGGCATAAATCCCAATCATGAGAATTCTTCCCAACAGTTTCATACAGGAGGTTGCCGATAGTTCTATTCACAACTTCAATTTAGCCATCTATTTAGAGGTGACAAGAAGTATTGAACAGGAGCTTAGTGCTAAGCTTCTTCCATAGGGTCTTCTAAAAGAAGCTTGTGAACTTCAAGTCATGGTCAAACATAATACTCCTTGACACTCCATGTAGTCACATAATTTCTTGCAAAAAGAGGTTAGCAACAAATGAAGCATAATTAGTTTGGTGGCAAGGAATGAAGTGGCTTATCTTACTTAATTAATCGACTGCCACCATGATTGAGTGATGTCTTCTCAGCGTTTAAGGAAGGCCGAACATGAAATCCATGCTTAGATTGATCTATGGCCGCTCTAAAATTGGCAAGAGTATGTATTCTCTATAGGTCTCTCTCCTCCCCTTTGCATATTTACACACCTTGCACATTTTAAGTACTTGGTTTACATCCTTCATCATCTCAAGCTAGTAAAAATACTCCTACAATATCTCAATCATCCTCTTTTCCCTAAAATGGCTGGCCAAACCCCCAGTATGAGCTTCTCAAACGAGTAGCTCCCTTGTCAAACAACTTGACATGCAAACCTACTTACCCTTCATCAAGAATCCTTGACTCAAGTAGAACCCTTCCGTAGCTCCTTTAATACTACACCTAGCTGCTAAGGGTCTAAAATGTAGGTCATGCTCATACTGATCAAGTAAAGTGCCAAATCCAATCACCTTAGTTTGTAACATTGTGATGAGGTTATGATGGTGAGAAAGTGCATTAGCCATTGTGTTGGTGTTCCCCTTCTTATATCTAATGACATAGTAAAAGGATTCCAAGAACTTGACCCATTTGGCATGATCCCGAGAAAGTTTCCATGACTCATGAAGATGCTTCAGAGATTCATAATCTAAATAGATAATGAATTCTCCTGACAACAGATAATGCTGCCAGTTCTAGAGTCTTCAAACAAGGGCATAGAACTCCTTGTTGTAGGATTCAAGGTACCACCTCAAAGTTTTTTGCTAAAGTAGGCAATGGGTTGGTGCTCCTGCATAAGGACAACACCAATGCCGACACTAGACGCATCACATTCAATCTCAAAAACTTTCTCAAAATCTAATAGGGTGAGTATTGGAGCAAACGTCAACTTAGACTTCATATCTTCAAAACTCTTCTAAGCTTTCTCTAACCACCTAAACTCATCGTTCTTCTTGGTCAATTTAATCAATAGGATAGTTATGGAACTGAAATTCTGAATAAATCTCTAATAGAATGAGGCTAAACTATGGAAGCTCCTAACTTTGGCAACACTAATCGGCATAAGCTACTCAAGAATAGCTCTAACTTTTTCATCATCAACTCGAACTCCCTTCCTTGAAACAATATATTCAAGGAATACAACCTTGCTTTGATAGAGCACATATTTCTTCAGGTTACTAAATAATCTCTCGACGTAGAATATGTTGAACACCAATCTTAAATGCTCAACATGAGTGATGAGGTCGAAACTGTAGACTAAAATAACATCAAAATAAACCACATCACATTTGGCTATCAACATTCTAAGTACATGATTCATCAGTCACATAAATATACTTGGTGCGTTAGTCAAACTAAACGGCATCACCAACCATTTGAACAAACCATCCATTGTCTTGAAGGCCATCTTCCATTCATCCCTAGGTCTCATTTGTATCTAGTGGTAGCCACTCTTCAGGTCAATCTTAGAAAAGATGTAGGCGCCATGTAACTTGTCAAGCATATTATCAAGTCGTAGGATAGAGTTTCAATATTTAATAGTGATCTTATTGATGGCTCGGTTATCAATGCACATTCGGTATTTAACAACTGGTATGACATAAGGGCTCATACTCTCATGGACATATCTGCGATCCACCAACTCATCTACCTATTTCTTTAGTTCAACTGCTTGCTCAAGATTAAGCCTATAAGCAGGTCGATTCGGTAAGGCAGCTCTTGGTTGTAGGTCAATGCAATGTTCAATACCCTTTAAGGGAGGTAACCCTTTTAGCATCTCGATAAGGAATAGGTCAACAAAGTCTTAAAGTAGCTATTGCACTATAGTAGGTAAGTTCTCGACTTCTTTAACCTCCAAATATCTCTTTGCTAAGAGGAGTACGAAGTCCTCAACCGAGGCTTCTCAGGCGAATTGAGCTCAATTAATCACTAAGGACTTCTACTGTAGTGATCTAACAACCTTCTCCCAAGCTTCTTACACTTCCTTAAGACTCATGGGAGTTAACATAATTTTCTTTACATCTTTCTAGAAAATGTAAGTGTTCCTATATCCATCGTGTAATACCTTTAGGTCAAATAGTCATAATCGGCCAAGAAATATATGAGAAGCATACATAGGGAGGACATCATACAACACCTCATCCCTATACATAACACCAATGGTAATCAATACCCTAACTTGCTCGTTCGACCAGTGAATCTTATACGACTTAGGGTGTGTAAGGGTCAGCAAATTTATGGCATTGACTACCCTTTACACTATGACGTTGGTACAACTCCCTCCATCAATGATCACGGTGCATAGCTTGCCATTCACTCAGCAATTGTATGGAAGAGCTTCTCTCTTTGCTCATTCTCATTAGCTACAAAAGCACTGAGAGATTGTTAAACAACAAAACAATACTCGGCACCACACTTAGGAGGTGTCTTGACATCATAGTCTTCTTGAAATTCTTCCAACATATGTTCAACTCCCACTTCTTCCTCTCTTTCACTTGCACTCTCTACTTTAAACTGGGGCTTGTCTCCCTCTATGGTCATGACTTAGTGGTTCGAACATTGACTAGCTATGTATCTATAGCCAAGGCATTTAAAACATTTGATTTCTCGAGTTTTCCTTCTTAAGCTCTAACCTTAGTCTCTTTAGATGTCAGGTTCTTCGGTCTTGCCTTTACTCTGACCTTCTTTCGATCGGCTTGGCTTATGCCCTCGACATTCCACCTCAGAACTGTTTAATGCTCAGTTATTCCCTGGTCAGCTCGATATGCCGCCCCTATTCGACAGCATTGGTCGACCACTCGACATTTAACTAATCTGGTTTTGCCTTTGCCTTTCAACTCTCTAGGCCACTTAGGTGGTTTCATCTAGAGTTTTAAGGTTCTACAGTTCCACGACGTATCAATCTCAGTACATAGCCCAAAGATGAACCATGCTATAGTTTGTGTCTCTAGTTCGTCAACATCACATCGGATCATGAGCAACTAAAACTCAAACATAGTCATCCACTAATCTATGACCTTGCCTCAAGCCTTGGAGTCATCTAAAAGTGTCTTGCTTGTAGTGTTCAAGAACGAACCTACTTGTCAGACTCTCTTCATTTTGTTCCATGTCCGGACTTCTCGTTTGGCTCTTATGCATACATTTTGCAACTTCTTCCACCACATTATTGCATATTCAAAAAATTCCAATGCAGCCACTTGAATGTGAACAACGTCTTCATAATCATAAAAATTGTATATCTTTTCGATCTTCTCCTCCCAATCTAATTAGTCGTCAACACTACTAGACCTGTTGAAGCTCGAAATCTATACCTTGAGGTGTTCGGCTCCACTAGGAGCTCTAAGGTCATGATTGTTGACTCTAACATACTGCTCCTCTTCTTCTTCATACTCTTCCACTTCATCCAACTCCAATCTTCTCCTCGCAGCTCTATCGGTACAAAGTGGTGGAGCTTAATTCACAGGAAAGGCTTTAAACGCTTATTCATTCATCTGCCTTCTTAGCCTATGTCTCATCTTTCGACCCTATTCAACAACTCTCTTACATGGCTCAGTCTCTAGAACTCTCTATACCAAAGCAACCAAATTAGCTATAATAGCAGCAAGGTCTTGTACCTGCTCATCAGTAGTATATGGTATTTGTTGAGTCACACGACTGTGACCATGCACATCACTCTCGACATCGTTAATTTCTCCTTGAACACTAAGATTCGATATTCTCACAATGAGGTTTTGAAGGAACTCTCTATACAAGAAATCTTTATACAAACACAAATACCACATAACTGTCAGTCTCAACCTTAAGCTCTTATACTAGGGTTATCTGATACGCCTATAAGCTTAGTTATCATTAAGACTTATAGTTGCAGGTCCGAGATAGTAGGCCCTTCGTGATATCAAAGAAAAACGGAATGAGTAGCTAATGTGGAGCTACTTGGTAGATATGACACACCAACGAACACAAAACGACTTGATACTTCACTTGATATGACATATAAGTTAATGCTAAGGTTCACCCGCCACTAATCTTGAGCTACTCAGCAAGATTAGATAAGGGTGTATGATAGTGGACTTAGAGAGGGTTGTCCCACAAGAACAGTATATTTAATGCTTATGTGTAAAGTTAGATGATTTTGGCTTACAAGGGGAAGAGACTATTAATAGTAAGTCCTTAGAACAACATTACAAATAAAGAAAATTAGAAGAAGGTATATACAAAAAGGGGATTCCTCGTACATACGAAAAGGGGTAAAAAGGACAAAAGACAAAAAGAAAAAAATAGTGCAATATCAAATGAAGAGGACATGTGACAATATGACATTGGATCTGTACAAGGGTTCTTTGAGCATTATAGGTGAGAGGAATTAAGATGTTACAATGATAAGGAAGCCGAAAATCGAAAGGATGCCGTGAGAGTTGGAAGGATGCCAAAAGAGAAGTACCCAACCAAGAGCTAGCTGCATTTACTCAGTAGAAGAGTCTCGGCAGTTGAAAGTTTGGTCAATCTACACAGAGCCCTCGACCAGAAGAAGGTTAGCATTGGTACAGGATAATGAACAAAGCACAGTATAACCACCTGGAGCTCCTTGGGAATTCAGCCATCCTCCTTCAGCATATTGTTTCTCATCATTGGTAGGTTGATGAGAAAGAATCCTTTAGGTGAGGGACTAAAGGCCTTTAAGGAGTATATGAGTGATTATGCCGGTAGTCGGTAACCCATCACCCTAGTTATGAGCTAAAGAGAACTCCAATCTACTAAGAAGGCTGATGAACCTATGTTTCTATTGGTTAGGAGATGGTTGGAGATGAGAGTTTTTGAGAATGCTTTAAATGAAATATGAAGCTTACTGAATAAGATTACCAATCTATTCTCTAAAGAATTGCCTAGGGGACTACCCCCAGTCCAAGGTATAGAGCACTTTATTGATCTATAGCTAGGCACTACCCTATCGAACCAACCTGCATATAAAATGAACCCTAAATAGGCTATCGAGATGAAAAAGTAGGTAGACAAACTCATAGAGTGAGGGTATGTAAGGGAGAGCATGAGCCCTTGTGCAGTACTAGATCAGCTTGTTCTGAAGAAAGATGGTTCATGGTATATGTGTATCAACACTTGAATAATCAACCAGATTACTATCGAGTACAAATATCCGATATCAAGGCTCGATGACATGTTAGATGAGCTTCATGGTACCAAGATGTTCTCAAAGATCAATTTGTGAAGTAGCTATCACCAAATTCGTATGAAACTGGGTGATGAGTGGAAGACTACCTTCAAGACTAGGCATGGACTCTACGAATGGTTGCTTATGCTATTTGGACTTCTAATGCATCAAGCACATTCATGAGGTTAATGAACCATGTGATTCACCTTCTAATTGGAAGATGTGTAGTTGTGTACTTTGATGACATACTGGTATTTAGAGCTGACTTAAACAACCATGTTCAACATCTCCATAAAGTAGTTGACATTTTGCAAATTGAGAAGTTGTATGGGAATGTGAAGAAGTGTATGTTCTACCAAAATGAGGTGATTTTCCTAAGGTTTATAGTGTCTGGGGAAGTAATTCGAGCAAATGAAGAGAAAATCTAAGATATTCTTAAGTGGCCAACACCGAAGAAGGTCACTAAGGTTCGAAGATTTCTATAAGTGATTTATAATAGACTTCAATAAAATAGCTACCCCCTTAACTGAGCTGACAAAAAGGGGTGATGGATTCTAATGGAACGATCGAGTTGAATAGAGCTTCAAGGAGAAGCTCACCTTAGCACCTGTCTTATCAATACTAAACTTTGACAAACCCTTCAAATTAGAATGTGATGCATTAGAAGTTGGAATTGGCACTATCTTAATGCAGGAGCAACAATCTATCGCCAACCATAGCTAGAAGCTTAGTGGTCTTACATTGAATTATTTTGTCTATAAGAAGGAGTTATACTCTCTATACTGAGCACTTTCTATTCGACAACACTATTTGCTACCATGAGAGTTTGTTATTTATACAAACCATGAGTCTCTAAAGTATCTTGGGAGTTATAACAAAATCTCGAAAAGACAAGCCAAGTGGTTAGAGTTTATGGAAGGGTTCTCGTACATCATTCAGCATAAGAAGGGAAGTACAAAAGTAGTCACTCATGCTCTATCACAATGGTAAACTTTGTTAAGCACTTTACAAGAAAAATTGGGATTCTCATTAGTTACTGAGCAATATGTTCGTGATCCTCATTTTGCCCCTATCATAGAATAATGCAAGGATGGAATTGCTATTAAGGCCTATTATCTTAAGGAAGGTTATCTATTCAAGGACCAAAGGCTGTGCATACCAAACTGTTCTACGTATAAGTTGTTGATCAGGGAAGCTCATAGTGGTGAATTATTAGGTCATTTTAAGGACACCAAGACAACCAACTTATTGAAGGAAAACTTTTACTAGCTTGGTTTGGCTAAGGATGTCTATAAGGTAGTTGATAGTTATGAAGTTGTGAAGTGTGCAAGTGCGTTATGGGGAAGAGAGAACCCTATAGAGAATACATGCCACCATGATGCCAACCTTATCTTAGGCCAACCTCAACATGGACTTTGTCCTAGGGTTGCCCCGGACATCCATATGAAAAGATTCTATATTTGTTATAGTGGATCGCTTTAGCAAAATGGCACACTTCATTCCATGCCATCAAATTAATGATGCTTTATACATTGCTGATGTGTTGCAAAAAGTTGTTTGACTGCATAGAGTGCCTATGACTATTGTTTCAGATTGGGATACAAAATTTTTTAGTTATTTTTGGAAGACTTTTTAGAGAAGACTTACAACTAAACTTGTGTTCAACTCTAGTAACCACCATCCGACTGATAGCTAGACTAAAGTGGTGAATAAGATGCTAGGAAACTTATTTAGAGCTATTGTGGGAAAGAACTTAAGGGACTAGGATTTATGTTTACTAGTTACGGAATTCACAGACAACCAAATTGTCCATAGCACTACTAGGAAGACCCTATTCGAGGTCATCTATGGCTTTAACCCAACAATTCCCCTAAACATGATCAACAACCCCATAGCTGCTAAAGAGAGTCAATTCAAAGTTGATCGAGCCTAAGACTTACAAGTACTACACCAGCCTATAACTAGGAAGATCACTAAGTTCAATAAGAAACAACATGAGATTGATAGCCGAGGCCGCTAAACTATCACTTTCCAACGAAGAGACTTAGTATGGTGAACCTCAACCGAAAGCAATTCCTACACTTACGATAGAACAAGATATCTCCTTGAGTTGATGGTCCTTTCAAAATCTTAAAGAAAGTCAACTACAATGCTTACCAAATCAAGTTACCTGATGACAACGGTGTTTTCTACACCTTCAATGTATCCAACCTACTTCCACACCAACTAAAAAAAGGCCCTACAAATGCCTACGAAGGATAACCAAAGATTACTCTAGATTTGAGGACAAATCTTGTCAACCTCTAGATAGATGATAAGAATCAACCCCTTAGACCAATTACCCGCAACCGAGCTAAAGGACACTAAGGACTCACTCAAAGGATACTAACTCAAAGCCATGTCTAAGATGGAGATTCTTATTTTAAACTAATTCCCTATCGACCTGACTGTTAGACCCTTATGTATGCTAGACTTGCTCCTACCTCATAGCTATGCTATGACAAGACATCTAAGAAGGCAGTTCCTAAACTATTTGTGTAGAGCTCTCGAACCGATCACAATCATGTGACCCTAACTCAAGCAAACCACTCTATAATAGGACTAACTAGGCTCTAACCTGATCCAAATCAGGTCAACCTTGACTACAGCCTCTCTTTTCTCTTTTTCACAACCTTGTACCATATTTCTGACATCCAACCATTGAACAACACATAACTTCTAGCACGACTTTCCATAAGGACTGTTTACTTTGTCATACTGAATATTCTTTTTCTCTTTTACTCTTTTTAGTATGTATTATGAAAGCAAATTGTAATAATACCCTTTTATCTTTTCATACATGTAAAGTAACCCTAGTGGCTAGGAATATAAACTCCTACTTACTTGTGTACAAACAATCATCAATATCAGAATATTATTCAAGTTTTCTTTAAGCAACCTTAGTGTTCTCATTATCCTTCAACTCTTATCCAAGGAGTAGTGGCGAAAGACCCTTTAGTTCAAACCAGTGTGTCATATTTGACGAATTGAAGGCCAAGTAGAATTGAGTGGTGTGTCATATCCATTATGTAGTTGCTTAGACTTTGCTAGCTTTTCTTTTGTTCCTTTTAGGTTTACTTCATTGTGGTACTTCTCCATATGTCCTACCCTAGAGATGTATCTTGCAATCATTAAAATCACTTTTAGCTACATTTGCATCTTTTAACTTTCCATTAGATGTACTAGCTTACGTGTTTGCAGGTGCTCCTATTATTACTTGCTCTCTTAGATTCTTTTCAGCATTATTGGGTAATATACCTTGCAATCTATCACCTAGCATCTCAAAAATTTGCTGCAACTAGATTTGAATATTTTCATAGCTAATTCTTAAGAAGACAACCTCCTTATCACATCATTGTTCTCCCTCCCTTTTTGTGATTGAAAGTTTTGCTAGGGTCTTTATTATGGAGCTAGAAAAGGTAGGAAATTTTATCCATTAGGTTGGTTGTCACATATCTAAAATTAGATTTTTGGTTCCAATCTTGAGCAAAATTGTTCAAATATGCATTCTAGTTGTTTGGTCCTCTCTATTAAAAGTTTTCCATTAAGTTAACTTCCTAAATGCCTTAATCTTGTACATGCCAATACTAGTAGTGATTGAACTCATCATGATCAACACCACCACACTTCTTGCATCCATCATATTGGCTTGTGTACTCCTTGGCAACAAGAATCTTCTTGAGTTGGTTAGAGAGGTAAAAAGTTACGAAGTTATCACATTGAATTTGTCTTCCTCATCTATGTTCACTACTCTTCTAGCATTTGTTCTTTTAGCATGCCATCCAAAAGAATTGGAAGCTATCTCTTCCATCAATTTATATGCTTCCTCAAGAATTTTTCTCATCAAGTTACCTCTAGATGCAACACTAATCATAGATTGCAAACTTCCTGACAGACCTTTATAAAAAGTTTAAACTTGTACCCAAATTAGTAATCCATGGTGTGTACAACTTCTCAACATTTCCTTATATCGGTCCCACACTTCATACCAAGACTCTCCATCATATTAGTGAAACATGGTGATGTCATTCCCCATCTTCATTGTTTTGCATGGAGGGAAAAATCTTGATAAAATTTTTTGGGCTAATTGCTCCCAAGTTGTGATAAAATGAGGTGGTAGAGAATACAACCAGCTTTAAGCTTTATCGCTCATGGAGAATGGGAATAGCCTCAATCAAATAGCATCTTTAGAAACACCATTACTTTTTATGGTTCTATACAACTAAAGAAAGCTCTATAGGTTTTCATTTGGGTCTTCTAAATCACTCCCACCAAACTGGTTCATTTGTACCATTTGTATCAATGCTGGTTTAAGCTCAAAATAGTCAACTTGATACTGTATGCTACTTGTTGGGTGATACTGATTGTTTATTGAATGATTGATTACTTTGCATGCTATTTACTTTCTTAAATTGATAAATATAACTACTTGACTAAAATAACCAGTTATATTTGTCGCATGTCTATGACCTAATTGGTATATTGATGATGAGTGCTAACTTTGTAGATTTTTGAGAAAGGTATTTTTGAAAAACGTTTTTCCAATCTTAAATATATTTTGTATGATTTATATGAGAGTTCGTAGTGCTTATGAATGATATTTGTATCATTAAGGAAAAGCTAGCATAGTATCTCCAATTGATTACGAGAGAACTCGCATATTTATGCTCGTGGAGCCTTGGATATATTTTGATAGCAAAAGGACTCGCTTTGTGTACCTAAAGGACCTTAGATATGTACGGTAGATGGCCTTAGTTGGGGTCCACTTATATTGATTTCTATTTCTTGACTAAGGTAATAGACGAGTGTTGTTTAGTAGGATGTTGCCCCCAAGCAGTTTCATGCGAGTAAGGTGAGGTGCTTTACATGAGAAAGTATGAACGATAATCAACGTGTAGATGACGTAAATTTACACCTTCCATAGTTTCGAACTCCTATAGATATTTTGCTTACATTCACTGTATATGCCTTCATTTGCTTGTAGACAAATTGCATAAGTGCTAATAATGTTTGATAACTTGCTTATAAGGTAATAGTGAGGAATGAACTCACTAAGTTGTGGTTTGCTTATTCCCCTATAGTTTCTTTTGCAGGTTCCTTTAAGCGAGGATTGGGGAAAATCTTGAGAGTAGAGTATAAATTTGAAATAATTTTAATAATGTTAGAGTTTATTGAAATGTGTATAGTTGATATAGAAACAATTTATGTAGAGAATATTTATATGATTGGAATATGTATAATATCATATTCCTTATGAATTATTAAGTTGTTTTACTTTATCTTAGTATTTGGTAAGAGATACTAATTCTCTATAGTTCTAGTAAACTATGGAATATTGGATATCCATAGTCATTTATATTTTATAGTAAGATAATTAATTAAAAATCAAAAACCTTAGTGGTTAACTATTTAAAGTCTTGCAATCTCTAACTTGCAAAGCGGTTTTTGTATTATGGGTACACACATAATATGAAAAGTTTAGGCAATTCTACTAGCCCTTCTTAGGGTTATGATGGTATCCATATCTTATGCTTTTGATTCATGTTGATAAAGACATATATTGCTCTTTTCTTTTCGTATTTGGTTTGATTAGCTTCCAATAATAGTAGATTCTCATTCAATGTGCACTACTAATACATGTTTTACAGATTATGGTTCTTTAAGGCACTTCTTATCTTATCAACTTTCTATCTCTCAGTTCTTATTCTTCTCAAGTACCTTTGAGAATATTACTTTTTTTATTGCATACTAGGTAGCTTGATTAGAAAAAACAAATACCTTTCATTCACATTAACATATATTTTGTTATCATCAAAATACGTTAATTGGGATTTATCTTTAAAAATACTTTTCATTTAGGTTCTTAATCTAATACATCTTCATTGACCAATTAGAAGCTATTATTAAATATGACTCCTAATTTCTTGTAAAAACATTTTAAATCCTAATTTTATAATATAATAACTTCCTTGTGCCATAATATGCTCATATAAGGCCTATTTATGCAATCAATAGTAAACAAGCTCTAAAAATTCTAAAAAATTTTGTAGAGGCCTAAAGTAATATTATATTCTTTATAAAAATTTCAAGAATTAAATCCCTTCATTTTCTATTTATACTTATTTAGCTGAAAAGTGGAAAATAAGCTAATCATAGCAAAATAATTACTTTTACTGGAGAATAATTGTAGCAAAAATTAATTTTAACATCTTTGCACTTTTGCGAACAACATATATGAGCTTCATGCAATTACTTGGTTAGAAGCTAATTATTTTAATATTATTCAAAAAGTGGTAAATTTGAAGAAAATTGCATAATAATTATTTAACTCATCTTTTTAGAATAAATTTATTTTTTTTGTTGGAAACTAAATGTAATGAGAAATGTATGTACAAAAATTGGAGTAGAAACAACTTTGTTTGATTTGTCAAAAGTTTAGTTAAATTTTCGCCTAAAATAGGGCATTTTTTTAATGTGCTTATATTTAAACACTTTAATTTATAAATATTAAATTACCACATGAAAGTACAGATAGAAATTCATAAAATACAAAAACCATAAATTTTGGAGATCATTTGATATGAAATAAAAATTAGGGAAGAAGTAGACAGAAATTAGCCATTACTAGTTTAGCTGCCTTTAACCACTCTCAACTATCATGGCCTTATTGGTCAAAACAGGCTAGGGGCTTTCATTAGGAAGCTAAAGCCTTAAGCCATTAGAAGTATGAGAAGTGTTTCGATTAGAAGGGTCATTGTTCATTTGATAGTGCTTTCTAGCAATTTTAGTGTTTTGCAAGTTTAATCGACATCACATTTAGTTTTTCCCTTGATGTTTGAGTGCTAAAACATGGTTTAAAATGAGAATGAGGGTTTAAAATGATTTACCTTTTTGTTGGATGATTTTTAAAGGTATAACATAGTAGTTTCATTAAGCCATGGAGGGATGGGGAAAGAATTTGATTTGATTTGATAAGATTGTAATGAGTTTTAATGGAATCAAATGCTAAATTTAAGGAAATTGATTGTAATTTAATATTTGCCTTGACTTCTAGAAGGTTTTTGAATACTTTTAACTCCTTTGGATAGGTTCATGTGATTCGTGCTGATGGGAAGAGAAAATAGGAGGTGAAATTGGTTCATTAGCAACTAGTTTTAGGGCCTCCCCCATTTAATTATGTATATATTGATTGATTTAATGAAAATTTTCATGATTCCTTTGGCTACTATAAAAATTTTGGCCTTAGACAACATTTGTAGATTTTACAATTATAGCCAATTTTGGTATGTTTTAGTCACGTTTATTAAGCGTGGTCTAAAATACATTATTGGCTACGTTTGTAGACAAATACGAAATATATAGTTTTAATTTTTTTATATAGCATAACATTAAAATATATCCCGAATACAAATATAATTTACTATATGATAATCACTCCATTAAGCTAATGAACTTATTCGATTCTACATCTTTAAATATATAGTTTTAATATTTTTTACTCATTATTTACTTTCTATATTCATAGACTTAAAAAACATATTCTATATCTATATATTTCTTCTATATCTAATATATCTATTTATACCTTCTGTAACTAATATATATATATATAAGGCAATACTCCTTATTTGTCTCCACATCACTTAAATGATATATTAAAGCATACGTTAAGAGATCAAATAGTATTTATTTTTTATCTATTTATACTTTTATATTGTTATTGCTAAAGTTTTATATTTATTTAAATAGTTATATTTATAATTGTTAAGCAAAATTATTTATTTTATGCCCACACATTGCAAGTACATTATTGGCCAGTATATAATGAAGTGAAACGGTAATTTATAACAAAAGTAAAAGAGTCTTTAGAATACATTTTCTATAAGACTACTATACAATAGATTTTACTCTTATGCACTTATTATGATAAGATTAAAAGAATTTATTAGTATGGTTAATACAAATATTAAGAGTAATGCACTTCTTTTATAAAAACAGTAACAATTATTATATAAAGTTGTACACTTGAAAACCTCATTTGAATATGACAAGTTAAAATTGGCCCAAAAAAAAAAAATGACAAAGAATACACTGCAACGAAAATGGTTCATCAATTTCTATATGTTTTAGTCATGTTTATTACACGTTATGTAAAATAGATTACTGGAGATGTTTGTAGTCTACACTAAAATGTGTTATTATACCATTTGATTTGTGATAACATTTTAAAATAAGCTAGCCACAACTTAGTTAAAAACCATTGTCAAATTTTTTTCCCCAATAAGCCAAATGTTACTAACTCATTGGTATTATAATAGAATATTTATTTTTTAATAAAAAAATTAAAGACAACTATATTACCTAGGCATTTTTCCTTCATTTGTAGCATTGAATTTTAAGTAGAAGTAGAGAGAGAAAATGGCATTTAACTAATAATTTATTTTTTTCCCTTTCTCGCTTATGACTTATTTCTAACAAACAAATCCTAAAAATTGATCCTCATCCTTTGAAATTTCTATTTCTTTCCTAAGCACCAACAATGTCCTTTTCACACCTAAATTTTTTCAATTAAATTTCGAAACGTTTCCTTTGTTTTGAAATATTGTTTTTCCATCTTTAATTAATTTATCCCAAAGAGTTCTTGTTTCCTTTTAAGTTTAGTTACTTCATACAAAATCGCAAAGGATTCTCTCACTGAATGGCCACTTTTTCATGGTGTCACTAATGACACTTTTCCTCTAAGATTTGATGTAAAATCATATTAATGTTAATCTTTATTATTAGTTTATTGAAGTTTGGTTTTAGATTAAGTGGATTGATTAGTTTTCTTCTTTGTTTCTGTTTTTTTTTTTTTAAGAATTATGCAAGATGGTAGCAACATTTAAGAAGTTCTAGATCACCAAGTTAGTGTCTACTACAACTTTTGCCTTATGGCTATTGTTTTCAATGGAAAAAAATATTGGTGTTTTTGCGTACATTGTACTCCTTTAAGTTCAAAGATTACATCTTTTACATAAAATAGTGTTGTTTGGTATCTTTTACATAGAATGATGTTGTTTTACCTGTAATCATGTCTTTTGGCATAATAGGCATAGTATGATTGTTTATAAAGTCAGTTAATTTACTGTATTATAGGTTTTGGTTTTATATGTAGGATGATTATTCGTGTCAGTTGATTGCATTTTACTTTAGAGAGGATAAGTTTGCATTTTACTAAAATTCAAAGATGCATATGAAGACTATTACTTATGCGGATGATGTTATTGGTTAATGCTAGCATTACCTAAAATAAATGATAAACAACATATATTTTCCAATAGATTGGTTTCTTGTTTATTGGTTGTAGGTGTATTAAGCAAAGCTTAGAAAGGAAATATATTTAAAACCAAAAGAAGTAAAGACAACCATTGTTACCTATGGAGGGGTCTACCCTAGTCTTAATGATGTCATTAAATAGGCTATAAGATATTTTATTGTAGTTTGGCATATGATTGTTTAAACTTTTTTTATCAATTACTTTTTTGTAAATGGTAGACAGTATTGGAAATAGTAGTAATATTTGTATGAAGGACATCCTTCCTTTCTGATGAAGGTCTTTGTGACCCTAAATATCATCTTAGTTTTCTTTTTTAGTTGGTTTTCCTTTACTTTGAAGCATTGAAAATACTTATATTATCATTTAATTAATAGTTTGTTTTTCAAGTTGATATGAATGAAATAGTTGATGAAACTAGAGATTGTCAGTCATATCTAAGGGAGGTGTAGGACATTTCTTATCTTTATGATGGAATCTATATAAAATTGAAGATTATTAGTCATATTTAAGAAAGGTGCATGAGATTAATTCTTGAAATGATTTGGTGAATAGTGATGATGGTAAAAGGGTTTGGTTGGAGGCACAACTATGCATGGATATATAAGATAAGTAATTTCTGTGGTAGCCCATATATATTAAATGAACAATGCTCTAGGCGACAGATGTATTGTCAACTAGTTGATCATTCTTCTTTATGCTTGTAATAAATATTCAAGAGAATACGTAGTTGCTTGATTTTCTTTCATTTCAATGATAAATTTGGACAATTGTTATTGAACTTTGTTGAGTAATATATGAGTATATACACATGCACAAAATGGAATAAACCATTCTTTTCCCTACTGTCTTTTTTCCTATTCATTTTATTATGACCTACTGCAATGATGATGCAAGTGTATATTGTCATTACACTTGAAATATCTTGTTTCAACAGGATAGTTGGAATTCCTTCTAGTTACTAAGGTTTTTTTGGATAAAAAATCGATAAAAATGCAAGTAGGTCTTTCATTCAATAATGTGAATATTTTTCATTACTGAAATCAACTTCATAAAAATTTGCCATATTAATTAAAAGAGAATTTTAGGTTCTAATGTTTTTTTACATCTTTTGATTAATTTGTTTAGACATGGTTTTCATGATTAGCTATTAAGAGAAGTTGTTCAGAATATCAATTTTTCTGGTTAAAGCCTATTAGGATTTTTACATAGAGGATCTTCGATCAGTGAAAATTATAGATAGTACATAAGTAATTTGTTTTCACATTTGTAGACAATTTTTTACTTATACATGAGAATTATAGTCAAGATACATTCAAATGAAAATTTAGATGTGTGATATATTATTTATTTACATTTTTTTATGTCAAAAAAGAGAAATTAACATGCCTTTTGTTTTAGATGGGAGTAGTACTGATTCTAACAATAAGGTAGTTCATCTACTATCATATGTAAATATAGCACAAATTTGATTCAACTAACCTCTAAATGTGTATTAAATGAGCAAAACATAGTTAATATCATGATGAGACATTATGAATATTTAATGTGTCAAGTGTTTTTATGTCTCATATTACATGATATGTTGTAAACCTACTAAGATATAGAAAAGGTATACTCATTGTTATATATATATATATCATAGATAAAAAATACTCAATAGTTATTTAAGGAAGCATAGTGAAGCTGCAATAATTAGTATAAAAAGTTGTTGTATTAAAATCAAACTGCAAACTAAAAATTTAGTTTGACTTATGTTAGTTAATTTTTACCTTTTATTTATTTTTGTTTGTTTTGGAATTGAAACATCCACCATTCTTATATCTTATGGTTTAAGTGGTAACTTAGTACTTTTCTTTACTTTAGTTTTCTCTCTTTAACTTTTGTTTTATAGTGTCACAAAAGACACTTGAAGATAGTTATTGTGAGTGTGCTAAAACTATTAATAACAATATATTACTTATGGACAAGACTTTTAGCTTTGTTACTTTGTTGAAGAAGCATGACAGACAATAAATTCTGCTTACATTGAGGTATATGGTGATCGTTGTTGTTGAAATTGTTGTTTGTGATTATCCATATGTATTTAGATTAACTAGGTAATGGAGATAGAGAAGGGATGATGTAGCCTTCTAGAATAAGGTTCCAATATCTATTAGAACAAAAGGTACGGTCAATGAAAGAGCTCTAGCATTTTAAGATTCTCTTTCCCTTTGAATTATATTAAGCTATTATCCTTTTACTATTATTTTATTGCCCTTTTTTTTTCCTCTATCCCTTTATTTTGATAATCTCTATGCTACCTAATATATGTTATTTCTTATTATTATTACCATTTATTACATCTTGTGTGAAGCTACTTGATCTTTAGCTAGATTCAACTTAAGTAAAGGACTGCTAGTTCAAAGAAAAGGTAATAATAACACCTAATTGAATTTTTCACTTATACTTAGTCATCTTATTGTTGTTTAATCATTAAAGTTTTCACATATTAAGCTTTTTGTCATCAAAATATTTTTAGGCTTTACTTGATAGTTTCTATCAAGCTACTGGATATTGATTTACATAAAAAATATAGGTGTAACATGCTTTGAGTTGAGAAGCTTTTATGCTTTTCCTTTTATGTTTCGTGTATGATGTATCGTCAATTATATTTCATAGGTTATGCTAGGGGTAAATATTGCAAATCTACAAACTGAGAAGGAATTACTATTGTAGAGAGTGATAGTTACAAAATAGTAGCTAATTTCTTTCATTATAAGATTTTACTTGGAAAAAGGGTTCTTGTGTCTTTACTTGCTATTGAAGGATTTAAGACAACAACTTGTAAGTTTGTAAGATCATATAAAAATTGAAGCTTATCAATCTGAGCTTGTTGTTAATAGTTTCAACTAAAAATTGAAGTTTAACTCTTTTTCTTTTTCTTTTTTTTTTTGTCTTGATATAATTACTTTAATGTATTATGTATTTACAATTAGAAACAAGCATAAGGATAAAATGGGTGCAAATATGCAATTCTACTTAAGTATTTGTTTCTCAAAATTAGTAGCTTTCTCAAACCATTAACTTAATATAAATTGTTTTATAGCTATCTCGACTTACTCAACTCGTTTAGTAGCTTGTCATAGATTTTTCTAGTAATTTAAGTAATTACAAACAATTTCTATAGTTATTTGATTCTTTCTTGAATATAGTTAAATTTTTTTTGCCACATATTGCTTTATGTATGGCGTAATAGAACTTTCAAGTGATATGCAGTGGTTCTTGAACCAAGAATGAGGTAATCTAGGTTCAAAATGAGAACAAGGAACAGAAAGTGAAAATAAGGGCATGAAGGGGGTTTCGATGGTGAATATGTATGGATATCATACACCAAGACACAAGCACAATCAGTGGCTGAGCTCGAAATATGTCAAGATTGATAAGAACACAAAGAAGATTAAAGAGTTAATCGATACTCAATAATCTAGAGAGTAAGCTTTGGAAGCTTCAAGAATATCCTTACTAAAAAGGGAATGTTCAAGTGTAAACTATTGTTCATATATTCTTCTTTGCTACTGTATAGCTAGTTACAAATGTGGCTATTTATAGCAAATCCTAAAACCCCAATGGCAAAACTGTAAATAATGTACAAGGCCTTAAACCCTAAAGAATGGGCCCATAATTAAAAATAGAGAAAATATTCATAAGAATATAAAAATTGTGCATTTAGTAGAAAGGAGTCGACATGTAATCATTCGGGTTGTCCTAAAAGGAGTAGAATCAAAATTGGGTGGGGTCAGTAACTGGATGTCTAAATCTAGGTAAGAGCCCTTGAAGTCCTCTAGTACTGGGCCAAGATACTTCAAAGGTCGGCCTACAGTTGCCGAGTTCTATGATTAGTTAACATTAGTCTCTTCGTGCTGTACCGTATGGATTTATAGCCTTAAGGCTTCAGCTATATGGTTTCTTAACTTCTCGGTAGGCGATAGACTTGATGCTAAGTAGCTCCTTCTCTTCCTCTCAACCTTCTAGTATCAGCTTGGCCTCAATAAGAGCTGATTGGGCTCGACTTCAAATAATTTAGCCTTAGGTTAGAGTAATTTGGCTTCAGTTTCTAATAGGTCAGTGTCAACTTGGGATAGGTCAGCCTTGGCTTGAAGATAATCATAAGCTAATTCTTATCATTACTACAGGTCCAAAAAGAGTCATCCTCAATGTTAAACAATAAGCATGGGCCTAAATGCTGAACAAACTTCTCTTCCCTTTTCTCTTCATTGTGGGTACCAAATTGCTTTGGATTTCCTCAATACTCATGGAGGTCAAGTAATAGCTCTTCTCATCCTTCCGAACCATGTAAGTGTTAAGGAAGCCATCATGGATCACTTTTGGATCATACTCCCATGGTTGGCCAATAAATAAATTTGCTACATTGATAGGTACTACATCAAAGTCAATCTCATCCTCGTATTGCCCAACCTTAAATGTTATTTGAGCTCTCTTATGAATGTAGATCATACCCTTGTCATTAAACTACTTCAACCCATAAGGTCGAGGATGCGAGTAGGTCAGCATCTTCATCTTCTCTACTAGCCTAACAAAAATGACATTAGTGCAGCTTCCTCCATCAACGACTAAGGAACAAGTCTTCCTATTCACCAAACATTGAATATGAAATAACCCTTTGTTTAGGATCTACCTTCAAGTTGGCTTATTAGCTCGTTGGCTCGTCATGGATGAGAGTTCATCTAGATTATCAATATAGACATTTTCTTCTATCAACTAGTCTCCTAAACTCTTATCACTTTGACTCTCTACTTGAGCTTCAGGTCCTTCGCCCTTCAAGATCATAAACCTTTTATTCAAACATTGAGAAGCAATATGCCTATAACCTAAGCAATTGAAGCATTTAACTTCTGAGGCCTTAGTACCGTATACCTTTTCCTTCTCTACCTTCTTTGTCTCGGCTTAATCAAGTTGGCTAAGCTCTCTTTTCTCTATCTTTCTCTCTAGCCTTCTCTTAGCATATCTTTCAAACTCAGGGCTAACTTGTTGAGGTCAAATAGTTAGCCTTTGGTGCCTTCTTCTCCTCTATCTCTCAACCCTTAAGGCTAAATTGATCAACTCATCCAATGAGTTGAACGATTGCAGTTCGATTATGTGAGCAATCTCATCTTAGAGTCTACTTTGGAATCTAGCAATGGTGCGGTCTTAGGGCTCAACTATCTCACATCTGGTCATCAGAGTTTCAAACTCTTGCAAGTACTCCTCGATCGTGTTTCAACCCTGTCTCAAGTGTTGGAAAGCATGGAGCATCTCTTGCTTGAAGTAGGTCGGCATAAAGCATTGGTTCATTGACCCTTTTATAAGCCTCTAAGTTATGAATGTCTCTTCTCCTTTAGCATCTCACTTAGCGATTAACTTATCCCACCAAAACCTTACATATTCAATAAGGGATAATGAAGCTAACTTAACCTTTGCCCAGTCGTTAAATTCTTAGCATTCAAACAACTTTTCAACTCGAGGAACCCAATCTAGGAACTCTTTAGGTTGGCAACTTCCACTAAAAGTTGATAGCTTAAGCTTGATATTATCAAGTCCTCAACTAAGTGTTCAAGGTCCATCCCTAACATTCTGAGCTTGTTGGTTCACCTTAGATTGGCCACTTCTATTGAAGCTCTATTTGGCCATATTTCTTCTTAATCTCGGCTCTCTTCTTCTTAGCTTGATAGCTCTTCTCGGCTGTCATCCATCATTAGCAAGCTCATTAGAGCCGCTTCTAATGGTAGTTGTTCGTTCCCTTCTTTTACCTCGACTAACACATCTGTAGCCTCTAACTAAACCAATAAGCTCTTAAATAGAATCAGTGAGATTCTAAATCTAAATATTCTAAGTTGTCAACATGTCACCTCAAACTTCCGTGAAGATTATCACTACTGTTGTTGACGCTTTCATTAGACATTCTTATTTCTACAGTATTTTTTCAGAGATAATTTGAACAACACAATTTAAAACAAAACACAACTACAGTAACCCAAAACCAACTACTACTTGGCTTCTGTAACTTCCTATGATTGACAAAACACTTCTACAATAAGTAGAATAAAATGTTGAATTACTGTTAGTCATCTCAACAATGGCATACTACTACAACTACTAAGAATACGAACAATAAACTACACTTCAAAATGATAAGTAACAAATGTTCAAATGATGAAGCAAACTTTAAAGAACACTGTATACGTGTCTCCCCAAAGTTTTGAAACCAAGATGATATGCAATGGGTCTTGAACCAAGAATGAGGTAATTTTGGTTCAAAATGAGAACAAGGAACAGAAAGTGAAAATGGGGGCTTAAAGGGGGTTTTGATGGTAAATGTGTATGGATATCATGCACTAAAACACAAGTACAATTAGTGGTTGAGCTCGAAATAAGGTTTGATATGACTCACAATCATTAAATGTCACTCGGGTTCCAAATGAAGGTTAGATGCAACTCATTAACTTAACTCATAGTTATCGAGTTCTATGATTAGTTGGCACTAGTCTCGCTACGCCGTGCTATGTGGATCTATGGCCTTGAGGCCTTTGTTGTATGGTCTCTTGACTTCTCAGTAGGTGATAGACTTGATGTCGAGTGGCTCCTTCTCTTCCTTCAGCCATAGTAGTTATTACCTTTTGCTACAAGTAAACATAGCCAAACCTAACTTATAAGCCATATAATATTGTAATAGATGGCAAGTATACATTTACATAATTAACTTTTAACCACATATAAATGTAGCAAGACCTATACAATCTGCTACGTGTAAATGTGACAAATGGCAAATATACACTTACACATTTAACTTGAAGGTTAGATGCAACTCATTAACTTGACTCACAGTTATCGAGTT
Organism: Lumnitzera littorea; assembly: GCA_024138015.1. Classification (NCBI taxonomy): domain Eukaryota; kingdom Viridiplantae; phylum Streptophyta; class Magnoliopsida; order Myrtales; family Combretaceae; genus Lumnitzera; species Lumnitzera littorea. The sequence goes on along the minus strand of JAMXBB010000012.1, from coordinate 57,302,278 downwards.
CTATGATTAGTTGGCACTAGTCTCTCTACGCCGTGCTGTGTCGATCTATGGCCTTAAGGCCTCTGCTGTATGGTCTCTTGACTTCTCAGTAGGTGATAGACTTGATGTCGAGTGGCTCCTTCTCTTCCTTCTGCCATAGTAGTTATCACCTTTTTCCACAAGTAAACATAGCCAAACCTAACTTATAAGCCATATAATATTGTAATAGATGGCAAGTATACATTTACATAATTAACTTTTAGCCACGTATAAATGTAGCAAGACCTATACAATCTGCTACGTGTAAATGTGACGAATGGTAAATATACACTTACACATTTAACTTTTAGTCACGTGTAAACATGATAGAACCTACACATTTGGCTACATATAAATGTAGTAGGTCATGTGTTTGTTTTGCAACATTTCTTATCATTGACCATGTTTTCACTTTGAAATGTAGCAAAACTTTCTACTACACGCCTTTTACTACGTTTATTAAACATAGCTAATAAGTTTTTGCCACGTTAATTTGATGTTTCACTACCTTTAATAAATGTAGTTAAAAGTCAATTTTGGTGTAGTGTTCTTTAAAGCTTCAATTGACCTATCTCTTACAATTCATTTAAGTCCTATGACTTTTCTTTTAAATTTTCAACTATAGCAATAAGTCTTTAAATTAGAAAATCATGTATTTCTTTAAATAAATTTTTCTACACTTAATATCTTGAAAAATAAATTTTATAAGGTTATTTTATCTAATTTTTAAGGCTTAAACCCAAAACTTGTAAAAAAAAAATCATGATGGTATCCCAAAATCCCTAAACTTAGCCATTTGGAAAGATTAGGGTGTTGTAATTGTCATGTGGTATTTCATGATATAATCATATAACACTCTTGTCTCTCTCACTAGTTATCAACCTTACCCTTCTCCTATCTCACCTTGCCTTACTTTTATCATACTTACTTTTATATCATCAGCCATCAACCACTATGCACCAACTCTTAACTAGCTCTCCCTAACCCTCATCTTATTTCATCTCCTACCCAAACTCCATCAACACTCACTATTATCCCTACTCCATCCCCATCCCTATCCCCACTTACCCCTCTTATGAAGGCTACTTCCTCCTTTAGCTCCATCACTTCCTACCTAGAAGTCACTTATGTTTATTGATGTACTCGTGTTATGCCTCCTCCTCAATCTACCACATCTAATCCCCATCTAAACTCTAATGCTCCATTCACTGCAACCCCTATCTTTTCCACCTCTTTAAACCCATCCACATGTTCTCTACCCTTCCCTCTAAAACCTATTTGCCGTATTCATGCTATATTTAACTTTTATACCCATTCTTCCTTATCAAAACCCTACCATTATACAAAAACCCTTCATAATTCTACCTAGGCTACTACCATGAAGGAAGAGTGTGATTGTCCTCTCAAAAACAAAATCTAGATTGATTCATTTCCTACCTCAACTTCACCGAAATGTTAATTGGCAGTACTTAATATTGTTGTAATATGATATTGAGTGATAAATAGAGGGCCATAAATCTCACCTTGTTGCTTAAAGGTTCAATTTGAGGAAAGGAATTAATTACATGGAAGGCGTTAGTTTTGTTATCGTACTTACCATAACTTACTTTGTTCTCTTGTATGCTATCTCTTCTCATTATGAAATTTGTCAACTTGATTTAAAAATGCATCTCCTCGTAGTTATCTCATTGAGACAATTTTTATACAATAGCTTCCAGGCTTTGTTCATCTACACTCTATGTCTGCAAACTACAAAAGTTCCTTTTATGGCCTAAAACAAGCCCCTCATTCTTGGTTCCATCACTTTATTAGCATTATCTTACATATTGGATTTCATTAGCATAAATATGGCACTTCCATGTTGATTCTCTTTCGGGACTCTAAGAGACTTATTCTTATCCTATACCTTAATGATATTCTCTTTACTAATAACAATCTTGCACTCCTAAATTACTACATTTCAATTCTATATCAATTTGCTATGAAGGATCTTAGTCCTCTCCATTTCTTCCGTAGCATCCATGTCACCTATACTTCTCAAGGCATTAATTTATGCTACCCATAATCTTCTCAAACATCATAACATGTACCTTTCTACACCCATCAAAACCCCTTATCCTCTTGTTGTTAACTTAGTGTTGATGGGTTTCTTAAACTATCAAACTTACTGCCTATTATGAGATTGTTGGTGCATTTGTGCATCACCATCACTAGACTAAACATCAACTTTACAGTAAATCAATTGAACAAAAACATGAATTTCCTAAACAGTAACTATATGTAGGTAGCCAAAAGAGTTCTTCAATATTTTTGTGGTACACTATCACTAGCTCTCCTTATCGTATACACATCTTGTACCTCTTTGACTACCTATACTAATGTTGACTAGGTTGGTTGTCCAAATTCACATCACTCTACTATAAGCTATGCCATCTTTCTTCGGTGTAATTTCATCTCTTGGTGGTCTAAGAAGTAACCTACAGTATCCCCAAGTTCCATTAAGGTTATTATCATCCTCTTACCTATACTATTACAAAATTCACTTAAATCTATCATCTCACTTATGAGATCAACATCCCCATTGAGCACCCCATCATCTCAAATTATGACATTCTTAGAGTTGTTTATCTATCTAACAACCCACTTTAACTTGATCACACCAAACATTTAGCTATCAATTATCACTTTGCACATGAAAATGGTTACTTCTGGATATGTTGTTGTGAAATATATTCCCACTCATCATCAGCGGGCTAACATTTTCACTAAGAACCTCTCAACTATTACATTATTTTATCATTATACTAGTTTCATGCTGACATTGCCACCATAAGAGTAAGAAGAGGGAGGGAGAGAGGGTAGAATAGTCTTTTAAATTTCTTGTACAAAAGTAATATTATATTAAGTTACATGTCTACAATACCTCTTGTATTCTACCTTCACATTCTGTACATATTACCTATTGTATTGAAAACAATCACTACACCAAAAATAGCCTAAAGCATCAATAATATTTGTTGCCTTTTCCTTTAAAATTGTTTCCTAAAAATATAGGCAACAAAATTTCTCCCATTGCACTAACTGTATGATGCTTAAAATGAAAGGCAACTAATATTTCCTTTATGCAACACAAGATGAGTGTAGCCTACCTAAATTTAAAATATATAATTAACATATAAATAAAACCAAACTTTTGTTTGAATGCAACAAAATTCCACCATCAATGTAAGCCCTTATTAAACAAAGGCAACATCATTATGCAATGAAATATTTCTATATGCATCAATTTTAAAGACACATGCAAAGCATTCTTTTCTATATTATAGGCATCAATTTTCATGGTTGATGCAACAATTGTTAATTTTAGAAATAATCTTTCTTTTCTCTTTCAACAGTGGCTCATTTCCTTTATGCATCAATTTGTCAATTTTGCAATAACATTTTCTTTCAGGGTTGAGCACCATTAGAGAAGACTTTTCACATAGAATAAAACATTATTAAAAGCAACAATTGAAAATACATGGGACATGCTTAAATCAAATAAAAAATTACTAAATAAAAAATAGCTACCCCTTACAAATATTTTGATGAAATAAATTAACCATAAGATTAACATCAAAATTCAATATAAAAGAGTATATATATCCGCTTTCATCAAACTACATCTTCGCTCTTTCTCTATTTGCCTCTCTTATATGAAATCTTCAATAGCAACACCTTTACTTGTGAATATACAAGAGATTACATAAGCATTGGACAATAAAAACTCTAACAAAGTTCGAAATGGAATTAACTCTATATTGTGCCTAGCTACCTAACTGGCCATATCGACATTCCCTTGCTTATATTATGAATTCCACAATCTTAAATTAACTAAACAAATAAGTTTAAAAGGATGAAATAGTTATAAGGATGAATCTTTTCATAGTAAGCATAATAGGAATCAGGCTATTAGGCTTTTAACCCGCAGTCGAGCTTAAGGAATTGAGGGACTAGTAAGGCAAATCCTCTTGCTCTAGCCAACTATTATAAAAGCCGAGTTTCTCCTTGCTGCCAATCAACTCTATACACTGAGCCGTATGATTGCTCATCTCTCGAAAGTCATGTGTTGAATTACGGAATGCTGAGAGAGCAACTAATTCTTGTACAATTACTTATGTATAAGCCGACTAGCTGCTTGACATCACTCTTGCTAAGAAGTCAAAAGAGCTACCCTAAACTAATTCTCAATCACAACTACTTAAATAATCACTCTACTCGTACTCTTTTATCTGCATCCTCCAACAACCTCACCAATGCATCTCTACCACATATATAGGACCACGCATAAAATTTGCTACATTAATCATTGTTTTTGTTGAATATTTATTTTTAGCATTTTATAATCTTTGTATACTACTTCTTTGGGGATAATACACTTTTTGTCTTTTCCCTTTTAGGAAAGTTACCTTAACTTATTGAGTATAAATACCCCTTATACTTTTAGTCGCAAAAAATCAAATGGGAATTAACATCAATATATTGAATATTCTTCCTTTCGCAAACACTGCTTATTTACTCTCATCTCACTTTTATCCTAACTCTTAAGTAAGATTAGGTGGTAAATAACCTCACCGGACTATCTTGTGTGTTATATCGAGCTGTGTCATGAGTCATCGGAAGCTCTACTAGTGCATCATATCCTTTGGAGCTATTTATAGGTTTTGCTTACTTTTTCATTCATCTCCCTTTTCATGGTTTTGGCAAGCAGGAGTCCATCTTTACGACCAACCTTGTCTATTCTTGGTCACGGTATACATCTCTTGGTATCAGAGCAAAGGTTTCATTTGAGTTGTAATAGTTTGTTTCGAGTTACTGTATTTGTTTAGCTATTGTATTATGAGAGTGTTTACTTTAACACCTAGTCTAGAAGTTTAAAATTTAAATCTATTAGAGAAAATGATAGACCCAAGAGTTAATATGGCATTAGGGAAGACAATAGTGGTGTTACCCTTTATGCAAGACAATCTTAAGGTACTCCAAGAAGTACAGACGAGTAACTAGATGAAGTTACTAACCTCCAAGTAGATTTAACTCAAGCTATTCATGTGTTGGTTTATTGACCTATCGAAGCCATACATAACACCCTGTAAGTTGCCTGACCTAAGAGAGGTCAAAACCCAACTCAACAAGAAAAGAAGAAGAGGGAGAGTATGATGAAGAAGAAGAGCAACCTCAAGCACCCAAAGTATCTAACTATGTGAAGCTTCAGATTCTAAGCTTCAACGGGTATAGAAGTGTAGATGAATACTTAGAATGGGAGGAGAAGAAGGTAAGGCGTGTTTTTTACTATTACCAATATGAGGATTATGAGAAAGTGAGAATTGATGCTGTTGAGTTCTCTACATATACTACCATCGGGTAAAAGAGTTTCTAGGCAATGAGGAGGAAAGAAGGATATAGAGAGATTAATACTTAGCCGAGAATACTAAAAAAAAAAAGGAAAATTTGTGTTAGATACTTATCTATAAGATACTTTTATTCAACTTCAAGAGCTGAGGTAAGGAGGCCAAATTGTTAATAAGTAAGTCTAAGAATTCCAATTGCTCTTGATTCGTTGTGAAGTGGAGGAGCCACCAGTATGAATAGTCTTTAGATTCCTTACTAGATTGAGAAGTGACATTTGAGACATTGTGGAACTCCAACGATTTGCCATAATAAATGAGGCCATTCGAATAGCTTAATGAGTTAAGAGATAGAGAAGAAGGCAAATGTCAACTCAATCATCTACTAGCCAACCAACTTAGGGAAGCTACTAAGGTCAACCAAGTATAAAGCTAATCAAGCAAGGAGATGTTAGGAATGAACAAAAGGGCCAACTAGAAAGTGATGTACCAACCTAAACTTATGAGAAAGGGTAAGTATCTGGTAGAAAAATAAGCTAGATCAAGTGCTAAGGGTTTAGACATATGGTTGCTTAGTGCCTGAACTGAAGGACTACAGTCATCAAGGGAAATGCCCCAAAGTTAGAAGTGGAAAGTACAAATGAGGAACTTAGGAAGAGTAGAGTATTGTTAAGAAAGAAGTCTCTTAAGAGAATGAACTAATTGAGGAAGATGTGTTTATCAAGAACTTGGATCAGTTGATCCTGGTTGTCTAACACACATTGAATTTGGAACCCTCATGTGAAGAGGAGCAAAGGGAGAACTTGTTTCATATCACTTACAAGCTGAATGATTAGGTGTACGCACTGATTGTAAATGGTAGAAGTTACACCAATGTGGCATCAGCCAATCCATTCATAAGGTTAAAGTTATCGACTATCACACATTTGAGACCATATAAGTTGCATTGGCTAAGTGAGAAGGGTGCACTACATGTCACTCGTAAGTACTATTGCTAATCACTATCAAAAATTACTTTGATAAAATTCTTTGTGATGTGCTACCCATGTGTGCTTCATACATTTTGCTTAGTCGACCATGGCTATTAGATAGAAAAGTTATCCATGATGGTTACAGGAACATGTATGTGTTTAAGAAGGATAGTCGGAAGATTACACTGAACTAGATGCCAATAAGTGAAGTTAACAAACTATAGACAAAACTTACTCAAGGATTGAAAAAAGCTCTGATGATGAGTAGAGTCGAGCTCCAAGAGGCCATTAGAGCCTATATGCCGACCCTCATGTTGGTCAAGCATCTATTAGAATTGAAGGAGTAGGGTAAATTACCCTTAGAAGAAAAAGAGTTGCTGGATGAATATATTGACCTGTTTCCAAAGTAATTACCTGAGGAATTATCACTTATTTAAGGCATAGAACATTGCATTGACCTAATATTCAGCACTGCCCTATCGAATAAGCCTACCTATTGGATGAGTCCTAAATAGGCTTTTAAGCTCCAATGATAAGTCAACGAACTATTAAAGAGAGGGTATGTTAGGGAAAGTCTCAGCCTTTGTGCTATTTTAGAGATTCTAGTCTTGAAAAAGGATGGTTCTTGGCAAATGTGTATTGATAGTTGAGTAGTGAATAAGATAACAATCAAATACAAGTATCTAATCCCCAAGTTGGAAGACATGTTGGATGAATTGAGTAAGGCTAAAATTTTCAACATGATTGATCTAAAGTTTAGCTACCATCAAATTTGCATGAGGTTAAGAGATGAGTGGAAGACTACGTTCAAAACTTAGCATAGACTTTATGAGTAGATGGTCTTCTTAGGCTATGTAGTAAATGGAGGAGGTTTATGAGTGAATGACAAGAAGATCTAAGCAATCATCAAGTGGCTAACTCCTACTACTTGTACTAAAGTGAGATGTTTCCATAGATACGGAGAAAAGGAAGAGAGAAGTTTTATTGAGGTGAAGAAAAGGTTAATCTCTACCCCTGTACTAGCTTTACCTTACTTTGAGAAAATATTTGAGCTAAAGTGTGACATGTTAAGCATTAGGATAGGCACTATCCTAATGTAGGAAGGCAGACCAATTACCTATTACAGTGAGAAGCTTAGGAGACTTTAGCTAAACTACTCTATGTATGACAAAGAACTATTGGCATTGATCCAAGTACTATAAGTATAGCAATAGTATCTATTGCCGAGAGAATTTGTCATCTATACAAACTATAAATCATTAAGGTATCTTCGAAGTCAAACAAAGTTATCAAAGTAGCAGCCAAGGTGGGTCGAATTCCTTAAGGGATTCAATTTTGTCATAAAGTACAAGTAGAGAAAGAGTAACGTAGTTAGAAATGCTCTTTTAAGTTGACATGTGCTCTTAATAGAACTGTGGACTAGATTATTTGGGTTTACGAGTATCAAGGAACAACACTCCTATGATCTATACTTTGGACCCATACTTACATGATGTGTCAATGGAAGGACAATGGGTAAGCATCATGTGGAAGATGAATACTTGTTCCAAAGAAGGAAATTGTGCATATTGACCAGTTCATTGCAAGAGTTACTTATCAGGTAAGCCTACAATGGTGGACTCTTTAAGCATTTTAGGGAGAGAAGGACATATGAACTGTTGAATGATCATTTCTTCTAACCGAGAATGAGGTGAGATGTGCACCGAGTTGTTGAAGGCTGTGCCATGTGTAAAAGGGTTAAATGCCAAGCCGAGAAAGGGAGAGCAATGCCTTTGCTTACTTTAACAAAACCATAGACTAAGTTGAGTATGGACTTTGTTCTCAGATTACCACGAACTGCTCGAGGCAAAGATTTTGCAATGGTCATCATAGATAAGTTCAGTAAAATGGCATACTTTGTGCCTTATTCCAAGACTAATAATGCTTCAGCTATTGCTTCTCTTTTCTTGCAGGAGATTGTTAGGTTACATGGTATACTGAGAAGTATAGTATCAGACAAAAACCCGAAGTTCTTGAACCATTTCTCGAGAACTCTATAGCAATGGATGGGGACCAAATTGCCATTCAATACTTTTTGTTACCCCCAAATTGAGGGCCAAATAGAGGCAATTAATTGTACTTTTAAGTCACTGCTATGAGTTATAGTAGGCAAGAATATGGCTGATTAGGATGTCTGCTTGCCAGTGGTTAAATTTGCTTACAACTAAATTGTACATGATACCACTAAGCAGATACCCTTCGAAGTTATCTATGGTTTTAATCCCGAGTTACCCCTCAACCACACCTCTATATCTATACCTGAGCAAGAAGACTCTAACGTAAGAGCCTAAGCACAGACCCTTTAATACATCTATAACAAAGTTACTCAACAGATTGATCAAGTTGCTAGAAGAATGGGAGAGAAGACCAAGGGTAGGATGGCTAAACAATTCTACCTAAGAGACTTGGTGTGGCTGCACCTAAGTAAGGAAAGATTTCCTAGCAAGAGTAAGAACAAGCTATCTGCAAGAGCTGAGGAACCTTTTAGAATCATTCAAAAGATCAATGACAATGCCTATAGGTTAGAGTTGCTTGCAGATTATGAGATTTCTAACACCTTCAACATTACTAACCTCAGTCCATATCACCTCAATGGAGAGCTAAGTAAAGATCATTTGGTTTTGATCTTGAATCTAAATCAACCCTAAGAGAATGATAGGAATCAGGTTACTAGGCTTTTAACCTATAGCTGAGCCCAAAGACTAGAGGGACTAGCAAGACAAATCCTCCTACTCTAGCCAACTACTACTAAAGCTGAGTTTCTCCTTCCTATCGATCAACTCTATACGCTAAGCCGTATGATTACTGATCTTTCAGGGAGTCATATGCTAAATTGCGGAATGCCGAAAGAGTAACTAATTCTCACATGATTATTCATGTATAAGCTGACCACTTGTTCAGCATCATACTTACCAAAAAGTTGATAGAGTTACCCTAGACTAATTCTCATTTACCGCTGCTCAAACTACCACTATACTCTTACTCTTTTATCTGCATCCTCCAATTACCTCACTAATGCATCTCTACCATGTATATAAGACTACAGGTAAAATTTGCTACACTAATTATTGTTTTTGTTGAATATTTATTTTTACCCTTTTATATTCTTTGTACACTACTTCTTTAAGGACAATACCCTTTTTGTCTTTTCCCTTTTAGGCAAGTTACCCTAACTTATCAGGTATAAATACTCCTTGTACATGTAGCTACAAAAAATCAAGAGAGAATTAACATCAATACATTGAATATTCTTCCTTTTATAAACATTGCTTGTTTACTCTCATCTCACTCCTATCCTAACCCTTAAGTAAGGTTAGGTGGTGAGTAACCTCACCAGACCATCTCATGTGCCATATTGAGCTGTATTATAAGTCCTCAGAAGTTCCAATAGTGTGTCATATCCTTTGGAGTTGTTTGTGGGTTTTCCTTACGCTTTCATTCATCTTTCGTCCCTTTCGTACATTAACCCATCACCCTTTTCAAGCTTTTGGGAAGCTTAGATCCATCCTTGCCATCGGCCTTGTCTTTTCTTGATCACAATACACATTAGAGCATATATACTAGGCTTGTTAAAACCCTTCATTTGTAGCCCATATAACCATTTATGTAAATACTAAACATTATGCCCCGAAGCGATAGAGTTGTAATAGTTTCACCATGTAAACCGTCTTAAGATAGAAGTTGACCTCTCAGTTGCTATCGTAGACCTAATTTACATAAGGCATCTATGATTAACCTGCTTTAAAGTAAACAGGTCACTCAAAGATAATATGATTTTGCTAGTAGAAATCTTAAAACCTATATTAAAACCAAATCATTTGAGTATTATTTATAGTACTAATAAATTAGTTGTCAAATAAGTACATATTTCTATATAATAAAGTTGGTGGATAAGTACAAAGGCTTCAGAAGTTCAACTATACATCAGTTTTGTATCCTCACTTCCCAAGATCCAGCAGTTAGTAACTTCAGGATAGTTATAGTGTAGCTTCATAATTAGCACCTAAAAAAACATTTATAGAAATGTGAGCAGCTAACCATTTAGTAAGTTAAGATGAAGATATAAGACTATACGTCAAGCATAAATAGGCTTATTAAATAACTATTTAAATGCAATGCAGTAAACAAATGTCATTGTACGACATTGTCTAGTTTCTTGTAAGATCAAAAAAATTACATCGACTTTAATTCAAATTGAGGAGTTTTAGTATGCATGCAATAGCTCGTAACCAAACCCAAGCTTGTTTAATAGAGATATTACTTCTTTTACGATTACTCTCGAATGACTACTCCACGACCTCCTCTCCTATCACTTTGTTCTACTATGGATGAAGAGGGGACTATTATGCTCCAGCACTACCCCTTTCGAAGGTATTGGTATTTGATAGGAGAATCCTAAGTGTCCCTTAGTGGGTTGTAATGCATGTTTAGTTAGGTTTACAAGTCATATATTATTAAGTCCAATTTAAGGCAGTCATTTAAATTCATGTAATATAAAAAATTGCAAACTAGAATAGCAAGCTAGTGATATACAATTAAGTTCAAAACACACATACACAAGCATGTGCACGACTAAACTACCTATAAGTATAGCTTAATAAAATCTTAAGCCTCTAAGTACTATGAGACAATACTCTAAAATATAGCTATATATTGATCCTAAACCTACCTGAACTTCCCGCTTGCTCACTTAAGATATAACTCACAATAAACCTTCATCGATAGTCTCTATAATACAGATGTTGCTTTAGTATTCATATAACTACTCTACATAAGCTTTATTCTGTAATTTAGATTATTATCTTTTGTTTAAGGTTATACTATATCTGATTATTCGAGTTTTAAGTCTATTGTGATTTGTTTTGTATTTCACCAATTTTTTATTTAGTTTTTGATTTGGTCTCTAATTCAGTTTTTAGTTTAGTTCCTTACTATAGTTTAACTTATAAGCCTCAAAAATACCATATGACCTATTCCATGAAGTTTAACTAACCATAACTAAGTATATATATAGTCCTTGATTTAGTTTCGGGTCAACTTCTTTATTTGCTATTCTTGCCTAAACTTTGATTCAATCTCTAAGTCAAGTTCTAATTTAGCTTCTAATTACACTTTATTCTTAAGTTTTCAAAAATGCCTTTTGACCTATTCTATAGAGTTTAGCTAATCACAACTTAGGTGAATATAGCCTCTGATCTACTCTCTAATGTACTACTATACACTATATCTTTAATTTAGCTTCTGAATTAGCTTATGATCAGTACCTATTCTAAATTTTCACATAATTTTCCCGCAATTCAATCCAAGATCATAATGTAAGTATAATATACAGTTCAACATTACTCCAACTTGAACCAACTATAGGCAACTCTATTATTTGGAGAATTTCACATATTTCACAAATATCAATACCAATAAGGTCTTTTAAAATGAGAGCGAAAATGGCTCGGTTTTAGTATTTTCTTAAGAGTAGTATATTTTGAGACTTAATTTTGTCAAAATAATATTTTTATCAAAAACTACATAGAAAAATATGTCAAAATACAACTTTTCATAATTTTTGTATTTAATTTGCTATTTTTAGTAATTTATTGAAAATCAAATCAAATTAAAACACTCACCGGAAACCACCATTACAACTGCCACCTATTTGTTAGCCAAGCAAGGCATTGACCACCCCTTTAAACCTTAATATTCATTTGCCTCTAGGTTACTCCCACTTATTTGCACTAGAACTCTTGCTAATTGTACTCAATTTTTTGCAAAATTTTTCTAATTTATCCTAAGCTTGTTTTGAGTGTATCTTGATTTTTCCTAGACTCTAAAGATACTAAACCAAATTGTGAAAGGTTAAGTTGAATTTATAATTGGTATGGGTTGGTGTTGGAATTTTATATTGTGCCAAGTGTACTACTTTACAAGAGTTAAGGTCCCTTATGTGTCTAAAAACGCATCCTAAGTATACTCAGTCAAGTATTTCTCATTGCCACACCTATGCTACTAATTTTAGGAGCTACCACCAATTTCTTTAGAAGTTTTTTCATTTCCTATATTTATTTTAATATATATATATTAGGTATTTTAAGTAATTTTGGGTATAATTTCCTACACTTAGAATTATATTTAATACAATTAAACACTTAAAAAAATATTATTTATGTCATTTTGTGATTTTTAGTATGCATATATTTTATTTCTAATAATTTTTTAATATTGGAATTTATTTTACAAACTTTCAATAAATAACAGGTTAAATATGTTTATTTTATAAATATGATATTTAATTATCCTATTATTTTGTTTTTTTAAATCCAAACTTACGAGGCCACTTTTACTAATATTCAAAACTTTATCGTAAAACTTGAGCTTGATTGGTTAACTATCGCGATTACCTTAAATTTTACGAATTATTTTCAAATCAATTGATTTTGAGTTAATAGCCTATATGGTGGAGTCTCACACTAAAAATACAATAACAAAGATACAAATAAGAGAGTTGCATAGAAAACAAATTATAACTTAATAAAATAATTCATAAAATGTAACACCTTTTTAGTCTATATAACAACAAAACAAAATCTTTTTCCCTACCTTTTTAGCAAATTAATAAAGATTAAACCAACTAAAGTCAACACTAAGTGTTGTAAAAACATTACATGATTAGTTAAATTGACCAAAAACAAAAAATAACTAAATAAGGGACAATCTTCTCCACAAGCAAGTCTAAATAAATCGATTCATCATAAATTCCTGCCCTCTCCTTAAGATAGCTAAGAAAACCAATAACTAAATCAAAATTTTCCTCATAATTTGCATCTTCACAATATATCTTTGTCATATTTTCTAGATAATTTGCTTCATTTTTTCTTGAAAGTTCAACTCCATTATCTAACTTCATCAATCAAGCACTGTTATCTAAGGAATAACAATGCAAGTTAAACTTTGATAAGGTAACTCATGACAATAATAACCTTCAATTTAAAAATTATAAATAAAACATGTGATAATTGAATAAAATGTAACAACAAAAGTCAAACCCCATATATGTAGAAGGAGAGAGCTTTTGATTCAATAGATAAACTGTTGACCTTTAACCTAAATCTCCATCGGGAAACAACTTTTTCATGTTAAAGATTTTGGAATTGACTCAAAAATAAAAAAGATAGAGAGCTGCGATGAACATTGAAACCAACTATAGTTCAATAGTAGTAGGATGTTTAGATTAATATTGATTATGTTTCCTAGACATCCACAATTAAGAGTATTTTCCAAATATTGGCTATGGGCTATTGCCTTGTATTATTAATTATTGTCTTCAAAAACTATGGCAAACCAACTTTACATATCATTTTGAGGCTTGAGGCATTCTTGCATTTATGGACATCAAATTATTTATTAACATAGTATACGGAGATTGATAAGTTGAAATAACCATTTTTAAGGCCATACACAAACTTGATTAAGAGCCTTTATGCTTGCCAATCAATAATCCTATACGATTAAGTGGATAAAATTTCATTAGAAGCATTACCATATTCATAAGGGGAAAAAAAACCATCATTGCATGATAATTACTTTTACAGTAGATAAAGAGCTTTCTATTGACACTAATCTTCAATGCATAAAGGATCATATGTGTTCCTTTATACCAAAGTCTAGATACCACAAGTAGTATTGCTTTATATGAAAACTTTTCAATGGTAATAAATAAACATCCATTAACTTTGAGAGAGTTTGATTTCATGAGAAAGAAAACACCTTTTAAACCATAAATAATACATGTGAAATCTCCACTCAAATGTTTGGTAACATTGTGGTAAACAAAAAAGAGTCTAATGAATGAGTATTTTGCTCATACAAACATCGAAGAATCAAATAAATAAAAAGTAGATTGAGAGAGAGAGAGAGAGAGAGAGAGAGAGAGAGAGAGAGAGAGAGAGAGAGAGAGAGGAAGGAGGGAAGGTCTAGAAATGAATTAAAACAGGAGTGGGAAATTAAAATCACGTGACCTGAAAGTGGGGGAAAGAGAGAGAGAGAGAGAGAGAGAGAGAGGAAGGAGGGAAGGTCTAGAAATGAATTAAAACAGGAGTGGGAAATTAAAATCACGTGACCTGAAAGTGGGGGAAATATTCCATTAAATGAAACTAATCCAATGAACCAAATGAGATTAAAAAATATGATTTTTTTTCTAATTCTGAATTTCCAATCAAAAAGTGAATCAAATTATTTTAAGAAATAAAGTAATATTTAACATATAATTGGAACATAGTATTTTAGAAATTATGTTTATCCTTATTGAAATATATATATATTTTTTACTTTATGACCATAGGTTATAATATAATTTATATCCTATACTAGTTTCTTGAATAAAATTTCATGTTAAGACATCTTTGAAATTCTTTAATTATATGAATATTAACTTCATCTGCCTCTTATATATTGTTAATGCATACTATTATTAAAAAATCTATTACTTGTAACATGGGATTATATGTCACATACTTAATTTTTCTTAGGTTATAAAGTGTGGTTTAATTCGTTTACCAAGCCAAAATAAATGAAATTTTATCATTTGGAAAATTCCTAAAAGTTGCCCAAGGAAAAATAAAAAAACTAAAACTAAACCATATACTACGATATGGTTGAAAGCGATAATAAAATTGAAAGGAATTTTTATGATTTGATTTGATTTGGAGGAAAACAAAACCATATCTTCTGGTTTGATTTCATTGGACGGAAACCAAATATTATTGTTTACTTTAGTTATATAATTATTGGTTTACACAATTTTATACCTTCTAATTTTTGGTAGAATCTCGTATTTGACAACAATGATCCCATTAGATTAACTTTATCAACAAGTTATTGAATGCATACTACTGAAGTTTTTTAATGCCACAATTTACTTTAATTTGTCCCTAATAACTCACCACAAAGGACATAAAATTACCATACTATTTCCAATTTTGAAAATAATCAGTGTAGAAATTTCATTTTACAAACACATGACGAGTGTCCATTAAACCAAATCAAATTACAAAATGAACAAGAAAAAGCAATTCAACCCTGAACGTAATTGCATTAAACTAAATCGAACCACATTGCCAACATTAAAAGGATGAAACTACGTTGGGGTTTAGTAAGTCCTAAACCTTTGTCTATATGTATTGAAATATATACTAATAAAATTATAGATTTAGGAAATCATCCAAAAATGGATCAATAGATGTAGTAGATCATTCTAATTATTGAGGTTATCCAAATAATATTGGGCAAATTTAAGAGATTATCTAAGTACGATGGTGGAAGTTATTGTAATATATCTTGTACCTTATTTTAAGATTGTATCTTATCAAATCTTTATAAATAATTCACATTTATCTCTTGTAATAAGTCATATTTAATGTACCAAAAATATCCATATTTAGAGTTAATATTAAAAGAACCCTAAGGCTCTAACTTAACCAAAATTTAAAATTTAAAGAAAGCTTTAGAATAATCCAAATAAAATCAATTAAGTAACAAAATCTTAATAGGAACAATAAGTCCTATCTGTAAAATGAAAGCTATTTAAAAAAAAAATTAACCTTTGACATATAACTTGAATTAGTGATTAAGATAAGGTAGCAAATTTTAGAAAGTAAAACTAACAAAACTATTATGTAAGATCATATATTAAATCCTATAATGTAGATTAAACAAGACTATTCATAAAAGTAATAAGACAAATAAAAATAAATTATAGTAGATTGAACTAATCCAACCCAATTAGTGATTTAATTGACTTAGTTATAAGCTAGGTTGATCACTTATTAAGCTCAGTTGATTAAGTTGGTTTAGAGTGCCATTTGGTTAACTGTTTCTTCAATCTAGCTAGCTTAGTTCCTTTATCTAGGGGTGTATTGAATAGAGTTGAACCAATACAATATTGAGTTGAGCTTGACTTAAAAAACTTAAAGCTATAACTTTGCTCAAGTTCAATTAAGTTCTTAATTTTGAGCTCATAGTCGACCTGAAGATATGTTAAGTAAGTTCAAGTTCCATTCAATTAGCTTAATTAAATTTGAAACTTTTATAAATTTTTCCTAAATAGCCTTAAATTTTTATTATATTTTAAAAACTAAAAAATAATTAAAAAATATACTAAGATCAATTGGGCTCATAAGTCTAATGAGCTTAGTAATCTAAAGCTCAAGTTCGACTAAATTTGCTCTTTAAATAGCTTGACTTAGCTATTACCTAATTGAATTTGTATAAAACTTGAGTAGAGTTTAAATAGTTTGAGTATTGGCTTAATTCATTTACATCCTTATGATTGTCTAAGGCAACATTAAAAAATTAGGTAGGTCATGACCTACTTAGAAAAGTGGGTTGTTTGACCCACTAAGTCATCATGGGTGACGATAGTCATAAGGTTGTTTAAAAAGAAGAAAAACAAAAACAAAAACCATTAGAAATTTGATGGCGTCATACAACTTGATTACTACTCGATCAAATTTCCTCTCTCTTTTTTTAAGAAAAACAATAGCCATTAGTTGCCACCCGTAACCACTTGGTAGTCGAACAACCCACTTTTCTAAGTGGATTGTAGCCCTACCTAACTTTTTGGTGGCAGATTCACCTACCCAAGGGTAGAGGGTAGCCGATAACCACATAAAGGTAATCACATGACCCCATCCCTATAGTTACTAGCCACCTCCACCTTAGGGGAAGGGGGTGGATAGATTTCTTTTTTTTTTTCCTTATTTTTTTTTTTATTATTTCATTACTTTATTTTTTTAATAATTAGAAATGGTCCAATAATATGTTACCATGTATCCTTACTAATAACTTGTTTGGTACATAAGAATGGATAAGAATGAAATCCCTATTATGACATTTAATATTTAAAGCTGGATGACCGATTCTAGCTTTAATCAAATCACTTATTTAACCTTTAATTTAATTATGATATATGTAACAAATGTTACATAATAGAAAAATTGCCGAAATTAATGAAATGATTTATTTGACAACAATAAAAAAGTTGAGGGATGAAATAGGAAACAAATAAAAAAAAAAAAGGAATAAAATTGAAAAACAGGTAAACTTTAAAGATTTTTTGTACTTTTTTCCAAAAAATTATGGAATCATGAATCGAATAGATATTTGAACCAAACAATAGTATGAACCTTACTGCAAATTTGAAGAATTGAAATTTATTTTGCCATTTGATTCAACAAGATTTGGTTTATTCATTCAACTAGATGAGGTTTACAATTCAGCTTAATCACCACTCCTAACAAACAAAATGATAGATAATTAATCATATATAGAATTTCAAGGGTTCAAAAAAAAAAAAAAATCAACATGTGTTTATCTTGTAGAATCTCGTATAACTAGTCAAGACACTTCTAAAATAATGATATTTAATTATATGGATATATTATGTATTATCCAATTTGAAGCTAAATTATATTGTAAACGAATGAAGATCTCTCCAAATTAGTAAAAAACATTCTTTTTACAAAGAAATATAATCGCTTCAAGCTTCAATCTTTATTAAAAACTAATATCAACGACATATAACTTCCTTTTAAATATATTTCACGTATTTCTTTATTTATTTCAATATTATCAATCAACTCAAATTATTTGCAAAATCTATTGTAATGTTATATCTAAAAATTGATTATCATGAAATTGATTAAGTTTTTAATTGCTATTTTGTCAAATTTGGTTTAATAATATATTAAATTTTAGTTTTTAATCAAAAATATAGTTGAGTAAAATATTAATTCAAATTATCTTAGTAAATATGATAGGTTAGATTCTTTTTGTCAACTTAGATAATTATCACTAGAAAGACCTCATTCAAATAATAACTAAGTTAATAAATGCTTATGATAATCCAACTACAACATTTTTTATTGGTTGCATTATTAGGGCAATGGCTTATTTACAATGGTTGCTAACCTTATTAATATAAGTAGCAAGTATGTAAATGGCTACTAAAAATCCAAGAGTTAAGGTAATAACTTTTATAAATTGTTAACTTTATTCAAATAACTAGTAGCAACATAGAATATTTGTTACTACAATGTTGCATTAAAATTATTAGTGCAACAATTTTTGTATTATTGCTTAAAAGTGTTGTGTTTAATCAACTTGACAACATTAAAAGAATTTATTGGAACTAAGTTTTTTATATAACAACTATTCAAGGTGTTGCAAATTTTGCATTGCTTTAGCCTCTTTTTGTAGTGAATATAACTATCATATTTGTACAATAATATGATTTGTTCAATACTTCTGATATAATAGAACTAATAGAAAAAGCATATAAACTATATGTATTCATGTTAGTCATGAAAGTGCATATAAGTTATATCATTTTTTAAAGTGCTTCGCATGCAAATATCCTTAGTTCATGTTTAACTGACAGTCCCATAGTCAAAATGATAATGTTGCAACTAATTTGAACATTTAGAAAGACGCAAAACCCGTAGCCGATTATCGTTCGAGAAAACTAGTTTTGGCTGTTCATGCCCCAACACAGAAATTCTTTATGGTATCCTTATTGTGTTTCCAATATGCTCCAAAAAGGAACTACATTACATGAAGTTCATGTCTGTGTTCAGATCCTTCCTAGATTACGTTTGTCCTAACACTTGCGATTGTGACTGAAATTATGTTATCCGAATCCCTCCGATGTTACAGCCAGACCATAATGTGGGAGCTCTCAGAATCCCCAAACCCACGTGCATATCTATCTATATGAACATGTGGACCAGTCATATTCTGTGATAAAGAATCCATGTTTGTTGAGATTTACAAAATGACATGAAATACAAGTTGCTTCTTGTAGTTCGTTAGTCACTAAAGATCTTTTAGGACGTGCATAATGCAACTTAACTTTGGAAATTTTCATCTCAATCTGGTCTTTTCAAGGTTCATTATTGGCCATCATCATATCTTGCTGGAATCTTGTCGACTTCACCAATTATTTGTCTTTTTGGTTAAATACAATCGACTCTCTGTTAACACCATCCTATTCAGAGAAACTGATTTGGCTTGTCGTTGAATAATTTGTTTCTGTTGTAGGGCTTGTTAAAGGGGATTAAGAGGGTACAACCTAAGAAGTCACAAAAAGGTTTCTCTATATTTTATAAATTCTTTCAAATATACAGTTCCAAAGGACAAAATGGCTGGTACATGCATACAAATTGCAATACAAATTTGATATTCTAATTAAAGTTACAATTACTAGAATTTGCATATTGTATCAAAACGTGTATATATATACACCATAATTTTGTGGTGTGGTACATGACTTAACATAAGTAATTCCCATAAACAACTATATTTATATCACAACAACTCTAATGACAAATTTTATGTTTTTGCATTTTTTTTTTCTTACGGAACCATAAATAAAAACAATACAAACAATTTTGGGATCACACCATAAATCTCAAATTCTAACTAGGATTATGCAATCGATTGATGTGATGCATAATTTATGAGATTAATCATTACTAAAGGGAAGCCATGATGCATAAGCTCCAATAAACCAATGTCCACCAATGTTTTGATTTCAAAAAACAAATAAATAGACATGTTAATATATACACCTATAATAGTAAAATGGAAGAGCCTACTTTTGTGTCTTAAGTAAATAAGAAATTAATTTTTTATAAAATATTACAAAATCAACCCTAACTTAAATTAACTTTTCACTTCTCCATTAAATAACTACCTGCACACTAGCTTTTCTACTTCTTATTATGAAAACAATATTACAAAATAATCACCCATCTACTAACAACATACATGCATCATGGATATAGGCTTACTAGTACATATATATATGTACATGTGTATCCATATTGGCATAGGTGCTAATTCATATGCTTAAGTTGGAAACATACTCTGATGACATCTTCATGTCTATCATAAATTGATTTAGTGAGCAATGGCTTGCTTGTTTTACAATTTTAATTCAAGTAAACAAATCATAGAAATTCTAGTTATAAGTCTAGCCCATAGAACAAACCAAACCTAAGAAAACTAATTATAAATCAACCTCTTGAAAAAACCCTAATTATAATCCAAATCTTAAAAAACTAATCACAAATCTAACTCTTGAAATGAATCTTAGCTATAATCCATGAGCAAAACCCCAACAATCCAATTTTAAACCTAATCTCTAATATATAATCAATCCTTAGCAATAATTATAGCATACCAATAGAAACTTAATAATTTCAAGATACCAATTTCTTATTGTAATCACAAAATGTAAACTAGATTAATAAATTTAATAAGTTCTAAGGAGATGAAATGCTATTAATGAATCAAGCAACTTGTCATGCCTAAAAAATTATTAAGACAGCTCTTAAACTAAAACCCTAAACCACACAAAAGGAAATCGTGTATAAAAAATAAAGAAGAAAAGAGAGATAAAATCAAGCTAAACAAGCCTAAGTAGTTAACCACTTCTTTCATGTGATTAACCATATTTATTGATGATTGACCCCATTATCTATGTGGTTGACTACATTATACTAGGTAGTTGACTACTTTTAGCTTTGTTAATTATTCATCCTCTAAGTTTACTTTAGCGCCTTGTATTTATCTAAACTTCCTTATCTTAGTATAGCTTTTGACCTTATGTAATTTAGAAAGACCTTGAACCAAAATATTTTACTCAACGAATTGACTAGGAAATCAAACTTTGTAAAAGATAAAAATATTACTATATTTGAATTCATAAACTTATAGAGTATTAGGTGAAAAGGATTTTAAGCTTTAAACTTATGGAAAAACAAGTGGAGATGAATGGTTATTATATTCTTGTCTTGCATTTTTGTTTGTATTAAGATTAGTAGATGAATCTAAATTATATCTAGTCTCTAATTAACTAAATAAGTGTTGTTTTTTCTTGCATTAAGGCTAAGAACCATTTCAAATGCATGGGCCATAAATTAGGTATTCATCATCTCTATAGGGTTGAACATTTGTAATGGACTAGCTTGTTGTTTAAACACCAATACTAGCATTATTATGGATAAGCAAGTTGTCTATATGATAGAACTAAGATTGATGTGGCTTTAGATAAATAAAATGAAGCTATCAATGGGTCATCACAACAAAATGGAACTTATGAATGGAAACTATAGATTAGACTACTAGTAACTAATACATGTGATGAACTTTGTACGTATAGGTACTTTCGATATATAAAGATAATCTAATACAAGTGATGAACTTAGTATGGACATATAGACACTTTAGGTATATAACTATATAAATAGGGATTTTCTTCTCTTATTTAGGGAATTTAAAAGATTTAAAAAATTATGTTGTGCAACTCTCTTTCTCTTATGGATCAAACCATCATTGCAATAAAGAATTCTCAAGAACATTCATCTGTCATACATACTGGCAAGTTGCTAAGATCACCCATTTCTCCTTCCATGACTCTCTTTAATCACATCCCTCTATGTTTAATTAAATTAAGGTTCCTTTAAGGTAATCTAAAGTGCAACATCACATGATTTGCATGTGCTTAACCATTAGTGACACCCGTCCTATGCAAAATCATATTTATTTATGTCATGATTGTATCTTATGTAACATATGCCACATTGGGCTTTTATTTCATCTCTAAAGTATTCTTAATTGTACCATTTTTGCTTTCATATTTGTATATTATATTAGCAATTACTATTTTTCCTTTCATATTAGTATGTTTGGCGACCTCTATGATGTAAGATAAAGAGAAGAAATAGCTCTATCATCAAATCTAGTGTAGAATAGAGGAACTAAAAAAAAAAAATTATGAAAGGAATGGAAACATGTGAAATTTGAAGACTACAAAAGGCATGAAAGTTGTCTAATAAATGTAACATAAACAATCATTATATGAACAATGTTAATAAATCACCAAAAATAATCTCAATTTTTTTCTTCTACATTTCTTCTTTTATCATGAAATGCAACAATAAATCTAAAAGAATATATTTAGTAGCTTCATATCACCAAATTTAATTTAGTGTTTCAACTTTACACAATAGTAGGTTTCCTAAAGACCTTATGACCATAAGTTCTTGAAGAAACCACACCGATGAAGAGCATAGCATGGCTTCAAAGCACACTTAGGTTTATGATGGAGTAACAATACCATAAAAAGAAAGAAATGGATTATGCTATTTTGTCATAAAACAATTTGATTATGTAAAATTTTAATGACGATTTAGACCTCTAACAATGAAGAATGTTTATTTAAGTAGGGAAGCATGAGGTTTATGATTTTAACACAATATAATGTTTCCTAAGTAACCATACTTCTAAAGAACATAATGACAATGGGAACTAAAAGATTTGTTGTTCTGAAAATAAGATACCAATCTAATCAAACCCAATCTTAATATAAAAAATGAAATCAAATTAAATAAAAGAAATAATAGAATCATTTTTAGTTCAAATAGTTTAAAATAAAATCTACATAAATTATTATCCCATATGAACTCTTTCTTAGTCTACATCAAACCCTTTTCCTTAAGAAAAAATCGTCCTCAAATCTCTAAAATTTCCTTTAAATCTTCACGAATCAAACATTAACCTACAAAAATTAATATTAATCTATAGCATACTAACTTTTCATGATCCCCACTAGTTCTCTTTATCAAATAAAATTCAACTCTAATGAGTGAATCTAGCAATTGCTTCAATCACTAAACATATTTTACTCGCTGCTCTTCTTCTCATTGAAATCAATAATCTTCCTTTAGCTATTTTATATCACTACGACATATTGCTATGGAAAGATTTATTTGTTATTCAAATTAATTTTCTTCTCAATTTTTGTAGAGCTATCTTGAGTTTGAATAACAACTTACTAGACAGGGTTTAAAGACTGAATAGTAAGATCGAATAGTAAGTTGAATTGGTATAATTTTACTAACATCCCTTCTAGGAACGAGATGAAGACTTGTAAATTTCTTGATCTAGTTCCTTTGAAGCATTATCTTGCATGCTTTCATGATTTGGTTCAATTTTAAGAGAATTATACACCGTCATTTTCTTAAACATGATATAAGACTTAATTTAGAGTTTTCATACAACTCTTTACATTGATAAGGAATCAAGGAAATCTCAAGGCATCAAAGTGATGATCAATAGGTTTGAGTTAGTAAGCGTATGTATCTAATCAAGCAAAATTTCATCAAAATTTAGCTTCATCAAATTATAGTGATTAGTGATTCTATATTCCTTGATAGGGAAATTGCATTCAATATAAGGAAAAAATGGTAAATTGAGGCTTTAAAAAAACACTAAAGGTAGACCTTATAGGGATGAGTGGGTAACTCTATTATACAAGATACTTAACTGTACCCTACTTGATCAAGTAGGTTTTAATTAAGTATTAAAGGTCATAAGGTTGGTTCTAGTATAAATCTTCTAAAACATGCTTCTATAGAGTGAGTTATGGGTATGAGACCTGAAACCTATATCTTAAGGTTTAAAAGGTACAGGTTCCAAGATACCCTATATCTAATCTATAAAAAAGTTATTGAATACTATTAATAAATGAAAATATTATATTTTTCAACTAATATATGTTTGAATAGAAAGAAAAAAAATTACCTAAACCATAAGTTAATAAGCATAAATGACTAAATCTAATCATTACTATCTTACATTTAAGTTTTCTACCATTTCCCCTTGTTCTTTCTCATTTCCTAAGTAGTAAGATTATACAAACATGAAATAACAAAGATAGAAAATTACTTTTTTTAATTTCATAACTTTTGCAATAAGCATCCATAGTTTTTTTATTATTATTATCTTATGAAAAACTTGTAACATCATATATAAATTAGTTTTTTAAAATACATAAACTAGATATTTAAGAGAAAATAGGAAAAATTTATAAGTTCCATAGAGTAGCATGTACCCTATAGGTTTTATGGGGTATAAGTTCTAAGGTAGTACCTTCGGAACATGTACTTTACAAGGTAAGATATGGGAAGTCGTCGTATCTTTTATCCACGTTTTATCCACTTACTCCTCACTCTTAAAGCTTTGATGTCAAATTTTACATGGGAAGAGGGAAGCTGTGTGTGTGTACACGCGCGTACATGTATGCACGTATGCATCTATGCGTATGTGTATAAGTCTATATTTATGTGTCTGTAAGTGCATAGGCATACATGCATGTATAAGGATGGCATTTCATATTGACCCATCATGTCTCCTGTCTATGTCTTAAACACCTTAACACATAACTTAACCCATTCAGTGAACATGCTTTATGTTCTAGTTTAACTTGTTGATTGATTAAAAAATTATAAATAAATCTATAAATTTGTTATAACCATGTAGGAAAATGACAGTCATAAAATTAACATTTATAAACAAAAATGACATAGTATTAACACTTTGATACAAAATTATAATTGAACAAAGGTTTAATTAAATAAAATTTGATCAAATATACTAACTCTAGACATCGAATGGCTACATAACATTATGGTATTAAGTCGAACCATAGCCTAATAAGATATTATTATTGATCGTAATTTCCTAATTAATAACATTCTCCATTAGTTCTTATATAGAAACAATCAAGGAACCTACATATTAAAAAATTGTAATAATAAAAAAAAGGGAAAAAAGCATAAACCCACCCCCCCAAACTTTGATTAGGTACGAATTGGCCCCCTAAACTTTCAAAGTGTAGTTTTTGACTCCTTAAACTTTCATAAATTGATAAATAACCCCTATAACTCCTTAAAATTTAATTCTAGTATATAAGCACCCTCTAAACTTTGATTTTGGTGTATAAATAATCCCTAAACACCACATAGTTTAGAGGGTATTTATACATCAAAATCAAAGTTTAAGGGTTTATTTTCAACTTAGGAGGTTGTTTACTAATGTATGAATATTTATGGACCAAAAACTATACTTTAAAAGTTAAGAAAGCGATCTGCATTTGAGTTAAAATTTGGAAAGGTTTTATACAATTTCCCCTAAATATATATATATATATATATATATATATATGATGATGATGAAATATTTATAAATTCATTTAGTTTATTGCTTTCTTCATAAAACCAATCCTTTGTACATAAAAATGCTTATACAATTTCTACCTTTGGTGAGCTATAGTGTTGACTAAGGATCCAATCTTTAATATGAAATGTAGATTCAAAAGCTACCTTAGATATCAGTATGTTTAAGATCACATAACTCATTTTTTCTCATTGAGCATGTAATGCCCTCGAAGGGGTCTTGGTAGTTTTACTTAAAATCTTCATATTACGTACACTCCCATGATATAAAGATCGCTTTGTAAGTAAGAGATTATAAAGCTTTAACTAGTAAGTTTCAAAGAGTACTTATTCAATTTACATACATTTGCTTATATATATATATATATATATCTACAAGTGATTCAATAATCCATAATCACCAGAACTATAGAAAGTCAGAATCACCTACCAAACAATAAAAAAGGATATCTATATCTTGACAATCATAATGCCATTAAATACCTTAAAAGTTTAATTTGACTATACCACTTACTTCCCTAAACTTATATTCTACATTCTCAGCTTGATGGAGCACTTTATATTTGAATACTAGACTAGCCTTAGCTTCATATGACCTGCAAAAGAAACTATTGAGGAGTAAGTTACATTTAACTTAGTGAGTAACCTTTCTACCTTACCATTAGATAATAACAAGCAAGTTATTTATCAAATATATGAATGCATGTACAGGCATATGCAATGCAAACAGTATATAAAGTCAGCTCGTAATTGTATACAACATGGTTTTAATGTCTACCATTGCTCAAGTTAGGAAGTATTTAGGTATATCAAGACCCAAATATCCACATCTAATATGGAATCTCTTAACAATATAACCTCCCTTAGTAGTAGATATGGCTCAACCTCAAGTAGAAGGCAATACTTCCTAAAGTCTAGTAGCTACTAAAGGTAAAGGAAAGAACATGTTGCATGACATACGTCATACAATAAATAATCACAATACATAATATCAATATAGATCCATTTAAGCATGATCTCCTGCTCTATTGTATGGTGCTGATGCCATTTAACTCATGTTATAAGATGCAATATATGTCCAATTTAATTAGAGGTTAGATATTGATTAATTCTGAATTCATGGGGTAGTTAAGCAAGTATATTCTAAACACTCCAATGCCTTAGGTTCTGATGCAGCAAATAGGGGTATTTGAAATATCTTAAGATATTTTGCAAGCATAGTTCAATCGGAACAAGCATACATAAGTTCCCATATACCCCAATATGCATCAAGTCTAATTATCACATATAATTAGATAGTACACAAAATACAAGCATAAAGCAAAGTAAAATAGGGGGCAATATACTCACTTAGCCTTGAAGTTAAGTATTCCCAGTAATTCTAGACAATCTTGAACTTGGTATCCCAAATCACTTGAGTAAGGTAACTAAAGTAAATAAGACTCATCTTAAACGTAATCTATTCACTAAACATAATCTATTCACTAGCCTCGCTATAGTTTCCCTACTTTTGCTTATTTTATATCTTGATCATAACTTTCTCGTTTTAAGTCGAAATTTCACATTCTAATAGTTCATTTTCATCATTTTCAAGTATTCTTTCATTTGGTGAAGTCCTTTTAAGGTGTTTGGATGTGTAAGAATTTGGTTTTGGCCAAACAAGTTCATTGGTCAATGGTGTTAGTTTGGCTACTTTAGGATTTGAGTTTAGTTTTAAGCTTTAGGCTTAATTTTGAGTGTTGGGCCTTATACTTGACCTTTTGGGCCATTATTTAGGCATTTTAAGTTTAAGTTTTTGATCAAATTCTATAACCTTTAATTTGGGCCTTTATGTTACTCTTATAGATCTGAATGAGCCCTTTTTACTCGTTTAAGGCCTTAGCTTACTAACGGGCCTATAAGGGATGGCTTTTATGGGCATTTGGACTTAATGAACCCTTTATATTTTACTTTATGAGCCTTTTAATTTAGGGATCGAATTTGGTTATTAAGATATTGAGCTTTATTCTTGGTTCTTTTAAGGACTTTTGGGCTTATCTTGTATTTTAGAGCCTTGAGTCCAACTTTATTTATGATTTTGGGCTTAAGGCCACTAAAGGCGTTAAGATAAGTCCATTTTCTATTAGGATTCATATCTAGTTCTTTTTATTTATTGGGTTCCTAATCATATTTTTAAGGCCCTAATCACTAACTAAAATAGTCTAAGCCTAATTTGCATTCCATGACTTTAAATTTGATTCTAACTTATTCTAATGGGCCAAATATCTTAATGGGTCTACTAAATAACCCATTTTACTATGTGTTTTAAATCTGGTTCATTTCATTGATGGGGTTTCTAACACTATTTCTACAGCCTTAATCACCATCTTAATTAATTTAGGTCATTAACTCATCATCACCTTACTTAACTTAACTAATTACATCTTAAATCATACTTAACATTAAACAAACATGTGATTAAGGAAATAAATCAAAATTTACAAATTTGAAATTTTCATGGAAGTGGTGGTCACGTAGGATTCTTCTAGGCTTTCCTTCAACTTTTTCCATCTAATACCTATTTTAGTGTATTTCTTTATTTAATCACATTTTTACTTGTTTTAAGCTAATAATATCATATAACATGATGAAAACAAGATAAATACATATTAAGGAGGGGGTGCTACGGATTTTACTTAAGGTTTCATGGAGTTTAATCAACACCTTTTCAAGTTATCTACATAAAACTATCTCCTACACCTCTAAAATACAAATAGCAAACTAGGTAAGTACATGAATGAATGTGTAATTATAAGGCTCTAAAATGATATGTATATGATTATAATATATTTATATAGTATTTATAATCCTGAACTCCTAAGATATCATAGGTATAACTTATGTAAATAAGAAAGTCAAATTGGGTAAGTTTTACCTTAGGCTGGCTTGCACGAGTTCTAACTTTTCCACTAAAAAAACAAAGTCAAGACTTACTCTTTTGAAGGCAAATGTTTGTTAGCAAGAAACTAGGCCATGTATGAGATCTTTTGGTGGTGGTAGCTTGTCATTCGGTGGTATGTGGTGGTGGTAAGATAAAAAGGCATTGAGGTATGTAGAGGGGTCTGACAGATCCTTTTGTTTTCTTCTCTTTTTCCTTTAGTTTTTGTTTAGGTTTTTTAAGAGTGTTTCTTAGGTTTTCTATGCATGAAGAATGGTGTCAAATAAGGGTTTTGAAGAGGTGAAATAGCATATATTGAAGGCAAATTAAGGGGGAAAAGATGTGACTATATTAGGATAAAAGTATATGGTCCCCTCTTAGTGCTATTGTACCTTATTTGCCTTTTACCAAATGAAATAGGATTTTATCTCCTAAAGGACAAGTGTTCTTTAATTCCTAATTAATCCTTTATCTATTGTTCTTAATTGAGTTTGACTTGTTACTAATTAAGATGTAATAAGAGTTGGTAGATGAATTAAAGGGTAATCAGGCTAATTAATTGTGATTGTACTTAATTAAGCTATTTTGGCCTAATTAGGGTTTAACTAGGGTCTTGCCATATTTTATCACTTTAATTAAGTTCATAGACCTATATTACTTCGCTTGTTAGATTCTTTTATTATTTAGGATCAATTAGGGTTTTCGAACCAAGTATGAGGCTAGTAATTTAGAGTTTCCTAGAGAAATTATTTGCGATTAGCAAGCAGTTTAAGGATACACTTAGGGTTTATTAGTTGAACTAAGGTTTTAGACTTCCAGTTAAAGTTTTACTCAGTTTATTGTTATTTTCCAATTGTTTTAAGGTTTCCCATGTATTAGGAGTTTTACATATACAATTAAGGTTTTAGGGTTCTACTCTTTTTAGGGTTTTCCGACTTTATTACTTAGGGTTTATGGCTTATTATTCAAGATTGAATCATTTAATTTATGGATTTTATTATTATATATTAAGTAGTTCTGGGGATTACTTATTAACTCTTGTATTTGACTCTGAGTTTGGATCTAAAAGTTTACAGCATTTATATTGTCTCTCAATTATAAGTTTGGCATCATTAAGGAGATATTTTCATACAATTCCTTTCGCTTTATATGATTAATCTCTCTTGACTTATAGTAAATTATGATGTAAAACCATGATTAGCAAATTAAGGTGTAATTAAGTTTCTTAATCTTAATTACTCATATACTTGACACAAATTAGGCCTTTTAGGGCTTAATTTATCAAATTAAGTTGGTTAAGCTCATTAAGTCATCTTGTCTAATTACTTTAAGGATTTGAGATAATTTATTGCCATTCAAGTACGTTTTAGAGGGTAGATTAAGGTTTTAGTGCAATTAAGTGATGGGTTTCCAATTAATGAATGGCTTTACTATTTAATTAGAGTAAACTAGTTGGACTAGGGTTTTACAATTTAAAGGCTCGTACATATTAAGATTTCAATTAAGATTTTAGTGTTCGAAGGTTCATTTAAGGGTTATAGTATTCGTTTTAAGGTTTTGAATTCATTGTTGGGGTTATTTATACCAATATTTATTTTTGATTTAGCTTGTCCTTTATTGATTTTAGGGAGCTCTCATAGGCTTCGACTAATAGTCTCTCTTCCATAGGGGTTTGGGGTTAGTTTCATTGAATTATGTTGAGCTTGTGAGTTAACATTAGTTATTAGCATTTATTTATTTGATTTAAGGGCTTTAAGTGTAGGGGTCAAACTAAGGTTAAGAATGCCATTTAAGGTTTTAAAGGTTTACATTAGGGTTTTTTAGTGTAACCTCTCAAGTTCAGGGTTAATTATCTTATCAATACTAAAGGTATCTTTTGAAAAGACTTATTAACTTATAACCCCTATTATGAGGAATTTACAGGGTTTACAAGGGATATCAAAATTGATTAGTCTTCCAATAACTTAATACAATTCAACCATCATACTCATACATCGCTCCTCATCTAAATATAGTTGTAATTTAGATTTATTGGAACCTTAAGTGTCTGTATGCTTTTAAAGGATTGAAATTCCTAAATTAAAAAGAAAATTACAAGCACCATATCAAATAAGATAAATTTAAATCCATTATACATATTTATAAAAGATAAAGTTAGCTATAAGTTGTCTTCCCATTCATCATCAATAGAATATTGAGCTCTCAATTTACTACTAGCAATATTAGGATCTTAACTTGTGCTATCCTTCTTAATATATTCATCAAAAAGAGAAATACTAATCTTTTAACTTTCAAAAATTCATTTTACTTATCATTATAAATCCTCTTAGAACTCCATTCAACAAAATTAAGTTTATATCATAGATCTAATGTAATGGCAATTGTCCAAATAACATTGAATTTCAATCAATACTTTTCCAACCTTCCAAGTTTCCTTGTTGCCATATCCTTCATATATGATTCATTTGTATTCATATTATTTTTTAATGCTCAAATATGCACCTAAATTTGATGGAAAGTATAAGTTACCAAATAGGTACTTCATTCTAGAAAACTAACAAGTGATATCATAGAAAGCCATTAAAATCTTATTGATATTTCATTTACATTGTTTTATTATTTGATGTAGGAGTCATAGTTGTTTTGTTGTTTATCATTTAAATTAGTTTAGAAATTATTTATATGGGTTTGTTTTTAGATAGACTAAGATAATTGCCATATATTATTAGTAAAAGTTTACAGATAAGTAGTCATCTCCCTTAAGTTCTACAAATGATAACCCATGCAAAATTAAGCATATAAGAAACAAAAATATTAATTCAGACTATTTTTTACCACTAAGGAAAAAGGATAACTTACCATTGAAATTTAAAGATGAAATTGAAGTACAAAGCTTAAGCCTGTGGTGCTAAATGAAATAAAAAAAGGGAAAAAGAAAAGAAAAGAGATTAAAAACTGAGGTTCAAAGTCACAAGCCCTAGATTGTAAATAAAAAAAATATTAAACATCTAACATGTAGAAAGTAGGTATGTGGTAGGTGAAGAAAACTAGGGCTATAAATTAGCAAAGCTATTGACAAGCTACTCAAGCTCGATTCACTTTAAGCATAGCTCATCTTAGACTCGATTCATAAAAAAATTAAAATTAAGCTCAAAATAGAACTCTTTTATAAAAACGAGTTGAGCTCAAGGTCATATTTAGGCTCGTGAGTAAGCTCATTTATAATGTTAACTAATCAATTAGTGAACAAGCTCGTGAGTAGGCTCATTAACAGGCTTGTCAGTTGATATACTATATTAAGTATCATACTGCATGAAAAAATATAATATAAAAATAAAAATAATATAATTAAGAAATTGTCATAAAAAGGTATTCTTTTATCGAAATAAAAAAATTAATGAAAATTTGAATTGATTTTGAGCCCTAATTCAAACTCAAGTTAAACTCAACTTCGAGCTTAGGCTGTTTAGGCTCCTCTATTTTAAGGCTCATTTAGATGAGCCGAGTTCAAGCTTAAGCTTTTGATTCATTAATGAGCTTGACCTCAAGTCGAGTTTATAATTTTCAAGCTCAATAAAAGTTTAGCTCAACTCAAGCTTCATAACTTTTAAATGAGCTGAGTTTAAGCCTTTAAAAGATTTGCTCATTTACAGTCTTAAAGAAAATATCAAAATATTTATTTTAAGATTAAGCGGATTCATGAGCTGAAATGCAATCTCTTTAAGGGACCTGTTTAATAAACGGATTTCTAAATAGGTTTGTAAATTGAACTCAAACCCATCAATAGATTTTATCATGTTTAAATTGGTCTAATCTATTTGTACTTCATTTTGTTTTGTCACATACAACCTTGTTTACAATCATATTGTGTTAGGGTTCATGAGTCGTGTCCTAAATTGTCAACCTTAACAGCATTTATGGTGTAAAAATTGAGGAAAATACATAACTTAACTAAATAATATAATCAATGCAATAAGTTTTTTGAAAATGCTAAGAAATCACCAAAAATAAAACAAAATATGTTCTTCGTATGTTTATATTTTTTATGAAAGCAAATAATAAACTTGAAAATGTTATATCTTGTAGACTCAATCCACTTGATTCGATTTTATAATTATGGTTTCAAACTTATGAAGCATTTCTTAAACATTATACTCCAAAAAGTTTTTGAAGAAACCATACCAATAAAAGAGCTAGTATGGTATCATTTCATTTGGTATATAATGGAATTATATTATAAAAAGGAAGAAAAAGTGTTGCACCTATTTATTCTAAAACAATTTGATTATGTAATGAAGGAAATAACAACAATGAGAACTAAAAGAATTCCTGTCCTAAAAATATGATACCAATCTAATCAAATGCTAAAAATAAAAAAACCAAATCAAATAAAAGATAATAGTAACATTATATTTAACTAGAATATATAATATAAAATTTACGTAACAAAATTATCATCTCATATCAATTTTTTGCCCCCACACTTCTCGCCTTGTAAATGAGCGGGGCATCGTCTGTGCTACGAACGCTACTGTAGACACGTATATAACATTGTCTTTTAATGAGTTTCCAGAAAAATGAATATAAGGAAATTAGAAACCATGGTAGCCCCTTAGGTCAGCCAATATTTTAGCTTATTAACGATGCAGCTAAGAAACTTGCTAAATCATGTGTCATGCATCTAGATGAATGGGCTACAAGTTATCGACAACCGAATAATTAAAATTTGCTTGATAAATTCAGTTGTCTTCTTGGAGGTGGTTCGTCAGATCAATAATATTGACGGTAATTAGTGCATTATGCGTAATTACAGGTGACAATATTATAATGGATAAACAGACTATGGAAATTGAATCAATATAAATAGAGAGATCCAAATCTAATATACTAACAGTTTAGAAGGAATATATGGAAAATACATATATATTATATATATAAGTAGAGATTATGTAATTTCCCAAGTTTCTCCAAGTGTTATGGTTCTATTTGGAACACAATTATAACTATAAAACATGAAATTGGCATAATATATGATAAAAAAATAAAAAATAAAAACACAATTGTAGCAAATAAAGTACGACTATGATCTAAACTGATTACATGTGATCTTTTGTTCAAGTGCACCCTTTAGTTGGCGCGATATATAGAATGCACTAAGTCCGACCGGCTCTAGATTTTGTATGAATTTCCAAAGCAAATATTTGATATATTAAGAGTATTACACAAGCACATGAAAATATAAGAAATAACAATTTCAATAAATGAATTTTATTTTTTTTGCCTTCGTTTGAAAATCGAAACTGTATACAATTTTGTATCTACCTATGCTATTTTCAATAATTAAAAATAAAATTTTCTTACGCTTTCTCCACCATTCCCAAATAATCCTTTAATTCATTAGGAAAACAAGGGTAACCCTTCCATGCGTTTCCATGCAATTTGAACATCTTAATCACTTTATCTTTTGTAGACGAACGACCTTCCAAATGCAACAACGCTAGAAGCCTCTTGACAGCCCCATAGACCAGCATTTCCTCCAACACCTTCTCACTGGGATGGCAAGTAGAGATCAGCCACAGGATCTTCACTCCAAGCTTTGTCGATGCATTTGAAACATGCAACATTTTCTTAGATATAGCAGCTATGCCCATACTGTGATCCACCAGCGCCGATCTTCCATCCGCACATTCACATAGTAACTTCAATAACACTAAAATTCTCTCACATTTGGATCTGCTTGATTCTGGCAATAGCTCGATTAGCACACAGATCGCGCCTGCTTCAATTGCTTTTAACCGGCTTTTCTTTGATGCATTTAATATTTCGATCAGGACTTCCAAGGCACATGAACTTGCCTTGGTCCATATCTCATCAGACACAAGCTCTAACAAGGATTTGAATAGATCTGAGCCTTGGTCCTGGAGGAATAAGTTCACCATAGCTTGGTGTTTCGCCATCTTTTGGAATATGATAATAGTGTGAAGTCTTGCTTCTGCACTCCCCCGTTGCAGCATCGCAGCTAGGGAACTAATCAATTCGGGTTTTGACAAGACCTCTGCTGTCTTATCATGTTCCGAAAATGGTAATTGATGCAGGACGCCGATCGCTTCCTCACAAGCTCTAAAGGTGATAAAATCGAAACTATCGACAAGGATTTGGACAATAATCTGTACAAGCACGTCTAGTCCTCCAAATTGGATGAAGGAGGTCTTTACCTCGTCATCCAATTCGAGCATTGATCTGATTTTTTTCAATGAGGTTACCTTGAAAGGGGAGGATTCCATAGTGTCGAGCAAGGCTGTTATTTCGGTTTGATAGCCCGGGATGGATGAAGAGGAAGAAGGTTGATGAGGTATTTTGTTTTGCCACGATTGTATGAGCCTCTTGAGGTTATGGTTTGGGGTAACATCGAAAGTCTCGATGCGCTGCATTGTGGCGGGGCAGGTCTTCTTCTTGTAGGTATAGAACCATGTCTCAATGTTCTTTCGCTCATATGTGACTCCTGTGGAGATGGTTACAGGATCTTCCATCACTTTCATGGAAATGGGGCACCTGAAATCCGGAGGATACTCCATTTTCAGATCTGAGCGACTGATTTTAATCTCGGTTCTTTTGAATGTTGTAAGTGAAGGAAGTGGGATTGAAATAGAGAGGCCAGGTTTTATAAAAACGGTGGAAAGATGTGGAAGTATGAAGATGGAAGATATCAAAGTCAAATTAGCAGAAGTATGATGAAGATCTGCAAGGAAGTTTTAGTCAATATTTTAATAGCAAGTCATAATCGTTGATTTCTATTTTATGTCATTTCATCACTGCCTTCCTTTCATTCACATCTGCCTCCCATGAAATTTTCGTATTTACACAACTGGTATGTTGTGTTGTGTGTTCTACTTCCAATGCAGTTTTTCCTGTTCCAAAATAATGTGTTCATCGGTATTTTTTTCAATCACTTGCTACCATGTAAGAGAGAAAATTGCCGATGGGTTTGGCAATGTTAAGAAGGGTAGAAATATGTGGAAATAAATGGAAAAGGAAAAAGAAAATGAAATGAAATGAAAGAAAATATAGTTTTTATTTATTTTTTGTATTATTAAGGTGGAAATGGATGTAAATGGGAAGAAATATTTACTTCTTGCATGTAGATGGACTAAAATATGTCTTATTGTATATTCTTAACTTCGCTTTTTAGAGGTATTTCTATTTCTTTTCTCTTGAAACGTGAAGAGAAGTAAATTAGTTCGTTTTTTCACTTTCATTCAAAATACCCAAACACAAAATTTTCACTAACTTTATTCCATGTCTATTAATTTCTACTATTATAATCCTGGCCAAACACAGAGAAAATGTTGGAATAAATAACGGACATGTATGTTAATATCTAGTTGGACTAAGAAATGTTATTAACATCGATCAAAAGGTATTCCTTTCATCTGTTTCCTGATATTGGGAGATTATTGTATTATATTCTTACAATTGGTATTGCCGTAGTGGCAATAATTTCGTTACTTATGAAAAGGAAAAACCGAAAGTGATTAACACGGATGCATGATTTTGATTACCATAAGGAAGTCTCCTCTGGCAGCCAATGCGCTATTAGTTGGTTCATGAATATCAAATGCAGTTGTCTGATTTGGCTCCTTATTGCAGTTGAGTCAAGCAATTAATTGAAACTGCTTCCATTTTTTTTTTTTTTAAATTGCTTCCAATTGTTGCTACTGAATCATCTATTAGTTTTGTCGATTACGTGCACATATATCTGACTTGCCTAACGAGGGGGAAAAAAGAAAAAGAAAAAGCAGTTTGATTGAGGAGAAAGTTAAATGTAATTGATGAACAACGATTTTCAAGTGCATTTTCCATTGATATATCAACACATTAGATATTGAGAAGTGGACAAAGAAAAGATGACGGCATGTGTATTCACTTTGTATTGCACAACATGTGCTTTGTAAGTTTGACACGGTAGAGAATGCTTCCATCGAGATCAAATTGAAGAAAAAACGTAGGAAATATATTGATGAAAATTGGGAAATGTCATTTATTTATTGAAAAAACCCTTATTAAAAGATAAATTTAATTTGCAACGAAAGACTTCGTTCCTCTTTATGAATGAATTTATGGTTATTCAAACTTCTAATCTTGGATCAAAACATCCATCTATATATCCAGTTTGGCTACTAGTCAATTGAGCAGATATGATACGAGGAATAACATAAAAATTAAGTGCTGGTGCATTTTTCGATTTCAAAGAAACAAAGGGTCATGATTGAAAGAATCCAAAAAGTTCTGCCGACTCTTTCGTGGGGTTGACTTTAATGAAGAGAAGAAAATCGATAAATATGAGATATGAGTAAGCAGGAGCAGGACAGGCGATACAGTAGCTTACATTCAAATGCCAAGTGCTTTAAAATAAATGTTTTCAACGGTTTTTGTATTAATATTCAAACCATTGCGCACACAACTCCGGCGAGCACTGCGATGTTTTACATGTTCCTTCACCTCCATATTCCATTATTCAATTACGTATTTGTGGAACTGTTGAGCTGCCTTTCTAACCATCCCCTCTTTCTCTCTCCTCGAATGGTCAAAATCTGATAAATTAGGCATAAGTTAATATCTTACAGGATGATCACGAGAGCTTTGCAGTTTTCACGTAATAATATACTAGCTTTTTCCTTTTTCTTTTCTTTTTCTCTCCACCAGATAAAATTAAGTTGCACCAGGTGTACAAATGGACCTGGTGAATAAACAATCCAACCAAGAGTTGAAGGTTCAACAACCAATCTAAAATGTAGACATATCTCTTCATAATAAATAAAAATACCATATATACTAGATATCAATGTCATGATTCATACGGCAACATGAGAGTTTATTTTTCTTTTTTTTTTTTCAAAGTACATATTAAAGTTAGGAGAAAGAAGAAACTTGAGAGTCACAAGTTTAATGAGTGACATTATAGAAAGATAATCAATAGAAGTCACATACCTAGAAAAAAAAATTTGCTAGACCAATGGAAAAGAGGTAAGTTTAAACTTATGTGGTGAGTCCAAAAATGAGGTAAAGAAAGAGATCCATCTCCACTTAGATGAAGGTAATCAAGATGATGCATTTTGTCGAGCTATCAATGTTCAACATAATACTCTTGAGAGAGAACCCAAGTTTATAATTTATTTTAGTATTTTTTTGTTATTTTGTTTTATCATGACACTTTAGTCTTTGCATTAAATTTCATTGATTCATTTTCTATTTTAGCACTTTTTTTTCTTTTTATGCATTTTCTTTTACTTTTACACTCTTTAATTTATGCATTTAGTCTTTGCATTATTTTCTTTAATTAAAAAAAAAAGGCCCGTAGAGGGAGGGATGGTTACACAAGCAAGAGATATGGTCATGTCTTTACCAATGTCAGTTGCAGGGTGGTCACCTAAATATAAGCTACAATAAGTTACACAATTTAGGAGACACGGTTATATCTCTCAATCATATTGGTAGCAACCATCCAAAGTTGTGTTACCTACAATGAGTTACACGACTTGAGAGATACATATGTCTTAGTTATGTCGATAACAATGAACAAAAAGGCCTCTTATCCACAGTAAGTTACACAACTTGGGAGATATGGTTATGTCTCCTAGTCGTGTCATGTAACCAATTTAAGCCCTACTGCAACTAACCTCTCTCTCTTATATCTCAATTGCGCACGTAAACAAAAATACTCACACTCTCTATTTCTTTCTTCTTTCTCTCGTGCACATACTTAGAAACACCAACACATCCCATTTTTCTACATTTTTGCATCAACAAGGATTATTACTCTTCATTTCTACTTTAATTTCACTCTAAGAACAAGGCATGTATCTTGATCCTTACTCTAATTGTGTTTATTGCAAATTTCAGTTGAGAAATTGCTCTCTTATATGTGGTATCTTGATGATAATTTAGGTCTTTTACATCATTTTATTCTCTTTGTGGGATTAAAGCAATTTTACACACGTTTTGAGTGTTTAAAGTATGGATCATAAAACAACACAATTGTGTCATTCAAATTAGGCACCATTTGAGAATTTGAAAGACATGATTTGCGACATGGTCATGTCACTTACAGTAGCACTTAGGGTTTTAGGGTTCCATCAAATTGAAAGTGCTATTAATCCATTCGATTGAAGAATTATGTGTTAAGCATGCTAGGAGTTATTCTTGTATCGTTACTTGTTATGTTTGCATAGAGTTTTTCTCAAGAAAACAACTATAATATGCATGCTCACTAAATGTTCAACAAAATTCCTCAATGGACTATAATGTTTTATTTTCTACACTTAGTTACAATTTTTGGTCTATCTCTTTGCTCTAAGTATGGTAAAGCTCTTATGTATACAAAATTTAGCTTGAAACTTGTTTCTTTTTAGATAAGAAAATGGAACCAAGCGCTAAACTTCCAATCAAGAATAATAGGAGGAAGAGAATGAGGAAGAAGGCGAAGAAGAAGCTAAGGAAGAAGGAAAGTGAAGACGTTGATGAAGAGGAAGAGGAGGAGAAAGAGCAAGAGCAAGAGTAAGATGATGACAACAAGATCATGGATGATGCTTTCAATGAGGAGGATTGAGGAGGTGAGATAGCTACTTGTTCTTTTTCCTTTTTAGTTTGTACTTGGCTATTTTTACACTTTGTTTAAACTAGACTATTTCTCTATTTCATGTTTTTTCTTTTATTTTGTTTGCATTTATTTTCTTTTCTTTAATTACGACAGTAAGAGTGTTGTTTAGTCTTGGTCATGAAAAATATGAAGCTTGTATAGATATGTGCTTAAGTAGGAGGATTCCAGTTGTAAATCGAGTTTCAAGAAAGTATCAGTTTCTTCCCCACTTTGATATCTTCTTACCCCATTAATGTGTGAATTTATGTTTTTCATTTTGAAATATTTAGTTTATATATTGAAGACAATGCATGGTTTTTATTAGAGGGAATGGGATATAGAAATTATTACTATTTAAGAGACCAATTTTTTATTCATTTAACCCAATTGTTTGGTTGACTTTAAATTCTATTAGAATTTGATAATTTCCAATGGATTGTATTGAATATCTTATGCCTAATCTTTAATGATTGAATTATACTTTGCTAGAGTTGATAGGTGAAATTTATGTAGATTAGAGTTACGAGGTTATTTAGTATAGGATTTTATGACTTACAATTGAGGCAACATTACTAGTTAAGAGTTAGTCATAATTATTTTTTAATTTGCTTTGATTTATAATTTTCTCTTAGATGTCTTTAGACTTATATAATCCTTATTAAATAAGCAAATGAAATTTTTCTTTTGAAAATTCCCTAAAAAATCAAATTAGTTAGAGGTTAAGAAAAAAAAAAAAGAAAAAGAGAAAATGAGGAAATAAAATGAAGTAGTGTTCATATTGGTAAGGGTTGGCTTTAGTCCCTCAAACGAGTAGTGCTCTTTCTCACTACTAATGTGAGGATAAGTTTGTAAGGATTCATCTTAGCCCATCAAAAGAGCAAGGTTTCAATTCTACTGCTAATGAACTCTAGTCACAAATCAATTAATTGTGAATGAATGAAATAAATGAAATGAATTGAAGCCTTCTAGTGAATTATGGTGCTTAATGAGAATGAAGAGAGAATTGTATACACTTTAGTTAAGTTGGCTAAAATTTTTATGACTTTTTTTTAGTTGGCGAGATGTTAAATTTGATTTTGAGTATGGGAATCATTGATTAAATGATTTGAATAAACTTTAATTTACATAGATTAGCTTGTAAACTTTAGCATTTGTGCCTTTCAAGCATTGTAAAAAGATTAAGTTTAAGGAAGGAAGTTGTTAAGAATTTTGAGTAAAAATTTTCAAGTTTATCCTCTAAATTGCTTTTCAGGTTTAGTGTTAAATTTTAGTCAATCATTTAAGTAGTGATAGTTTTAAGTAAGGATTTTTTTTCCTGATTTTCTTTGATCTATTTGCTTGAGGACAAGCAAATTCTAAAGTGTGGGAAGTTTAATAAGCTCTTAATTGATTATATTTAATATAGTGATTTTCCTTAAAATTTTGGTTTTAGAATGTTCTTTAGATGAAAACAAGAAAATAGAAATAAGTTTCACTTAATTTGGAATTAAATTGAAGAAGTTATGAAGTTTAGAAGAGATATGAGTAATGACATAATTGTGTCAATTACAGGCAACAATTTTTAGTAGAGAAAAGCAGTATACAGAAAGCGACAAGACTAAGGGTATATGAACATGTCACTAGGTTATGTCGTTTGCAACAAGAAGATAAATCTACACATCCTATAAAAAGCATCCTTAGGTGATTTTTGACAAACTTTTCATACGACCTTTAAAGAG
The DNA here is from genome assembly GCA_024138015.1 of Lumnitzera littorea. NCBI lineage: Eukaryota > Viridiplantae > Streptophyta > Magnoliopsida > Myrtales > Combretaceae > Lumnitzera > Lumnitzera littorea. Next base: position 57,261,528 of record JAMXBB010000012.1, on the reverse strand, counting down.
ACTCAAAAAGCAAAAACACTCAAGAGAGCAACACACTCTATAATTCAAGATTTAAGAATTTTCATTAGTTTTCATGGTTTTTTTTTTTATGTTTTAACTAGCTTTTATTCAAAAATATTCTTTTGCCATGAGTAATGCATGGACTTCTTATATCTAGGTTTTATGGAGCTTAGAATTACTATGTGATGTTGGGTTTTATTAGATCTAATAAAGATCTTTATTTTCTTTGATTCAATTATGTGTTCTTGATTTCTTTAGATTGATATTTCCTAAAGTATTGATTTAAAATCTAATATTATGGAAGAAAATTAAGAGATTATTATATGATTAGGTCTAGGCATAATTGGTTTAGATTTTTGCAAGTTTAGAGATAAATTGCAAAGTCTTTTTGGATCTTTATTGTTATTTTATGAGAATTCATTATGCTTTAATGTAATATTTGATTATGCTATTGAGAAGAGATTCTAATAGGTGATATAGAAATTAGAGTTAATGGACTTGAGAAAGTTATTAACCTTATTAGAAAATTCTCTCGGTCAAAGAAAATAGAGATTTAGTTAGATTATCTTTAGTAAAAGTCACATGTGCAGTACTAAGGGAAGCAAGATTTAGATACATCGTTGTATCTTGAGTAAATTTGCTAATTTAATTGCTTTCTTGTTAATTTCCTTAGTTCAATCTTTATTAATTATTAGATTAGTTATTAACAATAGAATAGTTTCATTTCTTTTAGTTTCTTGCATTTGAATTTTACCTATTAGATAATAAAGAATAGTTAGTATTAGTAATCATAGTCCTCATGAGAATAATATTCGTTTTTCAAAGAATTATTCTATGCACTTGCCTTCTACCAATATTGCATGATTAAATTGATGATTACAAAGGGTATGTTCAATAATTTTACCTTGCTATTAGATTGATATCTTGAAATATTTACACAATTATCATAATACAGTCAAGATGATATAAGGCATTTCTAAATTTAATAAGAAACAGAGAAGCTATTATCAATAGAAGTTAGTTGTGTAATCAATCAATGATACATAGTAGTTACTATTACCATACTTGAAATAGGACAAATAATGATGAGTTGTGGAATGTGATAGGTGATGATAGCCATATCAAGTAGAGCAATAAGCATTGTTCCAAGTGTATACCCCCTACTTGATTATTTTATGTTATTTCGTAGCTACAAGAATGTAGATCACTCGCCTTCTTATTATGCAACTATAAGATTTACATAAGTGTATCTCATGGGTTAGTATTTATATACCAAATTGATATTATTCACGATGAATTGTTACTTAGAATACTAATTTTGTGATTTGTGTTTCTGATAACAAATTAACATTTATTTGAAATATAACTTAGTTAAACTTGGCTATGCAATTATGTTTAGTTGGCAAGAACATCTATTTTTTACGATGATTACTTATTTCTTGCTTATGGTTGAATGGGTGATGAGTCAATAAGGTCTATGTACAAATTATGATTCCTATATTATGCCATGCCTAATATTATGATATATAATCATTTGATTAAAAGTTAGGCTTGGTGCCTTATTCTTGGTTTTTGGTATTTGATTGGAATCCTAATGGTTAACTTAGAAGTTGTACTTGGCTAGGATAACCCGTATTTCATACTTAGCTTACCTAAATATACTGTTTGATTGCATTCGTGGCATAGCATGATAAAGGACCTATAAGTTAAGTTTTTTGAAATTATAATATTGCTAGGTTGATTTTTGACCATGTAGGACTACACTATTCAATCAATTTTGGCCCCAAATGCAGTCAACTAGGCTAGATTTGGCAACTCCTTATTGCCCTAGATTCTTAGACTTTTTATCCAAATGCACAAGAGTGTTAACTGACTAGTTGATAAGTTAGGCTATGCTAGGATATCGATGCTAGTGTGTGTTATGTACATAAGTATGACATCTATATGTAGTATACTAGATTTGTCAAATGTGCTTCACTCTAACTTAGTACAAATGAATGCTAACTTAGTGACTATATGCTTATTTATATTAGATTATTGATTATATGACTTTGTATTCTTGGTTACTATGTTTTCTTTTGTTTAGCTTGTATTTACTTGACTCAAAACCTAAGTTAAAGGGCTAACATATCTAACCTTAGGGACTAAAGGTAGCAAACTTTGATTTGGAAGCTAAGCTAGGTAAAGGAAAGCAAATAGCTATAGAATTTTTATTAGGTTCTTAGAAGTAGCTTTACAAGAAGATCACTATGTCACATTATATGTTTTCCATTTAAAAGGTTGTAAATGTAAAATTTTACTCCTTACAATAGAGCTAAACAATGAAGTTGAATTACGATACTCTAAATGAGACCTACATTCTTTTAAAGCTTTGTACTATTATTTTATATCAATGGTAAGAAGTGTTAAGGGATATGTATAATCATGGAGCTGAGTTAATAGATTGACTATAGGTATAGCCTTATTCATAACTTGAGGGTGGAATAATGTATCATCTTTTAGGTAAGAAGAGTTTAAAAAAAAAAAAAGTATAGACAAATGCCTTGAGGGGGTAGGTAATATAGACAAGCAATGTCCAATTTTGTACAATCATTCATATGATCGAAGCAATCTCAATTGATATGGGTTGAAAAGTTCCATAATAAGCCTAACATTCGTAACACCTTTCTCATGGAACTCGAGGTAGGAGTATCCTCATTGATAAATGGGTGGAGCAATCATCTACTACCACTCGGTAGAAATATCCATTCCTAAGTATGTGGTATGCTGATGCCTAATTATGCAACATCATTCATGAGATTGAAGTAATCTCAACTATGATGGGTTAAAGCAACCTTGTAATTGCCTTAGTAGTAGTAATGCCTTTTTGCAAAACTTAAGGTCAAAGTAATCTCATCCATAAATGATTGAAGCAATCTTATTATATATAGTAGTTACTATTGCTTAATAGAAGCATTCACTCTAAAGCACACGGCAAGTATAATGTATTATTATGATAATCATTCATGGGACAAAGTGATCTTAACTACAACATGTAAGAACAATCCTACAACAAGTTTGGTAGAGTTGCTTGATAGAAGCATTCGTTTCTTAGCATGTGATAGGCATAACTCCTTTTCAATAATCTTCATTTAATTATGGGGTTAAAATGACCTCAATTGTAAAGGTTCAAAGTATAGCATAGTAAACTTAGTAGCTATAATGCTATTAAAGTCATTTAATTATGGAGATAAAAGCAACATCAGTTGTGATAGATTGAATCAACTACAGCAAGTTAGTCATAATGCTATGTTATTTAATGATTAAAGTATATTAATTTTATCATGGCATTAAAGTGATCTCTACTATAATAGGTTCAAAGCCAACCTACAAAAGTTTAGAACCTATAATGAAAAAGAAAGAGACTTGAAATTAACAAAGATCAAAGTAATCAAAGTGATCTTGCAACTTAAGAGACAAGTGTAAATATCCCTTATATAGCATCTACTATAGCTCAATAGTAGCACTAACATGTGATTTTATGTGACATGCTTGATCTTTCACGGGAGTTGAACCTAACTCCATGAATGTAATTCTTTAAGATGAATATGATGGTCATCATTTAGATATGGCAACAAGTACATACATGTAAATCTTTAAAGTTGAAACTTTATGTTAGAAGGTCAAAGTAATCTTCACTAGCTAATGCCTCCTGATTAGCATTTGCTATGATAACTAAGCCAAGATTAGTCTCTTTTATGAATGGTCATTCTCATAGCCAATTAGCATCATACAATAATGCCACTTAATTAGGTGTAACATGCTTAAAACTTCATCACTAAAAATTAAAATAGAAATAATCACTTCCCTTACATGAATAAAACTTATTTACAGACATTGATATTAAAGCAATGTGAAGTGCACTTCTAAAGAATGATGAGGAAATTTTGTCACGACCCAAGGGGGCTAGTCATGATAGTCGTCGTATACTGTACAAAGGATTGCAAATTGAATTCCCTTACAATTGACGACCCTTTTATATGATACACAAGACTACAGCTACTACTAACTACCAAGAGTGCATAAGCTTAAGCAATATCATTTCATGATAAACAATAATATTATAAAAACATAACACATAATCTATTTATATAAAAGTTTACAGATATAGATCTGAAACGTGTTTGAAGTTAGACTAATATAAAAATTACATATTCAAATCTATAATTTATCAAAAGTACTCTTCGTCGTCATTCAGCTCCCACACTGGCCTCGTGTAAAAAACTAATCTTAGGCATGCGACGGCCCGACATCACAAAAAGATCGGCCTATGAGAGAAGACTACAAGGGTATAAGCCTACTAGCTTAGTGAGATAATTTTCCTTAACCATACAGTAAACAAGTCATTCAATATTTAGGTTCAACCAAATGAATGTATGACAAACAGTATACCAAACAAATACATATAGGTGATTAGGTATTGCATGTAATTCAGATTTAATGCCTTCCGAAGTCAGGGTTGGAAATTCATCAGTACAGTTAGATCCGGGTATCATATTAGAATTTATTTCATAACGAAACTTCACATTTCGTATTTAAAATGTAATGGTATATCCATTACCAACTTTATCAAAACGAGTTCTACATATGATTGTGAGTAGGTTCACACAGCCTTTACTCACCCTTAAATGAAGGCCTCTAGACTCGACCCTTAGCTAGGTGTTGGCGCCTCCAATGCTTAGTCATCCCACGGGCTAGGGTAAGGTTATACCGTACGTGTGCACCGTACGAAATCTATCACAATCAATAATCAACTTACGTATGGCCTCTCACTATCTTCGTGTAATGTTACTACTAGAATTTGTTATGCAGTACATGATTTATGCATGGTCTAAGTTAACTTTTTCTAGTCGAATAAAATTAAGTTTTATTTATTCAGTGATTATTCTAAGTCACAAACAATCAATTCTAGTGAATCTACTATACAACAATCATTATATTATTGAAATTTAAAGTAAATTCACCATCGATAATAATTATCATACACAAGCATAACCTAATCCTATACACATTCATTTATAAATCATAACTTATATTCACTAACTACAAACACAAACAAATATGGAATCATTAGGAAAAACTCACTCAATTTGGTGGCAACTTAAGGTCTATATCAAAATTACTAGAGAATAATGAAAATTTTGTAAGTTTAAGAATTTAAAGTTAACTAGTATTATAATTTGTAAGGCCTACTTTACTTAGATACGTGAAATTGTTGATTCACGTTTTTATCGAATCTCGTATAACATTTTCATTTTAGCTCGAATCATTATAAACTTATAGTCCATTTTGATTGTTTTTGAGCGTATTTTTTCGTAACAAGGTCCGTTTTGGACGTTGTGACTTGTAGTTTAAATTGTGTTATAAAAATTATTATTTAAGTTTAAAATTTATAAAATATTAATTTTCGCTTTTTCTTAACATATTTATGATTTAATAATTATTTAAATCATATATTCAATATTTTTATTACTTTGAGCATACTTTTCCTATTTTTGAGATTTTTAGCTTTATTATGATTATTATTATTATTATTGTCTTTATTATTTTTATTATTTCTCATTTTCTTATTATTTATGTATTTCAAGATTTATACATACATATATATATATTTTTGGTATACTACATACATATAATATTTGTTGTATGCTATATGTATGCATATACTTATTTTATGAAAACAAACATACTCTTATGTACATATATATATATTCATGTATTTGTATTTATACATATAAATATACTTATATAATTCTAAATACTTAGATATATATAAATAATCTACAAATACCTATTCTTATATTATATATTCGATATATATATTTACATAGTATTTGTTATAAAATATTTATACTATATATTATACATATATTTTATGGTATATGCGGTATACCGCAATATATACTCTATATTATACATATATATATATGTCCTATATACATATATTATTACTTATAGAAATATACTACTACATATATATACTATACGATTACATATATATATATGAAAATAATTATACATGTATACATAACTATTTTTATACTTCATGGTTATACATATATGTATATACTATAGTTATTTAATAAAAATACTTAATACTAATTATATGTATTCTTAAAAAAATACATAATACATACTCTTCCATATAATATGCCTACGTATATACATGTATACATATATAGCCTAATACATGCATATATAATTCAATTTATGTATTTATGCATATATATATGTAATAGTAGTGTTATATTAAAAAAACATACAAATAATACATTTATACATATATATACTATATAATATAAATCTATACTACTAAAATACTTCTATTTACCTATTATTTTTTGTTTTTCTTCCTCTTTTTCTCATGTTTTGTTTCCTAGAATTTTTTCTTGCTTTCAGTTTGTGTTTTTTAAAAAAATTCCAGACTTCATTTCCTCCTTTTATATTCGATGATTAGCAAGGAAAAATAAAAAAAAAAAAATCTTATCCTAATCTTTGCATTTATGTGGATGGGATAAGGTAATTATCTTCAATTTTTTTTCTTTTACTTTACACTCAACATATGGCAATTTAATTCCTCACATGGGCTGCTATTTGCTTTCCATTTCTAGAATGTAGCAATTGAAGAAAAGAAAGAAAAGAAGGAAAAGAGAAAAAAAAAAGAAAAAGAAAGAGAAGGAAAATAAAAATTAATAATAAATATATGTAATTTTTCGAAACATATAAATTATAACAATACTCATCATAAATTAATTTTGAAATTTCTGTAAAAATTTATCAATTTAATTGATACCAGTTACAATTATAATTTTTACAAGCTATTGTGGCAATTTCATTATAATTTCACGCGAATAGGCGATTTAGTCGAAAATTGTATTCGACTATGATTATATCACTATCGAGTAATATTTAACTATTTTATAGGTTTATGTTTATAATTTTAGGGTTTCGAACAAATTCAAATTCAATTTTGATTAATGGTGCATAAATCAGTTTTAGGGTTTAATATGCGATTTAGGGTTTTGATCAATTCCTAGGGTTTTGTTATCGGTATTATAATTGATTTATTAAATTCCATAATTTTTTTTTATTATTACTAGCCTTATCGACTTATTATACAATTTAGGACACTCAAAATTGAATTAAGGTTCAACTATTCATTTTCTAGGGTTTACAAATTTTCCTTAAATGATGTTGCTCCTTTAAGTGATGTAAAGCTCAATGAGAATAGAGGTATTGTGATCTACCTATGCTTAACACATGAAATGACTATAAGAGGTTAATCTCCTAATGTAACACTTAGTACTCTAGAGTAAAGGCTTTGCAATTGTACAATTTATCTTTAGATGGAGTTGTTATCCTTTGAATAGTTTTGAAGTTTGTCTCTAGAAGAAACTATTTTCCTCTAAGAAATAACTTCTTCTATTAACACTTGAGTATGCCTAATGAAGGGAGATTAATTGAAGCATGAACTCTCTAAGGTAAGGTGATGCATAAGGAGCTTACTGACGTTGAAATAGTTGACCAAGATGCTTTGACTTCTAAATTGATCTCACTATTTGATAACTATCCTTATTAGGAGTTCCTTATAGTGATGCAAGGTCATTTTTAGGCCCAAGTCACATCGGGAATCTAAGGTAAAGGTCATACTTAGGCCCATATGAACTTCCAAGCAAGCTCTTCAAATAAGAAAACATTGAGAATTCTTGTACGAAAGGAAGTAAAGGAAAAGAGAACTATTTTCTTTTTTCAATTCAATTGAGTATATTAGAGTGAGGCATGAATCTTTATTGATGAAGAGTCATTACCTTACTAATGGAGTGGTGCCTAATTAATGGAGTGTTGAAGCTTATAGGTAGAGAAATTATACCTTGTTAACAAAGTAGAGATTAAATCATTATGAAGGGATGATGCATGATTTGATAATCAACTTCTAGAAAGGGATGTCAAGAACCTATATGAGAATTAAGGTTGACCTTGAACTTATGATTTGTTGTAGCAGCTAAGAAAGCATTATACAAAATATCTTGCTTAAACTCCAAACAATCGATACTGAGCAATCAAGTGAGACATAGGGTGGACCTTTAATTCGCATCTCACTATAATAGCTAGGAAAACATAGTAAAGAATATCCTAGGAAATGAAAGAAGAAGAAAATACTATTTCTTAAAAAATGAGAGAAGATCAAGTACAAAAATTATATGAAAATAGACCAAGTGAAGCCTGTAGGAGCAATTATTAACTATTCGTTGAATGGAATTATTGGGGCTCTATGATAGGTTTTGTATGTCAAATAAATATAGCATAATTTTAAAATTTTCTATAAAACCTATTAGTTAGATCTATGTATGATGTAAAATAATATTAACAAAAAATTATAAGAAAATACTTTTATTATAATGAAAAGCCTTCTCTTCTAGGATTAGAGTTCGAGTACGATTGGAATTAATTTACTTCTCATAATAATATATTGACTACAAGGACTTCAAACACAATCCCCTTAGAGGTATCCATACATGTAATAATAAGAGATACTACTAGGTAACTTGAATTAGTATTATTATTCTAAAGAGCAAACTACACCATAATTAAAGACAATATTAATCTATACTTACAAAACTTTTCATCATTGTAGTGAAAATATAAAAATAACACTCTATATATGAAAGTTCATCAATATTCTTCTAAAAGCAAAGTATATAGATTATGATGAAGAATGTGACAACGTTTATAATAAGAGGAAAAAAAAAATATTATGACATATTTAAATAGTGTATTCTAACTATTGCCATCCCACCATCAACTAAAACAAATAAATTTAAAGAGTATTCAATATATTCTAATTATTTCCATCCATTGTGTTTTACTTTTATTATTTCCAATACATTTGATAACTTTTATCATTCTTTTCTAAAATAAGTTATGTTGTTATCTCAAGATAAAATAATTCTAGTCCCCAAGTAATTATTGAATTATTTTAGTTTTCAACTAAAATTACTAGTTAATGAACTCATTCCTATTATTTGTGTTATTTTATATAACCCTTAAGGTTTATATATACAAAAATATCCAATCACAAACCATGGTAGCCATCTAGCAATGGCTATTGGCTACCAAATGTAATGGAAAACTTATGAACCAAAAACCACCATAAACCAACTACCGTGTAATTATATCTCTTCATTAAATAATATCTTAATTAAATTATTACACATTATGCTATCAATGTCTAATCATTTTACTCAGTTCCTAAGATAAATTAGATTCAATAAAATTTTCCTTGGCTGTGAGCTTATGTGTCACTATTACCTCAACCTAATGGCCTTAGATATTAACTTCCTATCTAAGAGAGTAATGAATTTTATCTTAACTTATTACTAGCATCTTTATCGTTTAGGTCATCCCCAACAACCGTATTATCTGCAATTTAAATTAAGATTGCATTTAACGAAATCAAAGTGAGACATTCCATATATATGATATAGGAAAAACTTAGTTCTTAAGTTTAGAGATTATTTATACCCGTTCATACAAAGGAGAGACCAATGATATTGAACATTTAGTATATTCTATTAGTAGGTCATTTATAGTGTATCTACTTAATTTTAGACACTCACTTATATAATTTGGATAAATTTTTCTTGATCCAGTAAGAGTGACCTTAGTCATATAACATTTTGGTCTAAAAATCAATGTCCCCTTTAGATATTTATCCGACCAATAACAACTTTAGATAATAAAATGTCATGGAATCCCATTGATAATATACTATTATTATTATTCTATATATATTCTACTTATCTATGGGAGTTTATTATAAATTATATATGAGCTTAAAAGTGCACATATACAATAAGTACTTTCCTTTTATTAATAATATTCATAAATATATCACAAGTATCTTGGCATACTATGTACAAAATATAACACTTCCACTTACACTATCGTTAAACACTACAAACTTTAAACCCTAGGTTCCTAACATGGATCACTTGTGTCTACTACGATAAAACCTTTATGAAAGGACCTCTAACATTTTCTTTTGTTGCCACCACAAATCAACATATCACCCTTTTAAACTATCTCTCTAACGATTTGAAACTTTTAGAGAACATGTTTAGACCTTTGGTGAGACATTGCTTCCCTAGCTTGAGCTATTATTGCATCATCATCACAAAACTATATAACTAGAGCAACAATATTAGGAACCACTCCTAACTTAGAGATGAAGTTTTTTTTATCCAAACGGCTTCTTTAATTGCTTTAGAAGTCGCAACATACTCAAACTTTGCTATAGAATTTGTTACTGTCTCTTATTTGGAGCTCATCTAACAAATAGCTATGCTATCTAAGCAAAACACATAACCTTACTACAATTTCAGATCATCTTGATCTATTTAGAAACAAGCATCAATATATCCCTCGACAACTAGTTCCTCATCAGTTTCGAAGACCAAAAACAAATCCTTTGTTCTTCTCATATTCTTGAGAATGATCTTAACTGCAACCTAGTTAACCTCATAAGGATCAACTTGATATCTACTCGACATGCTTATAACATAAGCAATATTAGGCCATGTTCATATTTTAACTACTTTACTCCAAGGACATGTAGGCCCTATTTAATATAACCATATATTTATTTACATAAAGTTCATTCAAACCTAAGCCTAAGGTCATGCATGTTACAAACTAACTCCATAAAATGTATAACAACATTAACCAATTAATTCAAAGTAATTGTTATAATCTTCATACAAACACGAGGTTGAAGACATGACTTAATTTTCATAAACAATTACATAAAATTTTATCTACAAGAATTTCTTGGTCCAGCAAAATATAAGATTTGAAAAGCAAGCTTTTGTTTATGTTTGCGTAGAGTTTTAAGAGAGAATGTCAAGAGTTTAATTTGAGTCCTCAATGAAATAATACATTTCAACTAACTAAAACTAACTTCATGTTGCTACTATTTATACAAATGACTTCTACTTTACAACATAATGAATCAATAACTACCAAATGGTTAAATAATAAAGTGCAATGTGTACAATAAATATGACTTTTATCTCTACATATCTTCAACACCACACCAACTACCTCGCTACACCTGCACATCACCCCACCAACCCAACCCCACTTCTTGAAGGGAAAACTGCTAAGTAAAAACCAAACACAGTGCTCACTTAAAGCCTTAGTTAAGAAATTAGCAATCTAATTTAGAGAAGAGATATGATGGACTTAAAGAAAACCATGAGCTATCCAATTTGTGGGTAAAATGTATGTCAATATCTATATGCTTTGTCTACCCATGAAGACATGGATTTTCAATAATCTAAATAGTAGTTTTATTATCATAAGAAAGAGGGACAAACAAAGGAATATAATAGTTAAGATCACACATGATATAAGATGTCTAAAGTAGCTCTTTAATGATCATTGCCATACTCCTATATTCTAAGTAGCCTACCATATTTAAAAAATTTGAAGAGGAATAAAAGAGTCCTAATGAAGCTGAGCCTTTTAGATAGCATAAAACATGAAAAAATGTATGTAAATGAGGAACTTGTAAGGAAGACACAAACTAATTAAGCTTATGCACTACAATGGGTAAGTCAAGTCTAGTTAAGTTAAGGTAAAGCAACTTTCCAACCAATTATTTGTAAAACAATGGCTTATCTAACAATTCGCCTATTTGATGTTCTAATTTTAAACCTATTAGCAAAGGATAAATTGCTAGTTTAGTAGCTATGAGCCCTATATCGTGTAAAACATCGAGGATACACTTCTATTAGTTGAACAAAGTACCCTTAAAAGTCTAATAGATTCTAATATTAAGGAAAAATTGGACTAAACCAAGATCTTTTTATGGTGAAGGCATGACTAAGTTGTCTTTTTAAATCATCAATAAGATCACAAAGTAGATCATCCACACAGAAAAATGCAACAATAAAACCATTAGCATTTTACCCATTGAACAAAATAATTACTCTTGAATTAGATAAATCTTTGAGTAATCGAAAACTTAGAAAACTCTAAATTCCACGAACATGAGGCTTGTTTCAAGCCATAAAAAGAGTGCTACAAACAACAAGCTTGCTTAGGTTTAGCTTTATAATACCCATTCAAAGGCAAAATATAAATCTTTTTTAGATAATGACCAATCAAAAGCAGTAGCTATAGCTATCAAAATGCAAACAAGTTTCAATTTAGCCATTGGAGAAAAAGTCTCATTTTAATCCTCTTTGTCAACTTGAGTAAATCTCTTTGCTATGAGATGGGCCTCAAATTTCTCTATGCCCCTATTTACCTAATATTTAATTTCATATACCCACTTATTATCAGTTGCATTCCTATCTTTAGGTAAATCAGTAAAGGATGGTAGGCAAGTAAACCTATTAAGTTATAGTATAGTAAAACGAATTTGAGTTCGAGTGTTGATCCCACAAGAAACAATGAATTTAGGGAAACCTTACATTATTAGAAATTATCCCTAGATTACCTCTTATCTAACTAATAAATTAGAATAAATCTAATTAACAAGTAAAAATAAACAAGGAACAATAAATAAGATAATAACAACAAAATAAAAAAGAACAAATAAAACAAAGATTAATTCAAATAAATAAGACTAAATGAATTAAAGAAGCACATATCCTTAGTAAATCTTATAATTTACTATCTAATTTTATGTAACTTTTAATCTCAATTTCACTTTTAGACCGTAGAGATTTCTAGAATGAACTAATTGAACTTATGTTTCATACTTAATTCCTTACCCTAAGATGCTCTATCTGAATCACTACTACAACAAAGTACCTTATGTTCAGATTAAGATCTTCAATCCCTCTATTAGGTCAACCAAATTCAAAGAAATTGAATACCTAATATGATGGGAATCAAGCTACGAGGCCCCTGACCCGTAGTTGAGCTCGAAGACTAGAGGAGCTTGTACAATGAATCCTTATGTTCCAACCTACCCCTACCGAGGCTGAATATCTTCTTGTTGAGTCACCTCTAATGCCGTGCTGTATAACTGCCCATTATTATGTGGTATGCTAAGTTGGTGATTACTCTTTATTGCCGAGTCGACCAATTACTCGACATCTTCCTTACCAACAAACCAAGAGAGGGAGATCGGATTGATTAGGCCATCCCTGCTTGGACAAACTCATCTGTCCGTACTTTTTGTCCGTATCTCCTAACAACCTTGCCAATGCATCATCGCCACGTATATAGTATCATGTGTAAAATTTGTAGCACTAATGATTGTTTGCGTTGTATATTCACTTTTACCCTTTTGTATCATATACATTGCTTCTTTAGGAAATGTCCTTTTTCCTTTTCCCCTTTAGGCAAGTTGCCTTAGTTTGCGGGTATAAATACCCCTGTACTTATAGTTGTAAGATCATCAGATTACCTTTAATACACTTGAGTACTCTCTTCCTCACATAAATACTACTTGTTTACTCTCGGCATCACTCTTATCCTTTCCCTTAAGTAAGGTTAGATGGCAAGTAACCTTATTGGACCAATTTGTGCGTCATATCGAATTATACTGTGAGTCCTTGGAAGTTTCATTGGTGCGTCATATCCTCTAAAGCTGTTTGTAGGTTTACTTACTATTTTTCATTCTTCATTTCTTACCCTTTTTGTACCTTTCCCCATTTACCCTTTTCGAGCTTTCTGTAAACTTAGACCCATCTAGTAACCGGCCTTATTTATTCTTGGTCACAGTTCGCATCATCTTGGTATCAAAGCAGAGGTTTTGTGCGAGCCATAGTTAGTTCTTCCTGAATTCTATTATACTCTATTTTGTGTGCCTAAAACAGAGCAAGTTATTGAGTTTATTTAACTGTTGTTTTGTTAGTTGCTCACTCTTTGAAGTGTTTGTTTAAATTTGAATCTGTAAGGAAAAATAATAGATCCAAGTATGAATGTTAATGCTAGTGATGATAGTGGAGTTGTCCACCATGGACGACAATCTCTAGGAACTCCTAGAAGTACTAATGAGAGACTGGATGAGGTAGTTAACCTCTTGGTAGATCTGACCCAAGCTGTTCATGCCCTGTCTTGTCGTCCCACAAAGGCCGTGCAAAACACGCCATAAGCTACTCAACTTGTTAGAGGTTAAAACCCAAGTTGACCAATTCGAGGTGGAGGAGTTGCCATACAAGTAAGGTGAAGGATAGACTTAAGAGAGCTAGATGAGGAGGAAGAAGAGTATTTTGAAGAGGAGCATATATGAGTCCCTAGAGCATTCGACCATGTGAAGTTTCCAATTTCGAGTTTCAATAGATTTGGCAATGCTAACGAGTATCTGGATTGGTAAGAAAAGATAGAGCGTGTATTTGATTACTATCAATATGTGGATTATGAGAAAGTGAAGCCTACTACTGTTAGATTCTTTAGCTATGCTGCCATGTGGTGGAAGAATTTTCAGGCCATATGAAGAAGAAAGAATTACCGAGAGATTAACACCTAGCCCAAGATGAAGAGAGTGCTCAAAAACCAATTTGTACTGAAAACTTATCTCCAAGATGCATTCACTCGGCTTTAGGAGATGAGACAAGGAGACCAGACTATTGATGAATATGTTCAAGAATTCCAAATGCTTATGATAAGATGCGAAGTAGAGGAACCACTTGCTCGTATAGTCTCAAGGTTTCTCACTGGGTTAAAAGGAGACATCCGACACATTGTGGAGCTCCAACAATTTGACATAATGGATGAAGCTATTAAGATTGCCCAACTAGTAGAGAGGCAGAGAAGGAGTCGAGTAATGACTAGAATGCCAACTAGCCAACCCAAACAAGCAAGTCATTGAACTTTGCCGAGTACCAAGACGAGTAGAAAGGTTGATGTCCAAGTCAAGCAGAAAAGTCAACCTAAAGATGTAGCACCAACTCAAACTTATGAGAAGGGGCAAAGGTTTGGCAGGAAAACCAGCCAGATCAAGTGCTTCAAGTGTCAAGGGTTCGAACATATGGCTATTCAATGCCCAAACCAAAGGACTATGGTCATCAAGGGAGACATCCCGAAGTTAGACGTAAAGAGCACAGATGAGGAATACGAAGAGGAGGTACCAGTTGAGAATGAGAATGCCAAGAAAGAGTTGATTGAGGAAGATGTGTATGCTGAGGACTTGGATCAGTTACTCATGGTTGTTCAATATACTATGAGTATGGAACCTTCACGAGAGGAGGAGTAGAGAGAGAACTTGTTTCATATCACCTATAAGGTAAATGATTAGACATACACCCTCATCATAGATAGTGGAAGTTATACCAATATGGCATCATCCAAACTCGTTTCAAAACTAAGGTTGTCGACCATTACACACCCGAAGCCATACAAGTTGCACTAGATGAGTGAGAAGGGAGCCTTACACATCACTCAGCAAATACTACTGCTGATCACTATTGGTAATTACTCTGACTAGATTCTTTGTGATGTATTATCCATGTGTACGTCTTACATATTGTTAAGAAGACTGTGGCTGTTTAATAGGAAAGTCATCCATGATGGTTATAGGAATACTTACATGCTGGAGAAGGATGATCGGAAGATCACGCTAAATTTGATGCCACTAAGAGAAGTTCATAAATTATAGAAAAAACTTGCTCGTGGATTGAAGAAGGCTCTAGTGATGAGTAAAGCTAAGCTTTAAGAGGCAATTAATGCCAGTGAGCTGACCTTCCTGTTAGTCAGGCGACTATTGGAAATGAAGAAGTGGAATGATTTTCCCTAAGAAGTGAACGAACTATTGGATGAATATGCCGACCTGTTTCTAGAACAATTACTAGAAGGGTTACCCCCAACTTGAGGTATAGAGCATTGCATTGACTTAGTACTCGATGCTATACTGTCGAACAAGCCAGCTTATCATATGAATCTCAAGCAGGCTTCTGAGCTTCAACGTCAAGTTAATCAGTTGCTGGAAAGAGGATACGTGAGAGAGAGTCTCAACCCTTGTGCTATGCCTGCACTTTTAGTGCTAAAGAAAAATGGAACCTGGTAGATGTGTGTTGACAGCCAAGCTGTAAACAAAATCACGATCAATACAAGTATCTGATCCTAAGGTTAGAAGATATGTTGAGTAAACTAAGTAGAGCTAAAATTTTTAGCAAGATTGATCTCAAATCTGGTTATCATCAAATCCGCATGAGGCTAAGAGACGAGTGGAAGACTGCGTTCAAGACTTGACATGAACTGTACAAGTGGATGGTCATACCCTTCGGGTTATCGAATGCCCCGAGCACCTTCATGAGACTTATGAACCATGTGCTGAGATATCTCATCGGAAAGTGTGTTGTAGTGTACTTCGATAATATCCTGATCTATAGTGTCGACATGCTAAGTCACTATGAACACATCAGAATAGTCCTAGATATCCTTTATGCCAAAAGACTATTTGACAATTTGAAGAAATGTTACTTCTGCTAGGAGGAAGTGGTATTCTTGGGCTATATAGTTAGTAGAGAAGGCTTGCAAGTTGATGATGAGAAGATCTAAGCAATTGTTGATTGGCTAACCCCTCCTACTTATGTCGACATGAAAAGTTTCCATGGACTGGCTTCATTTAACCGAAGATTGATCGAGAACTTTAGCATCCTCACTATGCCACTTACTGAATTAACAAAGAAAAATACCGATTTCCAATGAGGTGAAAGGGAAGAGAGGAGTTTTGCTGAGATTAAGAAGAGATTAACCTTCACCCCAGTGTTAGTATTACCTGACTTCGACAAAATTTTTGAGCTAGAGTACAATGTGTCAGGCATTAGAATAGGCGCTATCCTAATGTAGGAAGGCCCATCAATTGCCTTCCACAATGAGAAGCTCTAAGGACCCTAGCTAAATTACTCCATGTGTGACAAAGAGCTCTTGGCACTAATCCATGCACTGCAAGGATGGTAGCACTATCTACTGCTAAGAGAATTTGTCATATATACTGATCATGAGTTATTGCGGTACCTCTGAAGTCAGACCAAGCTATCGAAGCGGCAAGTGAGATGGGTTGAATTCCTTAAAGGATTTAATTTTGTGATCAAATACAAGCAAGGGAAGAGCAACGTAGTTGTAGATGCTCTTTCGAAGAGGTATGCGCTCTTATCAGAACTACAAACTAAACTATTTGGTTTTGCAAGTATCAAAGAATAGTACTTCAAGGATCCACACTTTGGACCAATGATTTCTAGATGCGTGGATAGGAGAATAGTGGACGAGTATTATGCATAGGATGGCTATCTATTTCGAGGAGGAAAACCATACGTGCCAACTTGTTCTCTATAGGAATTATTAATTAGGGAAGCCCACAGTAGACGACTCTCCGGATACTTTGGAGAGAGAAAGACCTATAAACTAGTGAATGGCCAATTCTTTTGGCCGAGAATGTGAAGAGATGTGCACCGACTGATCGAAAGTTGTGCTGTATACAAAAAGACTAAGTACCGAACCGAACAAGAGAAAGTAATGCCCTTACTTGTTCCGACGAGGCCATAGACTGAACTAAGCATGGACTTTGTTCTCGGACTACTAAGGAAAAGATTCTATAATGGTCGTTATGGATCGGTTCAGTAAGATGGTACACTTCCTGCCCTGCACCAAAACTAATGACGCTTCGGCTATTGCTTCTCTTTTCTTGTAAGAGATTGTATGGATACACGGCGTGCCGAGAAGTATAGTCTCTGATAGAGACCTAAAGTTCTTAAGCCATTTCTAAAGAACCTTGTGTTGTTGGTTGGGAACCAAATTACTCTTCAATCTCTCCTATCACCCCTAAACTAATGGCCAAATAAAGGTGGTTAATTGTACTTTGGGTTCACTGCTCAAAGCTACAATCAATAAGAACTTAGTTGATTAGAATGTCTGTCTGCCAGTGGTCGAGTTTGCTTATAACCAAATCGTAAATGACACCATTAAGTAAACCCCCTTTGAAGTGGTCTATCGATTCAATCTCGAGTTACCCCTTGACTACACTCCTATACCTATATCCGTACAAGAGGACTTCGACAACTCAGCTAGAGCATAATCCCTTTAACACATCTACGACAAGGTCACTTGGTACATTGACCAAGCTATTAGAAGAATGTATGAAAAGACCAAGGGCTATTCAGTTAAACAATTTCAGCTGGGAGACTTGGTATGGCTGTACCTTAGCAAGGAACAATTCTTGAACAAAAGGAAAAACAAATTATCTATGAGAGTGGAAGGATCCTTTAGAATCCTCTAGAAAATGAGGGACAATGCCTATAGGTTGTAATTGCTTGAGGATTGTGGGGTTTTTGACGCTTTCAACATTGTCGACCTTAGTCTATATCACCCTGACAAAGAACTGAGCGAATACCATTCAGATTTGATGTCAAATCCAAAAAAACTTAGAAGGAATGATAGGAATTAAGCTAGGGGCCCCTGACCTACAGCCGAACTCAAGGACTAAAGGGGATTGCATGACGAATCCTTATGTTCCAACCTACCCTTACCGAGGTTGAGTATGCTGTGTCGTATGACCGCCCATTATTGTGTGGTATGCCGAGTTAACGATTACTTTCTATTACCGAATCGAACGATTACTCTCTATCTTCCTTGCCGATAAACTAAGAGAGGGAGATTGGATTGACTAAGCCATCCCTATTCAGACAAACCCATCTATCCATACTATTTGTTCGCATCTCATAACAACCTTGCCAATGCAGCATCACCATATGTACAGTATCATATGTAGAATCTGTAGCACCAATGATTGTTTTTGTTGTATATTCATTTTTACTCTTTTGTATTATGTACATTATTTCTTTAGGAAATGTCTTTTTTGTCTTTTCCCCTATATGCAAGTTGCCCTAGTTTACGGGTATAAAAACCCCTATACTTGTAGTTGTAAGATCATTAGATTACCTTCAATATACTTGAGTACTCTCTTCCTTACGTAAACACTGCTTGTTTACTCTCGGTATCACTCTTATCATTTCCCTTAAGTAAGGTTAAGCTATAAGTAACCTTATTGGACCAATTCATACATCATATCAAATTGTGCCATGAATCCTCGAAAGTTCCATTCGTATATCATATCCTCTAGAGCTGTTCATGGGTTTGCCTACTGTTTTTCATTCTTCATTTCTTACCCTTTTCGCACCTTTCCTCATTTACCCTTTTTGAGCTTTCTACAAGCTTAGATGCATCCAAGAACCGACCTTGTCTATTCTTAGTCACGGTTTACATCATAATCTCTTAGCTTATTCAATTACTTCTAATTGTATCATTCCATCTCTTACATGATCTCACAAACTTTGTAATTGATTCAAACATTAATTCAATCCTTGGTAAAATTGACTTAAAGACAATACAAATCAACATAAGTAGATTACAACAAGCGATATTATAGATTGAGTAAAGAAGAATGTGTTGCAATAGAAACTAGAGTTTAATAACAATTTAGTAAGAGCAATTAAATTTACGGTATTGGAAATAAAAGAAATGAAACAAATGGGAAAACCTATGTATAATTTTACCCTACATGCTCTTCTCAAAACAGAAAGAGGGAGGAAGGGGGCACTCTCCTTTGTACACTAAGCTTAATCACCAATTCATAGAGTGTTGGCTTAGATTTACAAAGGAAACTTTCTAAATATAAAATATTCACAATTTATTACATGTACACATCCTAGGATCATGACTGTAATCTTGGGCATGTTCTTCTTCTTCACATATAACTTATATCTTTCAATGAAATTTCTTGGGAGAGTTATACGACCATGCTTCTACCCATGTTTTTCTCTAGACTTCAATTCTTAATTGAAATTCCTTCATTTAAACGACTCGATCAATACACTTCTTTGTTAAAGCTAAAAAACTTCATAAAAATCTCCATAAACTTGTTGAATGCTTCTAAAACACCTGCAAATGAAATAATAAACAAATAAGTTTAAATTCTTTATAATTAACACATATTATAAACAAAATTTATACAAAACTATCCTAAAATATGTATGTTAAATGAGAGTTATCAGTAAGAAACCAAGTATGATTGTTTTCAAGTGCTTCTAATTCCTTTTACATGGCATTAACACATTCTTTTTGTTTAAAGCTTGTGAATAATTTAATGGTTCTTGAGATGTCAATACAAGATGCAATGTACTCTTTAGGATAACGAGTAAAAGTTTGAGCATCAAATAAAGGATGTGGTGAATGAGAAGCAAAATGAGGTGTAATAGAGTTATAGTTATGTGTTGATGCATGAGATTGCATAATAAGTTGTACACAAATTTTTTTAGCCAAGTGGGGTATCCTTTCTTTATTAGACTTGCGCAAATGTGGAGATGAAGGAATAATAGTTGAAAACTATTGTTCCATACATTCTACATTAGAAGACTCAAATTTCTAATGAAATATGTTAAAGATGGGATAAGGAAGACAAGACACATTACTAAGAATAGAAATTGTGTTAGAATCAAGAATGATAGATTAACAAGAAGAATCTAATGAACTAAATAATGCTATTAGAGAAATAGATTCCTTCAAAGGAAAAATATGCTCAACTAAAACATTATGACTAGTGAAGATCTATTTGATAACAAGATTGAACACTCTATAACCCTTTTGTCCATGCACATAACCTAGAAATACACATTTAATCTCCTTAGCATCAACAATTTTTTCCCTTGGTTTTGGAATTTTCAACAACAAAATAGAGACAACCCATTACCTAAAGATAATTATAAGTGGGTGATCTTTTAAAGAATAGTTGAAAAGATGTTTTTTTTTTCCTATCTAAATGGGCCAAAGGCATCGTGATGTCCTCTTGATGTAGGTACTTTGAAAGGTAAATTTAATTTTGGAAAGTTTTTAAGTGGCTAGCTCTCTTTATGTCTCTAATGGAATCACTAAGATGTTGAGCTTGATTTTTTCCTGGTTTTTAACATTTATTTTTCTTAACTCGATTATTATTAAATCTTAACCTATTTAATATTAATCTTTGACTAAGAGTTAAGAAAAATTTAGTTTCTCTTTTGAAAAACTATTTAGAGTCACTACCTGACTGTAGTTAGGAAAAATAGTGGGTTAGGTTAAATCAATTAGGTAGATTAATTTAACCTAACCATTAGTCTACTAAAAAACTTATTAAAAAAAAAAAAAAAAGGTATTGAAGCAAGAAGCTATCCTATTAAACCCTTAATGAGCACTACTTTTATCTTTCCGAAGTTAAGTTTATTTTTCGAATTACCCTTTTTTAACTGGTTTTAAACTTACAATTAAAATCAATTCTATTTGCACAAAAAATAATAAATTGAAAATATTTACAAAAGAGAAAATAAAATAGATTTCCCTACTTTAAGTTGCCTTATAGGTATCTATGTACCCTCTATTAAAGATCAAACTTTCTGTAATTTATTTATTGAAAACTTTAATTTGTGGTGACTTTTAATTTTGAAAACTTTCGGCTTAATACTTTTTAATCATTTATTTTGTTTAAGAAAATTCCTAAAAAGGGGTCTTAATTTAGGTGTTCTATTTTTGAAAATGGTTAATTATTTTTATTATTTAGGAAATAGTTTTTCTAGGTGATAAATGATTTTCAATTTTTTTTTATTATTTTTTTATTTTATTGTATTTTATCTTTATTTATGTATTAATAGAGAAAATAAAAATAAAAGATAAACTAAGCTTTTCTTTTTCTTTTTTTTTTATTTTCTTTTCTTCCTTCCTTTCTTTTTTATTTCTTCTTTTTTTTTTATTTTTCTTTTTAAGGTTACAATTACAATGTTATTACAGAAAATAAAATAAATAAACACAAATTCAAAGTAGAAGAAAGCCAAACCAAGGATGCAATTAGGACGAGGGTCAGATTAGCTCAATTAGGTCAAATTTGATTCAACTAGAGCTCTATGGCTCGTAGGTTAGTTTATTATTAGAGAAGAAGAATAATAGCGGTGCAGCTTGCTTCGAACAAGTTAGAGTAGTGAATCAAGTGGGGAAGGTGGTTTTCATGTGAGTTTTATTGGGTTTGGTGGGTGTAGGACAGGTGCCTTAGCGTTAAGAGCTTGTTTGGATGGTGGTTGAAGATTGGCTACTGGTGGTGGTAAATGTACAGCATGCATAATGGTTACTGGGAATGAGTGGTTAGTGTATCCTTTGGTTTCGAGTGTAGGGAGTGTTGTGGTGATGTTAGTTTTGAATGGGGGTGGCTAGAAGTGGTGTTTCATATGGTGGCTATGATGGAAGATAGTGGTTCAGGGTTTACTTAGTGACGGTGTTAAGGACTACAGTGTTAAGAGAGTTTAGGACTGGAAGCTCTTATTGTAGGCAAATTGGTTATGTAATTGTTTTACATGAAAAGCTCTGATTTTAAGCTATTTTGTAGAGAGAGAGAAAGCTTGTATGTATGTTTTTGCGGTTGAGAATGAAAAAAAAATGATGTCCAAATGAGGATGAGGTGGCCCTATTTATACTAGTTAGAGCTCGAGCAGGTTTGGAAAGAGGCGTTAATGGTCAAATCAACCATGAATGTGCACCTCGAATTTCAATCTATATAAGTGATTTCAATGGCAATTTTGGCTCTCCAATAAGATGAATGTGGACAAGAAATGGGTACTGATTAGTAGTACTCCAAGTGTATTGTGGATTCTTATGTTTACTTTAATTGAATTTTTCTAAGAAAAAGAAAATTTAATTGTGTAAAAAAAAATCAAGAAATGGCGTTGAATATAGCTTACCCTTTCTGCATAAATTGCAATGAAAACAAGAAGATGATGCGTGTGGTCATGTGTTGAGGATGTGCAATGTGCCCCTATGAGTGTGTTGTAAAAAATTTGGGCATGCAATGATGGCCTCCTTTCCTTTCAGTCAATTGATCAGGGCTTTGGGCCCTATTTCCAAATCATACAAATTGGGTTTAAAACTGGGTCTGATCCCTCTACTTTTTTTTTTCTCTTTTTTCCATTTTCTTTTTTTGAAATCTTAACTTTTCTAAGTAAATAAATAAATAAAAATACACTAAATTAAGTTTCAACCTAAAATAGACTACTCCTTAAGTTCATACGATTTAATTTTTATCTAAGCCTAATTGAAAATTTTTTCTTTCTTCTTTTTTTTTTTTTGATGCAAAAAAAATTAAATGACACTTTTCAAAGGCCCTAAAAATGACTTAGGACTTATTTTCCTAAAAAAATTTATTATAAAAACTTCTATATTTTCTAAAGTTTCTACTTTTTTTGTATTTTTCTAAATTTTCCAAAACTTTTGCACTTTTCTAATTTTTTTTTTTTACTTTTTTTGTATTTTTCAAACTTAGGACCATTTTCCTTATTCACAAAAATAAGCAAATAAATATAAATAAAAATACAAGAGCGAAAAGAATAGGGTGTTTACAAACTAATTCAAAATAGCGCATGTTTGTGATTTATGAGCAAGAAGATATGTCCTAGTAACTCATGAATAATCAACAATAATCATTAGAAAATAACATGCACTAGAAATAGAAGTCACACAATAAGGACCCTAAAGATCTACATGTAAAAGTTGGAAGATAACAATAGAATGATGCATACTTCTAATAAAAGGTGATGTATGAAATTTTGCTATGTATCGCAAACAAATTGTTTTGAGTTTAAACTCTTACAATCAATCAAATGTTGTAACCTTGACAAGAATGTATGACCTAAACATTCATGAAACAATTGATTAAACTACTTATTATTATAAGAACTGACAACAAAATATGGATTGTAATGATTTAAAGAGAAAGTAAGCAGACCACTATTACTCTTAGAAGTAAGCACAAATAACCTATGAAGTACTTATGTTGAGTCTACTTCTTTATGAGTCATTTGATCTTGAAATATACAGCCACATGCATAAAAAATTGCTGTTATTCTTATTCATTTATGAGCTTATTTATAGACAAGTTACATAAAAATTGGGGAATAAAGAGGACATTATTATGTATGGTGAATACGGAATCAAGTTAAATAGATCTAACTCTATCAACTACAATAGACTTTCCATCTAGAAGTTTAGGTTGTATAGATGGAGATCAAATGTGAATATCATGTAAGATAGTGGGAAAAAGTGTCATATGATCCATAATGCTCGTGTTAACTATCTAATATTCGATACAATTATCCAAACTACTAAAACAAAAAGTAGAGTTAATAATACTATAAATTGAATCATATTGGCCATTGAAACATCTTGCACATTTTCTTTTTGCTTTCATCATGTGAAAAACTTCTACATGCTTCTTGAATAAGTTGTTTGCTTTGAATTCCTTTACCTTTGCAACAATCTACACCAATAAAATTAGAATCAACACCTTTGATTTCATGATCAATAGGTGTTTATACCTTGCATTCTTGGTGTAAACTCCTGCAATAAGAAACTGATGTTCTTATATTCTACTGCTTTCACTTAAAAAGTCTTTTGCTTTTGAACCAATCTTGACAGCCAATGAGTTAAAAGCAACTTTCAATGGTATGCCTTTCCACTATGATAGTGTTTACAAAATTACTAGCAAATCCAATTGCTTTTGTCCTCCTCCTTTCTCCTTGACTCTTACTTCCTCCTACTTTATTAATGGGGAAAGCTAAAGTTTCAATATTTATATTCATTGTTGCTATTGCTTCCCCCTGTTTTCAACTCGTTTAAGCAAGTAAATGGCCTCGTTAATACTTAGCACTAGTGCCATAGACAATATATGATTTCAAGTTCTTTTATCTATTTCATTAAGTCCCATAAAAAATTGTATCAGCTTATTATGTAACTCAAAATCTTGCACTGTTGCTTTCAATCTGCAAGTGCAATAATCCATTCTCCCATAATCACATTTTGGATAACTATGTAATGCAATTAACTCATCCGAACATTTTTTTCAATTTATTGTAATAGATTGCTATTGATAGATTATTTTATTTCAAGTTGCATATCTTATATTATAATTGAAACACAAAAGGTCCATTTTTTACTCTACATTGGTCTCTTATCTCCATCCATAACTCAAATGCAAATTGGGAATACAAAAGGATATGTGAAAGATCACTAGGTGTCCAATCAACACTTAATAACAAATCATGTAATCATTTCTTATCTGCTTAATGTAATTAGGCAAATTTTCAAATGGTTTCTCTATAATACCATCAATGAACCCTAATTTAAGTTTTTCGCCTAATGTCATATAAATAGATGTACTCTATGCAATGTAATTGTTTCCAATAAAAGTTAGATTTGCAATGCACATTCATAAGACTATTAGATATAATAGGTATAAAGGATTGATAATATATGATTCTACAATATTAACCTAAATTATATCATTCTTCAAAGCCATATTGCGAATTGTCAACTAGATAAATTGGAAAAAAATGATGTAGAAATCAATTACCATGAATGTTGCTATGATACTATGATGGATCAAAGAAAATTTTTGTTTATATTTTGAAGGAGTTTTGAAAGAGACATTCAAGAGCCTAATAGATGGGAATCAAGTTGCGACCAACTTAACAAGTCAGTTATATGTTCTAGTTAGAGTTATTACCTAAGGTCAAGATAAAAGATTTCGTATGAAATTTAATGAATTCATGATCAAAGCAATGAAGTCCAATAACAATTATTTGGAGACTACTTGGGAATCAAGTGGGAGCCCATTCAATTTCTTAATTGTTTAAGGAGAACTTACAAGTACAAAATCAAGTTAAGGCAATACGGATGGACGGAGATTGGGGAGAAATTGTGTAATTCCTCATGAAGTACTACATATCGTATAGCTTGGCAAGAGAATTACATACCATGTAACTTGGTGAAGATATTACACACTATATATTTGAACCTTCATTGTACACTTCGTAAGATGAATCTTAAGATTAAACACAGTGTATGTTGGCAAGATTACAAATGTACACGTTGTGTACATATCTAGCTCCACATATTGTGTTTTGATTGTTTACTTATCCTATTACTTGGTTAGGATCATGTAATTTAGCAATTTGACCTTTTGGTCCCTAGGGTTTTCTTTATAAGCAAGTTGCCTACTTTTATGTAAGATAGTTTTTGACATCATTAATAATATTGAGAGAATTTTTGTCTCTTTTCTTCGGTTCATTTGAGAACTTTTCAAACCCATCAAGGATTTAGTCTTGTTGTGTTCTTCATTATACCAAGGTTATTTGGTTAGTATAATTCATCAAGTTGCAGTCTTTTATACCAAGTTACACAAATTTACTTAATCAAAGGACTAAGGTTCATCCATCAAATTATATCGAGGTTCTTGGGATTCTTAGCATTAGAGTTGAGTTTAAATTATTCCTCTGATTCTCTACTAGATTTCTCAGTGAGTTGAGGTCTGCTTTGCTGATTCTTAGAGATTTGGGATTCTGTGCATTGTAATCATGCATCACCAATTTAGGTTCTCAATGAAACAATACATTTCAACTAACTAAAACTAACTTCTCATTGCTACTATTTACACAAAAGACTACTACTTTACAACCTAATGAATCAATGAGTACCAAATTGTTGAATAATAGAGTGTCACGTAAACAATTAATATGACTTATTATATCTTCATATATCTTTACAAAATTGCCCTATACCCTGAAGAATAAAATCCATTCATCTCTAAATGTCTTTTAGCCATTGAAATGAAAATCATGAGAGAAAAATAAGGTTCACTAAGAGATTCTATCTATGCATTGTGAATTTTCAATATCAATATGTGGAATAAAATAAATCATTATGGATATATTGAAACTTCTTTTAATTATGGTTTAAAATACCTTATAAGAATTGGAAATGAATGGCTTATCAAAATCACAAAGTAAAAGTTTCCGATCCCAATATAATATTGATCAATTTTCACAAACTTCAATAGTATAAACATGATGACATGACAAAATTAATCCCATTAAGATTATAACAATCATTCTATGAATCAAATCTAGGCTGATATTGGCATATTTTACTTGTTGTTGATAAGTAATCTTGAGACATGTTTCCTTTAGGCCTATATGAATTTGTTTAGGACATAGGATGAGCTATTTGGTCACATGTTCAACCTGATAAAAGTCTAATCCAATTTGCTCAAACCCTTAATTGAGCTTCCTTCAATGACCTCAATTACCACAACTTGGCAATCATATAGTCAAAGCCCAAACTTCCCTAGTGAGGAATCTATCTAGCCTTCTACTTATTGGTGAACTTGTTTGGAATGCTCGAACAAAGATAGAAGCTTACTAATTGATGGGACAACCTCTAAAATATGAAATCCACCTCTCTTTACCTCATTGCTTATGTATCTCGAGATCTATCTTAATGGATAAATACATTTTCCATGAATATTGAGGTATACTTCCACAATTATCTCATCATCCCTCTAATATAAATAATAGGAACCCCAATTGGTAAGGACATCTATACTCACTTTAGTGTCATCTTATTGTTACTCTACTAAATTTACCTCCCACATCATTTGACTTAAGCATTTGAATGGCCCCATTAAACTACCTTTGACTATTCCACTTATGCTTTTCTATTTTATAAGCCCATCTATACACTTATGAAGGCTTAATAGATCTAAATCACTATCAAAAAAATTGCTAAGATAACACATGTTACATAAGTTGCTCTAATACTACTGCTAAGTTTTGTAAATCAGATAAATGCAACAGAATTTTGAGATTTTCTATAAAACCTATTCTCGTGATCTACATGTGACATGTAAAATAATATAATAACAAAAATATAAAAAAATATCTTTTCTTATAATGAAAAGCCTTCTCCTCTTAGTGATGGAGTCCCAAAACAATCCAAAAATCGCATTGCTTCTCCTAATAGCATGTTCATTACAATGACTTCAATTGCAATCCTTCTAGCAGTACCTACACATATAGTAATAGGAATTAGTCCTAATCTTTACACTATTAGGTAACTTGAATTAGGATTATAATTCTAAGAAGCAAATTACACTTTAAACACAATATTAATCTATGCTTACAAAACTTTCTACCATAGTAGTAGAAATATAAAACTAGCACGTTGTATTTGAAGTCCATCTACATTTTCCTATAAGCAAAGTATATAGATTATTATAAAGAATGTGAATAAAGTTTCTAATAGAAATAAATGTTACTATGGACTTTAAAGGGTATTTTATATATTCTAATTATTGGCATCCCATTAATAGCTAAAACAAGTATCAATACGTTGCATTTTGCTTTTATTATTTCCAACGCATTCGACTACATTTATCATTGCTACCATAAAATAATTATATTGTTATCTCAAAATAAAATAATTTAAATCCAAAAATCATTATTAACATAATTTTAGTTTCTTACTAAAATTAGTAGTCTATTAACTCATTCTATTAACCGTACTATTATGTATAACCCTCTAGGTTTCTATATATAAAGGAAATGCCTATCCAGACACAAACCAAAATAACTATCTAGTAATAGTTATTTGGTCATCCAACTAATAGAAAATTTGTGAGCTAGAAACCACTGTAAATTGATTACTATATAATTAAATATCTTCATCAAATGATATCCTGATCAAACCATTGCATGTAATGTATCAATGTTTAATTATTTAACTATTATCTCAACCAAGTGGCCATAAATATCAACTTTCCAATGTAAGAGTGAGATGAATTCTATCTTGATCCATCAATATTTTTTCTATATTTTATTTTATACCCAATAATCATATTATTTGCAATTTAAATTAAGATTGCGTCTAATGGGATCAAAGCACGACATTCCGTATATAAGATATCTAAAAGTCTTAAGTTTAGAGATTATTTAATTTTGTTTGTATAGGAGAGAGACTAATGGCAATCTAATACGTAGTATTATCCATTAGTGAGTTGTGTCAAATACACCCACTTAACTTTGGGTGTGTAATTTTATAACTTAGATATCTTTCCCTTAGTTTAGTTAGAATGACTTTAATCATACTACATATTGTTCTAAATATTTATATTCCTTTTAGCTATTTATCCAACCATTGTTAACTTTTAGATAATACAATGTTATGGAATCTCATTGATAATGCATATTTATTATAATTTTATACATGAATAATCTAGGGGACTTTATTGTAAAATACATATGAGTAGAAAAGTATCAATATACAATAAATACTTACCTGTTATTAATAATATTTATAAATACCTCGCAAGTCTATTGGCACATTGTCCACAAAATATAACACTTTATGTTTACATGTGAGAAGGAAAAAAATCCAAGTAACAATTGAAAGTTAAGAAACTTCCAAGTTCATTACTTTGGGACTCTATGCACAATCACTAAGTCACATGGGCTAATATCTTCTGGTCCAGTAAACCAACTTCAATCAGAGCAAATAAGTCTAACTACAAGAAAAGAAAAAACAAGATGAAAGAAAAGAAAGTATAAATCTACAAAGTCTATTAGAGGAGCCTAATTCAAGTTATCAATTTACAATAAAATGAAAGTGTATTAGGGCATAATGCAATCCTAACCAAATATGTGCTATAGCTATGAATCACATTGTGAGGCATCATCTGTTACTATAAACAAGATCAATGTTATATTACTAGGAGCAAAAGTTAGTAGAATTCCAATCGTAGTATTCTTCCAAAGAAAAAATAAGAAAAGAATATTATAGGTGCTCTGGTCCATGAAGCTTATCTCAGCTAAGAATATTTTGCTTAAGCGACTTTATCACATTGGTAATGCAATCATAAATCACCTACAAAGAGTCGCAAGCATAGATTGTTAAAGAACATCCATGATTAGTTGATAATGCAACATTGGACTTGGTTACAGTTCATGTGCACTTAAAAGCAAGCTTGGAACATGGACCTAAAGGCAGTGGGCTTCATCTTAGATAGTTAATAGTGGATAGGCTTTAATTAGACATTGGCCTTGGAAATCAAAGAAAAATGTATCAGCTTGATTGAGACATTGCAAAGGGCCTTACATATGTAATAAATAGTAAGAAATCTCGTGAATAATGCCATATCAAAGTTATTTTACAAAAGCTCTGTATGAAATTACAAAATTACTATAGTACCATTTACCACAATGTATATGAGTGTACTAAATAAGTGATGGGACATTATAAAAAAGTATCATTATTGAAGCCTAGTCAAGCTCATAAAATAAAAGAAATCATTGCAAAGTTCAAATTATTAATTATTAACACTCCACAAGCCTACAGGTGGAGAAGATTAAATCCAATCTAGAATTATGTTCAAATGTTCAAGCCTACTTTGTGGAAGGCTCAACAAGTTGAAATGAATAAAAACTTCATAAGTACATTGTTTAAAAATTCAACAAACGGAAAATTTGAAGCCTTGTAGTTTTGTAAGCATCTTGAAAATCTAAATTATCAATATCACGCTACAAATGTTCACCTACTATATTGAGAGCAACAGACAAATATAAGATTAAGAATATTACACATTAAGATGCAAATACCACATCAACAATACAAATGAAAAATTTATACCACTGCAACTCATCAATAAGTAGGAAGCAACAATGCTGTAAGTAAATTGAAATCAATGACTCAAATTTCATATATGCTCTACAACAATTGAAGAAAATTGATTCAATGAAATGTTTACAACCCCTTAGACTTTGTTAAGGGAACTTTTGGTTAGGGTGAAAATGTAGAGCATTATTTTGGTAATTGGGCTTTTAGTCTAATTTAATATTATGAACTAGTTTCTTGGGTTAGTAAAATGGTTTGGGAAATTGAACTCAATTAAGGATGTATTAGGGAGATCTAACTTAGTAATACAAAATAAGGATTAGTGGACCAATTTCTCCACTCCTAGCCTTGCTTGATTGTCTTGTATGTAACAAAATAAGATCAAAAGAAGTCTCTTTGAAGCCATTTGACATATTAATAAACAATGCTATCAAAATGCTACAAGAAGATGCTACACATCATTATTTGATATGATGTAAGACTAAATAAATTAACCCTACTCTATTATGTACTTCAAGGAGTTGGACTTCTAAAGAAAATGTAGTTACCCCTCATTAAAGCTAAGCTTATTGACAATGTACCAACCAACTCCTCCTAAAAACCATTTAAGACATAAGTTCCTAACTTTAGCATGACTTCCTCTCCTATAACTAAATTTATTTGAGGTTAAGAAAGAAAACCTCTTGTTATCTCTTCTACAAGGTTATATTTAATAACAGACTTCATGTTTATAGGGTTATAATCCATGTCTAATTAGTTTATGGGTCGTATCCCATAAAAGCCCAATTTACTAGTATTCAACTAATTTGTTAAAGAATAACACAAGTTATATAAACATTTGTAGCTTTCATGCATGCTTAGCTATAGTAATTAAAATAATTCACATATCTACTTGTGCATACTAAAATAATTCAAAGATCGTTGGTTTCTTTTTAGCTAGGATAAGAAAAAGTAATAGGAGGTCTTCATGCCATGAATTGTAGCATTTAGAGATATGTTCATATTGACATTGGGGATTTTGAGCATAGCTATGGTGAAGTAGCATGAATAGTCTTTAATCAACTCATCCTAATGCCATTGATGAGGTTGAGAGTAGACAAGTTTTTTGATGGAATCTTGATTGCCAAGAAATGTAAGTAAAATTTTATGGCTAAGCTCTTAAAAGGTTGAGATGGAATTCAACTTCAAATTGTTAAACCAAGTCTAACTTACCTTCTTCAATGTGCTAAAAAAAAAATTTTCAAGCAATTGCATCATTTTAGTTATGCAATTTCATTATGGACTTAATTAATTAAGGTGGACATCTGGGTTGATTGTCCCATCATAGAACTCTATGACTAGGATCCTTATTTAGGGAAGTAATACCTTATCTTGAATCTCTAAGGGTAAATAGAGATTAGCTGAAAGAGAACCTTCCTGACGTATTATTCTTCTTTGATTCCTTAAGCTTGAAAAGCATCTTGACATACTCTTTGAGCTTACTAACATTCTTCTCAGCTAAGGAGCAATGTGATTTAGCTTCATATGGTTCAGGTCCATTATTCTAAGTTGGAGCTTGGCTGCGCAAAGCAGCAAATAAGGCATTTTGTTGAACAATAGAAAGGGTTGCTACTTTAAGCATCAAGTGTTGGGGGTGGTGGTCAATGGTTGGAGACGCTATCAACACTTAGCTCCATCGCTAGTGGAGTGTTCCTCTACTATTCTAACTCATAGACATACACATGTAGTTGCATGTTTTCCTCTTTGATGATGCTAAACATTTTCTCTAAGTATGTGAACTTATCTTCATCTTCTTGTATCTAAGTCATTGTGTTGGAGGTAAGGAGGTAGAAGTATTTGTAGCTTAGGGATTAAATG
This sequence comes from Lumnitzera littorea, assembly GCA_024138015.1. Lineage (NCBI taxonomy): Eukaryota > Viridiplantae > Streptophyta > Magnoliopsida > Myrtales > Combretaceae > Lumnitzera > Lumnitzera littorea. Next base: position 57,229,167 of record JAMXBB010000012.1, on the reverse strand, counting down.
CTTGCTTAGTTCTTGTAGTGTTCAGTGTTTTTCGAATGTTTGTGGTGCGGCTTTCCTTTTATTGTGGTGGTTAGATTGTATGTTTCACTAAGAGGTATTGCAAATTGTTAATAGACAATCTTGGTTCGATAGTAGGCAACTTGCAAAAGGCAAGAAATAAGCTATGGTGATGTTGGAATTATTTTTGATATGGTTATTTTGATACTTAAGTCAAAAAGCATTAAGGATAATACAATATTTATAGAGGGATGATCGAGTTAGATAAAGAAAATAGTTAATGCCTATATCTCCTCATTAACTTTGAATTTTATGAAAAGAATTACGGGGAACTATGAGCCTCTGGCTTATGCTAAGTTTTTCTATTTATCTTCATTTAAATTATGAAGCAAACTTGATGAACCTAAGTTAGTGCTGGTCGACGTGTAATTGATTAGACAACATGGTCCTACGAGTAGAAGTCGACGTCTAAAATAACCTAACAATAAGAAAGAAGGAACAATTGCAATGATGACACACAGACAAACTTGATTATAGATTCGATACCATGCAGACTTGTTGGCTTGATACTTTCAATAAGTAAATAGTAAATACAGTATGTAATATAGGGTGCCAGAAAATCCGCTAGTCATAATCCATCATAGAAACATAAGGTCCATTTATGTAGGACATAAGGTTAAACAGCTGGATAGTTTCTTAATTGAACCCTACTTCTAGAACCGATCACCCATGGTAACCCACAAAACCGACAGCAACTTTTGGAGGAAACCATTTAAGTTCAACACAAGCTAAGATATCAGTTTCTCTTTCTATTTAAATTCCCGATTGTAGTTTTAATTCGCAGACAATTAATTATCCGTTTAAATTTTCAGTTTCGAGTGGCCTTATGCTGCCATTATGAACATGTTAGTAAAATCCACGGACATGATGATCTGAAATGACGTTTTTACTGGTTATAAGGCTTACAGTCACTCTAATTCATAATTTAAAAAATAAATAAATAAATATAAGAAGTTACTGAAGAAATATTCGGCACTAATCTAATAACATTTATTTTAACCAAATCATCCTAGGAGTTAAAAGTTATAATACTATTTTCTTTAACCATAACGTAACAAGCCAGAACTATAATCACAAGCCAAGCCATTGTCAAATGGAGTTTCTTCTGAAGAAAATGAAGTAATTCCTACTTCAACCTCGTCTAATCCGCCAAACCAGAGAAATCCTTCATATTAAATAGTTTGCAGGCACCAGTTTCAACCTGCTGTTCAACCAACTGCTAGCGAACCCCAACAACAAGTAAGAACCTTAGCGACGTTGTAACATGCGGCAATAGAATAAGACATTCTTTCAAATGAATATTTCTTGTCCTCTCAGCATAGCGTTTCGAATTGTTTTTTAACACAAACAAAGTCAAGAAAAAGCTCTGAAATTATTTCCCGATCCTTGGTTCGACGGGAGATTAGCTCCTAGACCATCTCATTACTTTCAATGGGTGAGAAAGAGAAGATGGGTGAGAAAGAGAAGGTGGTAGAAAAGAAGGCGGTCGACGAGGTAATCACAGCCACCTACAAAGTCAATCTACATTGTCCGGAATGTGCTAACGAGATCAAGAGGCCATTGCTTAGGAGCCAAGGTGTGCACCGCGTTGATGTTAACATTGAAAAGAATGAGATTAAGGTCAAAGGAATAATTGACCCCTTGAAAATACACAAAAGGATGGAGAGGCTGAGCGGCAAGAGAGTTGAGCTAATTTCCCCAAAGATTGAGATCAAGAAAATCCTTGAGAAAGAGAAAGTGGCGGTCAAAGAAGTCAAAGAAGTAAGTAATATATATAATTTAATTTCCATGTCTTCAATTGCGCATTTTGTTATTGTTTGGCTTACCATTTAACTAAATTAGAAACAAATGCAATCAAATTATGGATGCTTAATAAATAGTTAGTGTAAATTACAAATGTATCTCCTTATATTTGTCTTATATATATATATATATATTTACTTCCTCTATATTTGAAATTAAGATTTTAATTTTTCAAAAGAAGTGTTTTCGGATACCTAAATCATTATTTTCCCCCGAAAAGTTATGAAAACTTGTTAATTTCTTTTTAATTTAGTACTTTCGTATTTATTTAATCCAATAACAAAAATAGTAAAATAGTTTAAGAACATGCATCTAAAAGATTTTGGATTGAATTGCTTAATCTTAAAGATAAGGAACTTAAATAAAAGTAAATATTACCATGTAAAAAAGAAAAACATTTAGTAATAAAAGAAAAGAAAAAAATTATAAAAATAATAACAAAAATAGATTTGGATTGTGTAAAATATTTTTCCTAAATTTTTTTTAAAGTTATCGTTTTAAAATGCATGAATGCATAATCAATTATTGAAATTATCTACAGGAAGATGGAATCATGGTAATGTTATAAGATATTTTAAAAATTTAAGTAATTTCAACCATAGTTTATAACTTTATATAAAATAACTTTAGAGGATACATTTCTAAATAAATATTTGTATAGAATAAAATTAGGTGGGAGGGACTTGATGGGGGGTAAAAGTTATAGCGACTGCTACCCATTTGGGCCGTCAAGGCGCGCATAAATTTCCTACAAAAGTTTTTGGGTGTTACAGCTGATTTGTTGCTGGGTCTAAATTTGAAAGTGGCAAGCTGGCCCATCTATCCACACATTCACCAACAATGTGCTTTTTGGGCTTCTTTAGCTTTGGGTAAAAGGAATCAACTTGGTTGTGCTCGCCTGTATTTTACTATGCTTTATGTTTTATGTGAATATAATCCTTTATCATCTGGAAATAATAATTAAAAAAAAAAAACTAGGCTCTCAGTTTCATTCCATTGTTTCATAGGAAATCTCTCCGAATTAATGTCATCATTCCTTTTTGAAAGAAATGTATCCAGTATCAATTTTTGGAGCTCTTTTCTTTTACTTGATCTATCACTATTATATGTACTTGTATCCAATACCTTTTAGTGAATGAAATTCAGATTATTCTAGCTAAAAATGAAAGACAGAAATTAAAAAGGTATGTAACAGTATTTTAGAGGATAGCCATTTTAGTAATGTTTTTTCAGACAACTAGATACGACGTTACATTTTATGGAGAGGAACAAGCGATCGTTCTTTATCCTAATGGAATAGCAATGACTGATTGTCATTTTTAGCAAAGGCCGCAATATATTTTTTTATTATTTTAGCTGTTAATGTCATTATTTAGGGGTTGATGTTTTCGCTTTATAACAGTGGTCAATGATTAGGAGGACTCAAATAATGTATCATGGTTGTACTACATAGACATAAGATTCAATAGGCCATCAGATAAGATACATCCTCATATTTAAAAGTATACTGACATCCTCTTAATTTTTTTCTATTTAATTTCTCTAATTTATAAATCCACATTTAAGGTTGACTATTATAATGTCATTTTTTTACTTATAATATCAATTATTGAAATCACGTGCTAATATTTTAAGGAAGTTTGTTAAATACAATGCGGATGCATGTTATGAATCAAATTGAGGAACCTAAATTTCCTTAACGAATTACTTTTGCAGCCTCCAGTTCGGACAACATCGATAAAGGTCCATATGCACTGCGACCAATGCGAGCGTGATCTGCGAAGGAAGCTTATAAGGCATAAAGGTTATTCTATCCCCACTCTGTGTGTTTCTCCTTTCTTAATAGATTTTTTTTTTTTTCTCCCTCCTAACAATTTGTTTTGATAATCCTGAATAGTATTAAAATGTTAGAATCACCAAAAAGTAAGGAAAAAAGAAATGCAATACTGCACCCCAGCACCACAATTAGAGTTGTGGAATAACCCACTCCATTAGTTTAACTGTTATTTATATCTTTTATTTCAAAACTTCTCCACAGCTTGCAGTACTAGTATAGCACAATGTTTTTTTGTTGCTTTTATAATTTCAATACTTTCTTAACGAGTTTCGATATGATTTACCCCTTCCTTTTCCTCCTCCACATATACACTAATGGCACCCTAGTGTGAAAGGTTGGAATAAAACTGCAGTCGAATTTCTATTTTCTTAGAAATAGAATATGCAAATAATATATGATCCATTAAATGTATGGTCAAAATTAAAAAAAAAAAATTTGCAATATTGAGCAAATTACAAACCTTAACCGCCATTTGAAACTTCAAAACCTAGACATTAAACACCACCAATACATCAACTACCGCTACCAACTGACAAAACCCATTGAACCACCATCATAGGTTTTGAGTCATATCTATGACAAACCAAGTGGGTTTAATTTGATTCCAAATTGGTTTGATACCATTGTAGTTTGAGTCAGACACATGTTCCAAGTCATAATAGGTTTCAAACCCAATTCGCTAAACATGGTGATTCGAGTTAAATCTTTGATTTAACTATCGTGGGTTCAAGTTGGATCTAATCACGAGCTAGATGGGTCCATTCGAACTCAAGTGGAACTGTTATGTGGTAATGGTGGTTTTGGCATAGAAAAAAATTATTTGCAATGTTTATGAAAATCTAGGTAGACGTAACAGCATAAATGATATTATTAATCTATAATTTACCAGTTCATAGCAAATGACATAGTGATGCTATTATGGTCGAGTCATTATAGCCCTCATCGAAACCTTTTAAGTCAAGATTACCATTGGAGCTACAACATGTCGCTCTTTCTCTATCTTTCTTAGTACAAACAGATTATAATGATCAAAAGAAAAGCAAGAACAGGGATGGTAAAATAGTTGCGAATTGTGTGTGCTCATTGATGGGTCAAAATTAACTATAGGGTTGAGCTATATATTAAGATAAGGGCAATGATACAAGACTTTAGCCTTTATTGATAACTCATTAGTTGGACATTCAATATACTAACATAACCGTAAAAAATTTTCAATATAATTGAACATGTCGTCATCAATTGCTCATGATTTAATTATTTCGCTGCAGGTATATACAATGTCAAAACCGACATGAAGGCCCAAACCTTAACAGTCAATGGAACAATTGAGCCGGAGAAATTACTATCTTACGTGCGATCAAAGGTTCATAAACGAGCAGAAATCATTCCGCCTAAGCCTGCAGAGAAAAAAGAAGAGAAGAAGGAGAAAGTGGTGGTTGAGAAAGTGAAGGAGAAGACAAAAGTGGTTGAAAGTGGTGGTAAAACCACAGAGACTGTTGAACTTAAGGAAGAAAAGAAAATCGTTGAGGTTAAAACAAAAGAAGGCAACCCATATTTCATTCACTATGTCTACGCACCACAACTTTTTAGCGATGAAAACCCTAATGCTTGTTCTATTATGTGAGTTATAAAGCTAATTATGGTTTATACATGAACCCTTTACTGTTAGAAATATATTATTCCTTGAGCATTGGGAGAGATGTATTTTTCAGACCGTTAATTTCGTGAAAGGTAATGGAAATGCTCGTTCCATGGAATCCATCCAACCCCAATATATTTTAAATATGTTGATTTATATAAAAAGGTAAAATGAATGTTAATGCATTTGGTTTGTACAGTAGCTACTCAATAATAGTCCTATTACTATCATATGGCGAATAGCAATTCCTTTGTAAGACCAAACTAACAATTAAGCCATAGCCTAAGGTTGTATATAAATGGTATTTTAATATATACTCCTAATGTATCGCTACTATTACATAAAAGTACAATCAAACAAAATAATAATTACTACTTCTATATTATATTCTATAAGAATCGCAATTATAATCCCACTTTCTTTTATTCTACTAACTAAACGTGCCAATGGCCATTAAAGAAGCTTATGCAATTCCTTAGAGTTTGACTCATCTCACCATCAATCATATATTCTAGACAATTCGAAGTAGTGAAGCTCAAGCACACTCTTTTATTCACTCATATTTTTAATGGGACTCATTAAAATTCTATTGATTTTGCAATACTAGTTATATATATGTATATTGAGGTTTGTTTACTTTATTTCATTTGTTAATGGTTGATTTTTACCTTAAAATATTATAAAGCTATTCGGTTAACAAGAAGTCAAGTGACTCTATCCTTAATTGATACCAATTAAGGTTCAGACCACTTAATGGGCCTTAGAGCCTAGCTCGTTAATTCGTCTGGTTTGAATTTAAGAAAGTGGTGCGAATGGCTATGATCTGTTACGATCTCATTATATAATAACCTATTATTCTTATATTTTAGGCATGTGCTTGATTACGAGACCTTCATATAGCCCACTACTAATGATTAACTACTATTTTAAATACTCGAAAAAAAAAAAAGCATTATAAGAACTCTTTTAAGACCCTTAACTCAATATTTAGTCATTTCACTTCTCTCTAAAACACTTACTGCCTTAACATTAAAGTAACTATATCAAATTAATCACGGTACCATTTAGCTCTTTGTATCTTTACAAAAACAAAGCCTACCCTAAAATCATTTGACAACATTTGGCATTGTCTACTTTTCATTTTACACCCACATGGCAAAGACATGAATGACAAAAAATGTAGGTACTGGCTTTTCACCCCATCACCAAGTAGGGGGAAGTAAGCATATTGATGAACATCGCTTAGCTAAGTTAGAGTAACTTTGTTTCGACTTAACTAAAGAAAACCAAGAACTTAGCAAAAAATATGATGAGATCCTTAACTTTCTCTATAAAAATGTTCACCTAAGTCAAAAACAAGAACATGGTGATAACAATGCTAAGAATAGTGGTGATTTAATCTATTTTCTTGAATTACTGAAGAAGTAGGCTAAAGTTACAATTGGATTTTCGACCCTTACTCTTAAGAAAATTAACAAAGGAAAACAACTACAATAGGTGCACCATATGGGACCTTTGTATGTAGGTACCCCTATTATGATGAGTAAATAATTTTAAATTAAAATGAATCCTTTTGTCCTTGAAAGTTTTTACAAAGTAATACCATGGTACATCAAGTTGCCACAATTTGAGACTCATAATGAAACAAAAGACCCTGAAGATTATCTCAAATATTACCACACCCTAGTTAAGTTACATGGTCTTAAGTGGTGCCATGACTTGCTAGGCTTTTCCCTCAACATTAAGGAATGTGGCTAGTATATGGTTCAAATATCTAAACCAAATGCAATCTCATGTTTTGAAGATTTGGCAAAAATGTTTGTGTAACACTTCCTTGCAAATAAGTTTCCCATTAAGGATTCTTCTATCCTTAAAACCAATAAACAAAAATTAGACGAATCTATCATAGACTATTTGCTTAGGATCATGGCCAAGATGATTTAAATCCTAGAGCTAGACATGAGCATTGCCCTCAACGTAGTTACTAATGATGTTAAACCTTATGGAGACTTTTTCAAGTCTCTGGCCAAGAATAAGCTGAAAAATTTTGCTAAGTTTAAGGCCAAGGCCAAGGCCACGTTATATATTTGCAAGGAAGACAACATTAAAGCTCATCGAGAGGCCAATCAAAGTAGAAGAGACTAGAAAGGTAACAAGAAGAAGAGTGCAAAAGATTGGTTCGGAAAAAATGATGACCAGTGTTCCCAAAGATATAATGCTAACAAAAAGAGGCCATACATCCCAATATATTTTGTTCATACTCCACTCAATTGTCTAATTGAGGACATATTGATGGAAGTGCACAATCAAAGGGGCGTGTTGCAATGGCTAGAAAAGATGAGATGAAATCTTTTATGATAGAATTCTAATAAATATTGTGATTTCCATCAATAGAGGCCATAATACTAATGAGTGTATCCAACTTAAGAATGCGATTAAGGATGCAATCTAACAAGGGTATCTAAGCAAGTTTCATGTGTACAACCCCAAGAATATTGAGCGATCAACCTAAAGGAGGCATGATGAGTAAGTGAATGTTAGGTGGCCTTCTCAAGCTGAGCAAGATGCAAGGGATGGAAATAGTAGTAAAGTACCGAAGGATATTATAAATACTATTGTTGAGTCAAGCTCTTTGAGCTTAACTAAAGCCATACATTATATTTGTAATGTGTAGGGAAAGAAAGTTAAGGTTGACAATTCAATTTCTTTCATAGAAGAATATTTCAGGGGCGTTCAAAGGCCTTACGATGATATACTTGTAATTAGTGCAAGAATTACCAACTTCAAGGTAAAAAAGATTCTTATTGTCACCGATAGTTTGATAAATATTATTTTTCAATATGCTTTTGATCAGATGAAGCCAAAAATCAAAGCATAATTAAGATCTTATGAGTATGATTTATATGCTTTCAATAACCAGCCCATTCGAGTTAGTAGAGTAATCATTCTCCCTATCCAGATTGGAGATGACGAACATATTGTAGAAGACAAGGTAGATTTCCTCGTTATTAAGCGTTAGTCCCCATATAATATGATCATGGATTGGCCATGTTAGCAATTATTCAGCATAGTCCCTTACATTGTGTTTCTCAAGGCCAAAGTTCTTACTTCTATTAGAGTTGGTGTATGTAAAGTAGACCAATAATTAACAAGATCCTTGTATATAATGGCATTATGTCAAGAAGAAATTTTTCAAGTTGAAACTTATTCGAAACAAAAGTCAGTCAATATAGAAAATGTTGAGGATGGAAGAAATTCTATTGGGAAATGATACTGGAAAGATAACAAAGATAAGGAAACCTTCACCAGCAAACATTTGCTAAAGTTTGATAAGCTTTTTATAGGGCAACATTGATGTCCTTGCATGGTCTCCCTCAAATATGCCAAGAATCCTTAGACATGTTATAACACATAAACTTCAAATCAAACCTAATGCAAAGGTGATTCAATAGAGGAAAAGGCACTTCTCTCCTAAACGGTAGGTAGCCATAGAAGAAGAAATTCAAAAGCTACTTAAGGAAAGGTCCATCAGGAAAGAGCCTTATCCGACTTGGCTAGTCAATTGTGTATTAGTTAAGAAGTCTAACGGTAAGTGGCGTATATGCATAGACTTTACGAATTTGAATAAGGCTCATCCCAAAGATTGCTTCCCTTTAATGAGTATAAATCAAATGATTGACTCAACTATCGAACATGCCTTACTGTCTTCTATGGATGCATTTTCCAATTACAATTAAATAAAAATAGACGAGGAAGATGAGGTTCACACATCATTTGTCACCAACTTTAGGACGTGCTATTATATGATGATGCCCTTCGAGCTAAAAAATGCTAATGTAACGTATCAACAACTTGCCAGCTAAAAAATGCTAGTGTTTAAACCCCAGATTTACTATAACATTGATGTATATGTTGAAGATATGATAGTGAGAAGCACATCAAAAAGTCGGCATCTTACCAATCTTGAGGAGACATCTAGTACTCTAAGTTATATGGTCACTTAGTATGGCATTAAAGTAAGCCTAAAGAAGATTGGTGCCATTCAAAACATGAAATCCCCTTGCATAGTTAAGGAAGTTTAGGGGCTAATCGGGTTAACAGCCACCCTAAACAGATTTGTGTAAAAAAGTGCTGACAAGTGTGTAGAGAATTCAATGAGCTAAAGGAGTTTCTTATGTCACCACCAATACTTTTGGCACCTTTTTCGGAAGAAAATTTGTATCTATATTTATTAGTTAGTAATTGAGCACTTTCCTTTGTCTTAGGTTGAATAGAAGGTAGAGAGTATTAGCCAATTTATTATGTGAGCCATGTTTTGTAGGGGCTAGAACACCAATATACAAAAATCGAGAAATTTGAATTGGCAATAGTTTTATCGGCAAGAAAGCTAAAGCCATACTTCGAGGCACATCAAATTATTATCTTAACTTATTAGCCTTTATGGCAAGCCTTACAATGGCTAGGCTCCTCAGGGAGAATGATAAAGTATGCTTTAGAGCTAAGTACCTTTGGTGTATAGTACAAATCTAGAATGGCATTGAAAGCTTAAGTGTTAGTAGATTTTGTAGTTGAATTCATTGGTGAAGAGGACATCATAAAGATGGCAAAGAAGCCAATATGGAATCTATATGTTGATGACTCCTCTACTAAAGAAAGATATGGTGTGAGTCTCATTCTACAAAGCCCCCACCATGTGAAAGTTAACTATGCTTTGAAATTTGGGTTTCTAGCTAATAATAACGAAGTAAAGCATGAAGCCTTAATAACTAGACTTAAGTTGGCAAAGGAAGTAGGTGCTAAGAAAGTTGAAGTTTTTTCTGACTTACAACTCATAGTGAATCAAGTCAAAGGGAGTTATGCAGCAAAAGATGAAGTAATAAGCAAGTACTTGCTAATAGTACAAGCACTCATGGAGGTCCTTTTCAATTGAGAAAATATCAAGAAGTAGAAACATTACTACTAACAATTTGTTGAAGTTGGCTAGTATGATACTCCTTGATTTAAATGACAAGCTCTTTATGAGTATCTCCCTAATAAGAGCTTACAAACTCTTGAGCAGAGCTACGAGTTGGCTCCCTGGCTAAAGAAGAAATCTTGGATGCACCCAATTATAAACTACTTGAAAGACAATGTTCTTCCAGATGATAGAAAAGATTCTCGATGGTTGATTTATTAAGCTATGAATTATACGATAATAGATGATCGATTGTATAAGCACGGCATTTCCACCAAAAGATGCACAATGAATACTAACCATGTGAAGGGTCAAACCTTGTATGTTCGCATATTACGACTTGGCTATTATTAGCCTACTGTGAAGGAAGATACGGGATTCTCTATTCAACAATGTCTGCAATGCTAAAAACATGAGGCATCGAGCTATATGCCTTCTATTGAATTATGAAGCCTCACCAGTCTTTAGCCTTTTTCTTAATGGGGATTGGATATACTTGGTCCATTTCCAAAGCCTATAACCTAGTGACAATTCATCATAATTGCAGTGCATTATTTTGCAAAGTAGGCGAAGGTTGAAGTAGTGGCTAAAATCACCAAATAGAAGGTGAAAGCTTTTGTTTTCAACTTTATTATATCAAGATTTGGGGGTCCATTTATGATAATAACTAATAATAGACCATAGTTTGATAATTGTAATTTTTGGGCATTTTGTGAGAGATACAACATTCGTTTATATTGTACGTTAATAGCTCATCCTTAAACCAATGGGCAAGTGGAAGCTATTAATAAGATCATCTTGTATAGTTTAAAAAGGAAAGTTGACCAAGTTAAGGGTAAATACGTTAATGAACTACCGAATGTATTGTGGAGGTATAGGACTACCCACGAAACTTCATCAGGAGAAACACCCTTCAAGGCTAGCATATGAGTTGGAAGCTCTACTACTGATTGAATTGGATCTACTTAATCTTTGTACATAGAACTTTGATATAATGGCCAATCAAGTTAGTCTTACAACTAATTTAGACACGATTGAAGAGATAAGAGATGTTGCAAGGGCAAGAGTTGCTACATATCAGCATAAAGTAGCTTGATATTATAACTAAATGGTGAATCACAAGGTATTTCAGCCTAGCAATCTGATTTGCAGAAAGTTAGAAGCAATTGGCATACGAGATAAATAAGGAAAACATAGGGCAAACTAAGAGGATCTTGTCAGGATTTAAGAAGTCATAGGTGAAGGAGCCTATTAGCTAAAAAGGTTGAATGGGATAATCATCCCTCGAGCATAGAATGCTGAGAATTTGAAGCTTTATTTTGCTTAGTTACTTTGATGTTATGGTTTATTTCTACTCTAAACTTTGTAAAACAATGTCTTACATCTTGTTTCGACAATGAAATGTTCATTTCAAGTTTATGAGTGTCTTTATCTCTCATCATTTTCATTCCTAATCAATGCATGATTGACTAATTAATAAAGTTCTAGGTATACAACGAACAAACTACCATCTAATAAGTTCAAGCCTATAATGGTTAACAAACTTAATAATTATTAACAAGTAACAACAATTCTTATTTAAAATAGGTTGAGAAGCTAGAGAATGAACTCTGCTATGCCTATTAATAGGTAATCTCATGGCAATTAAAAAAAAAATAATTGAAAACAAGTTCAAGTCATAAGTGACTAACGAACATTATGTCTTTGAAAAGACATCCAGTAACTTGTGTGTGAAATAAAATGTGCTAAAAAATAATAATTTGCATGTGAAATGAACATACTAGAAGCATAAGGGCTTAAAGGCCGAATACCACATTATAATAAATGATCAGCATCCTAACCACATTTAGTCTATATAACATGTGCAAAAATAAAGTACAAATCAATCGAAATTTCAAGAATCCAAAACATTTGTTTTCTTTCATTAGGCTGAAGTATTATCCTAACTAAAAGAAGATGAGACCCTTTAGGAGCTTATTTCTTTTTCGATATTGGGCATTTTAGAGCAAGTAGACGTCACTTTGTGAATGTAGGGGGTCTCCTTAGATGATCTTTCCTCATCATCGATAGGAGCTTTAACATCGGCTTCATTATTGTCACCCTACCCTTGAAACTTACTCTGTGCTTCTTCGTTAACTTTTTCGTTGCTACTGTTGGTGTCATTGTCATTAACATTGGCAAAGTCCAAACATGAAAGGTCATAGTCAGGTTAAACTTTTAAAATCTCCTTTCTCACTTAATGGATCCCCTATAAAAGCTTCTTCCTAAGTAGTTTCTCGTATTGCCAGTAAAGAGGCACAATTTCTAGTGCTTCCTCAACTAAGGGCTTCGTTTTCCTTACCTCCTCTAATTCGACAACATGAGACAAGAGCTAAGAGTCATTTATCTCCGACTCCTTTATTCACATCCTAAGCCTATCCTCATCATCACTCATTGAGCTAATTATTTGACCTAACCCCCAGCATTCCTCTCATTTCTTATGGCGCTCCTCCTTCAGGTCCTCAATCTCTTTATATTGCTCTTCACCATTAGCTTTAAGGCTTGAGACTTCATTAGGCATCAAGGAATGTGGCAACTACTCCACTGACAGTTCTTCTTGAAGTTTCTTAGACTGTATCTCAACCTTAATCCCTTTCAACTACAATAATCTGAACATTAGAGGAGTTATATGCCTGCTCAATGTTTTGTAATAAGTTAACAAAGATCAATAAGTCATTTGCTTCTCAATAGAGTAGCAATATGTAAATATTATCTTCTTCATTTCCTTGTCAGCTTCATCTAGAGTCATCAAAACATAGTTGCTAATCTACATATGGATAAGATTATGTCAACAACTGAAACACAATTTGTAAGTAAAAAGGTGATTAGCATTTACATTGTATAGCTTAGTGGCAATGTGTCCTTTATTATAGCCACACATTCTATTGACATCTTTCTTTGTAATCTCCATATCCCTAAGGAGAATGACTCCTTATATCAAGGCTAGGGATTTTGTTCAGGTCGAGTCATTATACAAGATATTTTGGCTTTAGCATAGAATAAAGTACTTGCCCACCTCATAGTTAGGAATAAACTCAACACTATTGATGTCGAGAGCCTTATTTCTTATAGCATCCTTCATCCTTTTGTGTAAGGCTTTGAATTTCTTGGATAAAGGTTGGCTAATAAGCTCCTTCTAACTTCTTTTCTTAGGACTTGGTTCATTGTCTGTTTGGCTAGATGGGCCTTTAGTTGTCTCATGAGGAATTACCTCAATACTGCTATTACAACTAATTTCTTAGTGCAAATCACCTAGCACTTCCTCCCAAGGAATATTTTCCATAGAAGGGATGGCTTTAAGCATGATTGGAGTAGCTCTAGTTTGTTAGGCCCTTAACTCTTATCAGTAGGACGAGGCACCTTTTTCGGAGAAATAGCTTATTCTACGGCCTTCTCTTGTATGACCTTTTTCAATGCAACCAACTAAGTGATAAGTGCTTTGGTGCTTCCACATTTATCAAGCTTCGATTTCTTAGCCTTTACTTGAGCTAGCAGTTTAGTAGGATCTATAGAGCCAATAGTTTGGTAGACTCTATATTGCTTGCACCCATATGTGCAATAAATAATAGCAATATTAAAAATGGAAAAGAGGAAAAAAAATCAGCAACTTATAAGATCTGTGCCAAGTGAAGCTCAAAGGCGACTATTCTCTCTCTAAGTCAACAAAATGACTTTCCTCTTGTAACTTTACTCAACATGGTAACTACTCTAGCACCTACCTTCTTTTTCAGAAAAGATTAGATCCCCATTTTTGTATCACCTTATTATCCTCTCGGTATCCCAAAAGTACATTTTATTCTTCCTTCTTTCTTGTAGTTTTTTAGTAGCAACAGCGTCATCCAACATCGATTCAATATCTTTGGTATGGATGGGCTTTGTCCATTAGGTCCAAAAATCTAAATCTTCATTCGATACAATAGACACAAACATGTCATGTCACTTACAGATTTTAGACTCCAACCTATCCATAAATTTTCGACCATGTTAAGCAGTCGTAAAATACCAATCGTTGAGTTGGTTCCTTATCATAAAGAAATACTTGAAAAACTAAGGCATGGCCTTAACCTCAACCTCCTCATAGATTATCTCGAATGCTACGAGAAGTCAATAAGTATTCAATGAAAACACACTTAGCGTAACCCAGAAGTAATTGATGAACTGTTTAATAAAAGTAGAAAATGGGAAGTATAGTTCAAAATCGAAGTATTTTAGGTATATATAAAACTCATGCTCCCTCTAGAAACACACTCTCTACTCTTCCATTGGCTTGTGCAGATTCCATGTCTCAAGAAGATCTTGCCAATATTTATTGTTCTTTGAGGCAATTGTTTTAATGGCACCACTTGCCATTCCATTAAGAGAATTACTGTAATAAACGACATTATTATACAAGTATGTAGCCACATATCTTTCTTTCTTATCATTTAGATAGTTATTCATAGAAAGAGCTTTGATGCAAGTGATTTTTTCCCATCACTCCATTGTGCTATCTACAAAGCTACTTGAAGAACATGTCAAATCGTTCCCTTTTTTACTAGGAGAAGTAGCATCGGTCCTAGTTACCTCAAAATTTGAAAGTACAAGTCAATAAATGACACTTCAAACCATATCTATCTGAAGCCATATGATAGCATCACGAACTAGATGAAAGTTTGGAAGATGAAGATGAGATGTCAAAAATCAAATGAGAACTCTGATGATAGATACAGATGACAATAGAGAGAAGAAATCTTTTATTAGTATGGAAAAATCCTTTATATATAAACAATTTATCCTCGTAACCTTAACATACTTCTAATAAGAATGCTATTATGATTAAACGGTCAAGTATGGATTAATGACACGTATTATGAGTCAAAAATCTGATAGTTATCATATCACTAGCAGTTATTAGCCCTTACAATGTAATGATAGCTAAGATGACAACTATTGTATGTGCTACCACAAAAGAGTGAATAGGTAGGAAAACTAAAAGGCTATGAGCTTTTGTTTAGGATATAATCCATCATACTTTAAAATGAAAATAAAAACTTCTCGCGTCACCCGACATCTAGAACACTCATTTTGGTCTTAACCATCCAACCACCTAAACTAATCACTAAGCTTTATTTAGGGCGTAAATGTTGATGGTTAGTTTTCACCTTAAAATATTGTCCGACTGATGATAAGCTAAGTGACTCTATTCTTGGCTCATATCGATTAAGGCTCAACCCACTTAATAGGCCTTAGAGCTCAGCCTGTTAATATGTCCGATTTGAACATAGGAAAATAGGGTGAACAATTATGATCTAATATGATCTCATTACATAACCATCTGTTATTCCTATATTTTAGACATGTGCTTGATTATGAGACCTCCATATGGTGTACTACCAATGATTAAATACTATTTCAAACACCCAATGTTCACCTATAAATATATATATATATAAAACAGCATTGTAAGAACTCTCTTAAGACCCTTAGCTCAATATTTAGTCATTTCACTTCTCTCTAAAACACTTCCTAACTTAAGCATCATAGTGGCTATACCGAACTAGCCCCGGTACCATTTAGCTCTTTGTAGGAACAAAGTCCTACCCTAAAATCATTTGGCAATACCATTTTTCCAAAAATAAAATATAAAATTCATTTAGCTTAGATAAGAATTCATAGAAAATGAGTCCTTAGAGTAACCACAAGTATAAAAACTCGTATTTGAAGAAAGTAGCTTGAGGAGAGTATATGTGGTGTTTAACCACCAATTCAAAGAATGCATCCCTCTCTTAATATGAACAATTATTGATTGAACAAATGTCAAGTTGGTGACATGATAAGGGCTATCAAAGAGAGGTACAGGAGGAGAAATTGGTAAACTTGATTTCTTAGTATGTGTATGTGACAACAAATTGAGTATTCTTACTTGTTCTTTGTTCATTCTTGATAAACTTATTGTTTTAATCATCGTTAGAGTAATCATAGTTGAGTGCTAACCTTTCATATAAGCTTATTATTTCTTCAAATGTTGCAAATGAGGTGTAGGACCCTTTATTTATAGATCTTAGTCCCAATCTCAATTGTTAAACAATTATGAGACAAATGAACATTTACAAGACACATGAAATAAGAGTAAGTTTCGCTTATATAAAACAAGCCTAAAGAGATTTATAATTCCTTTATCTAAGATTATTTTTCTATAGAAAAATTGGGTGAGATTGTAAGTTAACTAATCAATCCGAAACTCCTTATTTCATGCCTATAAAGCTAGATTTCCCTAAGATATCATGGAATTGGGCATAATTCCTTAAGGCTTGCCACTAACCTAAGAAATCGATCAATTGATTGAGTTGGGGTAAAAGTCTAGTTATTGAAATAGCCCTCTATACCAATCTATTATTTTATTAGCATTTTTAGAAACATATAAAATTGAGGAAACCTTAAACTATATAATATCCTATTTTATCTCCTTAGCTAAAGATTTGTTAAACCATAAAACAAAAGACTCCTGCTCATTCAATGATCTAATTGTATTAACTACATTAGTCTCCATAATAATGTATTGCCATCGTTGATCACAAACTAGGTTAAGGCCTTCTTTTATAGCAATACACTCTATATTCTCAACACTTACTGTACAAGCATTTAAAGAAAATTATAAAAGTACTTATCATAAGAATCTCTAGCAACCTCACTCACTCCTCCTACATTTGATGACCAAACCTATTAACATTGATTTTTATCTTATGCTTAGGTGGTGTGACTAAGCTACTAGTCATTGAGCCTTTTACTGCATGCATACACTTACTTTCCCTCCAATATTCCCATTTATCCTATATCTTCCTAATATTATCAACATATGACTAAATCCTAGCCTAATATACTCCCTCACAATGGCTAAGCTACATATTCTAACAAGCCATTACAATCTTTACTTCTTCAACCTTATGCCTTAAACTTGATAAGTTCTAAAGCATATAATTTTTCCATAGCCTAAAAAATCCTACATTTTATTAACTAAACCTAGAATAACATTGCTCTAAGCTATACATACTCAACCTAATAGCAAAAAAGAAATGTGTACTATACTATTTTCTTTTCAATTTAAAGGATATAAGTTGTGTTAGGAGAGATTCACTAATGAAAGTGATTACTTGTGACAAGTATCGAGCTTATGATTGGTGTCAAGCTTGTAACTATACACCAATGAAAGTAATAGACTTTTGTTTGTTCATCTAAATACCATGAATATTTCCAATCTTCAAAAGATAAAGCAAAGGAAGATGAAGCTCTTATAAGGTTCCTAGCATATATTCTCCACTAAAAATTTGTACAACAACATTGTGCAATTCCCATATCTATCATATAGTTGTAACATAATATCCTCCATACGTCTAATAATTAAAGGTATCTTTTTAACCTTTCTATTTCCTTTGTATATAACTACTGTTTTATAAAACTTAAATCTTAGTATCTATTTTCCTAATTGAATGAAGAACTTACTTTCTTGTCTCCTAGAGGGTTAGTGTTGGAATTAAGAAGTTTAAACATTGGAATAGACGGAATCTAGTTATCTATCTTAACACTTACATTGTTTTCATCACTAAACTATCACTACATCTCCTTAAATAAAACATTTCTATCCTCTAATATGCTTGATCACACACAAGATTTGTAGCTCCCTTTTTTGGCTATACAAAAATGTTAACTAAGAAAGTATAACCTATGAAAAATCTAGCTCGTAAATCATTTGGTTCTAGTCATAGTTACTATTAAGCTTAGTTAGAATAGTTATATTAAATTATCTTAAATCTTTGATCCCTTACCCTCCATTATCCTTTAGTAAATTCAATACTATCTAGTTAAACCTAGTGGGCCTTTTCTTCTACTATTGCCACAAAAATCTCACTAGCCTATTAACCTTGTTATACTATTTAATTGAAAAAATGAAGCAATTTATCAAGTATTTAGGTATTAATCATGTAACAGATTTAATGAGGACAACCTTACCTATTTTGCTTAATCAAGTCCACTTTCGCCCTTATAACTTAGCCTTTATCTTATCTTTCATATATTTCTATGCTTCATTCTTTGACTTTTGCCAAATAGAAAGTGGATCAATATATTTCTTAGGATTTATAGAGTTTGTAATTCTTAATGGATCAATTAGTTTCTATTTAAGCTTCAATCTCATTTTTTGCTAAAAAGGACTTGATTTCTCAAAATTGATATCCTTTCCTGTTGTGTTACAACATTAAAATAGAATAGACTTCCTCTTGCTAAAGTTTAGCTCCCTTGCATCAAGAGAAAAGAGCGATTCATTCACAAATACAAGATGTGACACAATAAGATATTCTCTTTTTAATCTTAATGCATTAATCAATCATTGGTTCACCATGCAAATAAATCCCCTAAAAAGAATGCCATATACGATAATAAACAAGTAATGAGAGATGAGATCCCCTTGTAAATTTTCCTCAATCAACATTCCATAATAAAAACATCTAGTTTGTCTCTTACCATATGTATATTGCCTCAATTAACATCTCATAATAAAAGCACCTAGTTTGTCTCCTATCATATGCATATGGAAGTTATGCTACTAGTTTTTTTCCTTCAAAGTATTAGGTGTATAACTAGAGATAAATGGATAATAAATTAAATATTCAAAATTCCATATGACATGAAGTATAAATTTCTTTGATTAAGTGGATTAATTGATCAAAGAAACTCTTAAGGAAGTGGATGAGGAAAAAGAGATGAAAAGAAAAAGCTTAAGTTTTCTTTTATTTAGAAGGTATTAGGTTTTACATATTAACATGTAATAATCTTATTATATGAGAAATAAATTTGTGGGTAATATACACCTGTTGTTATACATATATGGTGTGTAAATATCAATTAAATATTAACATATATAATGTATACAAATCATTATTGGTAATTGATTTTGAATAATATGTTTAGAGACATGATACTATTTTAGAATAATATTTATATTTTTGATCATGAGA
This sequence comes from Lumnitzera littorea, assembly GCA_024138015.1. Taxonomy (NCBI): domain Eukaryota; kingdom Viridiplantae; phylum Streptophyta; class Magnoliopsida; order Myrtales; family Combretaceae; genus Lumnitzera; species Lumnitzera littorea. The sequence goes on along the minus strand of JAMXBB010000012.1, from coordinate 57,209,848 downwards.
TTTGATAATTTATGATACAACCCATTAATAAGGACATATACTCTTTAAATGTTTATAATTTATGTTTATGATGATAATTTATGTACAATACATTTATAAAGACATTATACTACTATAGAATAATGTCTATAAATTTAATTATTAGAAGTAATTATTTATGATATATCTTATTGATAAGGATATGTATTCTTTAAAATGTTCTAATAATTATTCTAATCAAATTGCTTAAGTAGGCCAACAATAGAAGGAAGCACTTAACTTTAGTGAGTCTACAAAGTTGGGCAACATTAAGCTACTAATCATCATTAAAACTGAATTTGTAATCAAGAAAGTAGAAAGTGAGTATAGGGTCTATCAATGCACTACTATAACAATTTACACCCCCCAATAATAGAACATGATCCACTTAAGTCAACATTTAGCCATTCACAAAGAGTAATTGAAATGGATCTTTATTGTAAAAATTGATGCTTATAAATATTTCGAGGTTGTCTCCTATGTCTATGACCTCGTTCTCTTTTACCCTTTATTTCCATGAACATAATTTTGAATCAAGACCAGAATATACACACTACCATAATTGTCAATGCTTCTAACAGTGAACAATCATCTCAACATCATATGATTCACATTTTCTTATTCTACCAAAAGATAATGTCTACCACAACATGGTCAATAATCCAATCTATACACATGCTCATTATACAATAGTTAAATCAATTAAAGATAGACATCTTCATTTAAGCTCATGTTCATATATAAAGTGACCTTACAACATAGTTTTATATTCATGAACATTGCTTCCTACATTCATATAAACAAATTTATTGATTACAAAGTTTAATTACAACCATTCACTTCCACTAAACTACTAAGCATAAAGCAAAATAATTAGTCATCATTTGTACTACTCGGTTCCCATGATGGAACCCAATCCTAATCATTATAGCATGAGCTTATGCCATAAGATGTGTCACTAGTATTAGGCCTCCCTTCAGAAATCGGTATTGAACTTGTTTTACTTTCTACTTCCTCTTCATTATTTGAGTCAACATTAATCAATTCAAGAGTAGGTACAACATTAATTACCTTCTGAAGCCCATTACTATTATCAACATTTCCTTTTCATTCTATTTGCTTACTTTCATGCAACTCTTTATTTGCCCTACCATAGCTCGGTTCTTATAACTCTTCTTTAAGGGTGTTATCATCATATAGGAAATATAAAGATAAACTATACATTCCAAATTGCAATATTCAAAACAATCAGCAACTTATCCCATTAACACATTTAGAACACATCTCAATATAAATTGTTTAGACCCCTAATTCTTGCGACCACATCTACTAATAAAATCTCATAAATGAATTGAAACAATCATTAAATTTAACATAACAACAACAAAAATAGCTCATTTATTACAAAATCAAACCAAAGTTGTGGTTCTTAATCAATTTATAGCTATTGCATACCAACATGATAATGAACTGGCTAATTATTCTCCTAAATATGCTCCATTTCTTTTCTAAGTGCCTTCTTAACATATTTAAAAGCATTTTATTTACTTCTTATGACCAACTCCAACTCATTATATTAGAACTAAGCTCTCTTATTACCCTATAATGACCTGCCTTCTAGATATCTACTTTAACCTATATAAACTTATTTCTTCCAATTAAGACACCTAAAAATCAAATCATTACACCATCCCTAAAATAAGGATAAGGTAAATTTGAGTTTAAACTTGTACCTTTCAAATAATATACATACATCACATAACACTAATGAGCTTGTTAGCACATCCTTGCTAAATTCTTTGGTAAATCAAAACATTTAATCTATACTGTAATAGTTTATGCCAACCTACAAATATTATATCCATTTACTTAAATAAAGTCATAATCACCTATATGGAATCATGGTGCCTAACTAAAGCAAAACAACTTGTGAGTCAACCTCTATATATTACCTCCCATATCATATGTTAAATCTTCTTCCCTTATAAGAATAATTTATGGTTATAGATAGAGCTCCCAATTCACAGTTCTTTTTGTCATTATTTCTTTGTTAATCCACTAAGCTTATTAGTAATCACCTTGCAAGTTCTTTACCTCCATGTATATGTATTGTGCTTAACCAAACAACTCATCTTATGATCTTACAATTGTGGAACTATTTTACAATTTCACAAAGCACTCTTTATAAAGGTAATATTATAAATTAATTAAGCACTAGGAAACTCATAAGCCAAATATGAAAAGCCTTCACACATATTCTTTAAAGATGACTTCAATGCATTTTGCTTCCCCCATTCCTATGCTTAAAATCCTTCTTCAAACTTACTCTTCTATAAATGTGGTTTAAAAATTATACCCTCAACTCATATTTTAAGCTAAGTGAGGAAACTAAAATGAAGTAACAATAATAACATAATGTGTATAAGCAAATTATCACACATTTAAGTTTCCAACTAAAACTCAAGCATAGATGCAACATATGAATGGCATACTAGTGTCTATACTATAAACTGGCCAATATTCTAGATGAGCAACACATGGTAGCATGAACTGAGTATAAATTGAGCAAATTAGAGAGCAGTACTAAGCGACTCCACACTAGGCATAAATCAAGTAAATGCATCTACATGTTAAATGTCAAGGTTTCAAACCAAGCAACTTCTTCATTAAGAATAAGTTTTGAGAACAATGGTTGTTAGGTCCTTTCATATTATGTCATGAATTCAATTGTGTAATTACCAAGAAAATAACCAAGCAAACCAAGCTGTTAAATGGCATCTCGCATCCAAAGTGATCAATGATTCGCTATTAGAGAGCAACTCATAACTAAGGCAATTAATGACATCATAATCTCATCAAGAATATGTTAGAGAATTCCTAAGCATGCCAATTTCAATAGAATAATGCTTCATCCAAAGTGCTACAATAAGACTCAATCAAAACTAAGCAAACATTATTTGAATAGTTGACTATTATTAATAAAAGTCGCATAGATACTTAAGTGAATTTGGATGGTAATAGACATTTAAGAAGTTATACTTAACATTTTTACCTAAGTTCATCTGCATCATGACTCCTACTAATCAAATTTGTCATTTTAACCCTCATCATTTTCGTTTATCTCAACCATTCAAAACCTACACGCAAGCATTTTGTTAACCATCAAAACAAAGAAACATTTATCAACCAGTAGAGTTTCCTAGGTACTCACTTGGCATATGTTATTCTTCTATTTGATATGTTGCATTGAACCTGACATAAACATACATATAGATTATTAGCATTTCTTTCGACTTAGATACAATTATACTTAAATAATATATAGAGTTATCTAATCATAGTGTCAACTCGAAATCATCATAACATATTCATTTTCTAACAATTCCTAGTGAACTTTATATCATTTTCTTTATCAATTTGAAAGCCTAGAAACATGCTACCATATCAATCTAATCATGCTTCCATGAATTACGAAGTTTTTTTTTTTTTTATTTAAACAAAGTAGTTTGCCCTTCAATTGGATTATTACTACAACAATCTTATCTTTAGTTTGTATTGCTCTTAAAATCACCTTAGTAATTGTCTTTATACCCCATCATACATTTAACCAATTCATTTATCTTAGTAAATCATTTATTTAAGATCACCTAATTATCATAAGAGTTAATAGTAATTTATTGAAATAGCGATATATAACTAAATATCTCTTAAAATACAATTGTATATATATCCAAAATCTCTTATGAAAGTTTCCATAAAATCCTAAGAGTATGAACTTTTATTATTGATAAGGAAGAATACTTATGTAGTTTATTAAATAACTTATTGAAATCATTATATAATCCCAAAAATTTCCCCATAACTACCTAACCAAAATTACTTACTACTCTTAACCTGAAGGCCTATAATCATGGTTAAGTCTTAGAAATTACATCCCAGGTTCAATAAACAATTTATTAAAAGAGCCCTTTACCAAAAATAGGGTAGGTTCAAAGAGAAATTTAAATATATACAATATTTTCCACAAAATTTGAATTATTGACACTTAAATTCAATATATCATGTGTGTAAACTCCACACATAAAAATTAAGGTTGAAACTGCATTGATAAGGTCTCAATTTCAATTTGGAAGTTGGTTGTGAATGTTACAATTTCTTAAGGACCACACATAAACACTACAAATTTCACTTATGCAAAAATACCATATGAAGCTACAACTAAAATGTACCTTGAATACATTTGTTTTCCAAAATTTTCTAAGGCTATTTATTATTTTTATAAAATTAATCAAAATGGAAGTAGAATTGAAACTCACCAATGTACGATTTTCTAGACACCACTATCGAGCATCCTTATTTTAAAAGTGCTTAGCATGGTCCACTCCATTAGCTATTCTCCCAACTCAATGCTACGTTACCCCTATGGTAGCAAATTGAGATACACCATAAGTTTACACTTAATTCTACTTCAATCATCTTTAAATTACTAAAAGGTTCTCTTAAACTTGCCTATATTAATGTTGTCAATGGGGAATCTAAGTATGCATGTTGAATTTTCCTCTAAAATAGCCCCTTAAGTTAAGTTCAGTGATGAGAGTTTGAGAGTTAAGATAGTTTCCCTATTAGATTGATACTTTCTTATCATTCATGTGTGTACATTCTTTTCCTCTCTTCGACCAGGTTATACCATGTGCTATATATGTCTAAAAAATTCATCCCAACATGCAAAATGTAGATGTGAAGCACTCTATTTAATTCATTCTCCGTTCTCATTTCATTTTGTTAAAAAAATTATCATTTTATAGTGCAAAGCATGTGTAAAGTTACATTAATTGTATGACGTACCTAAACTTTTACTACTCTTAAATAACACAATTTCATTAATTATTATCAATTTTATTTGTAAAATTAGCTATATTGGAGTTTCTAACATTAATTCTATTGATTTGTTATGGTATCATCTAAAGCTTGGCTTAAGTTAAAGAATACCACTTGACCCCTAAGTCCTTAGGACCATGGGGTGTTATACTTTGATCCAATAAAATTATTTACTTAGTTTTATGATAATTTTTACACTTAACATTTTCTTAAATTGTTTTTTTAAAGAAAACATATTTATTACTTATGTAAAATGAATATAAAGTTATATTCAAAGTTTAGTCAACAAGTTTGGCCTAAGTTGATTCTAAAAGTAATTTGGCCTAATTAAACATAATTAATTAAATATGCTTGTCTTTTTTTTCCCTCGATCCATCTTGTTTACATTAAATAAGATTAATTCCTTCTCTTCTTAAAATATTTCATTATTTTATTGTATTGTTATATTTCAAGAATATTTAATATTCACTATATAATTCAAAATTTATGTAAAATAACAATTTTCCAAGGAGTAAGCCAAATCAAAAGATAAAACCACTTCTATCTAAGATTTTGATCTAAATGCTCATTCTAAAAAATCTAGCTTATTCTTGACTTTTTTAGGGATTTGAAGATCATGAGATTGTTGTTGGTAGAGAATAGTGTGTAGTTTGGATCTTATAATGAAAGAAAATTAGGCTAAGGTAGTGCCAAGGCTAATCTAGTATAGCTACTTCAATGCTTATGTTATTGTTTAGGTATAAGAGTAAGCGAGTAAAAGAGAGAGTGTATTTAAGGAGTGTCTAGAGTTCTTACATTGCTTATGTCCCCATATTTATAGGAGTTTTTTCTAATAACTGTGATATCCGATCATTCTTAATCATGGACTACATAGCAACTCATCACTTTATGCATATGCTTAAAGATTCAGAGTAGTAGGTAATTATGTAATCTAATTAAGCAAATACTCAACTGTTTGCACATCTTTTCAATTTTAAAGCACTCAAGTGAGTAAGTTAGGCTATTTGGCCCATTAGATTAGCTAGGCTCAAAGACCTCTAAGTCGTGAGGACAAATCGCCTTGCAGGCCTCGACACAGCATAATAGCTTGGTATGAAAATTGTTGATCTATAGTCAGGAGCAAAATTAATCTATCATCATTTGCCATTCGACTTCCATAGTCGAGAATTTAGCTACTAGAGTGTGCGCAAGGGCATCACCTAGTATGTGTCAAGCTTGGTTTTTTCCTCCCAGTTTTTATAAAGTAGTTTTCTTTAAATTAATTAATATTAAACCTTACCAATTTAATACTAACCATCGACTAGGATTTAAAGAAAATCAGTTTTTTTATACCTTGAGAACACTTTAAAGTTGCCACTCGACTGGAGTTAGGAAAAAGTATTAGGTTATAACTAATTGGATGGATTGGTTATAACTTAGCTATTGGTCTAACAGTAAAACCAATTTTATAAAAAGGTTTTAGAAACCAAAGATCTATATCCAGGAGTTCTAATTTTTAAACCCTTATGAATACTATTAACTTTCTAATTTTAATCTTAATTTTAAAAATCACCCTTCAATTTTATAAAACAAAACTAAATCAATTGAATTAGATAACTTGAGTAATCTGAACTAAACTAAAAAAGGAAAAAATAGGCTTTTTCGTTTTTTATTATCGTCCCGTGCTTACGTACTCGCATTTAAGATCAAACGTACGTAGTTCTTTCTATAAAACGATATGTAGGTGAGTTGATTTTAACCTCTGAAAATTAAGCGAATTTGCATTTTAAATTTATTCAAGTTTATTTAAGAAAACACTAAAGAGCCCTCAAATTGGGCTTTTTATTATTATTATTTTTTTATATTTTATATTGTTATTTTTACTTTACTTTATGTACATATCGTTTTATAGAAAGATCTACGTACGTNAAACGATATGTAGGTGAGTTGATTTTAACCTCTGAAAATTAAGCGAATTTGCATTTTAAATTTATTCAAGTTTATTTAAGAAAACACTAAAGAGCCCTCAAATTGGGCTTTTTATTATTATTATTTTTTTATATTTTATATTTTTATTTTTATTTTACTTTTTGGGAAATTTACATATCCCTTATTTGGAAAATGGTTAATTATTTTTATTTAATTGGAAAAGGTAACTTTTCTAAGTGACAAAAGGATGTTTTTTCTATTTATCTTACGTCTATTTAATATTATTATCACTTCAATTTTTTTATTATTTATTATTATCTTATTTTATTTAGCAATATATATATATATATATATATATATATATATATTACTTGTTTTTACTTTCTCCTTTCTTTTTTTCTTTTTTTTTATTTGTTTTATTTTTTTATTTTTCTCTTTTTTTCATTTTCTTTTTCTTAATTACATTCACATTTTACAATAAACAAAAAAAAATTACAAATCGAAAATAAAAAACACAAAGTAAGAGTCAGAGTAAGTTTGAAGCTAGAATACGAGGGTCAGCTTGTCAGGTGCTGGTTAGGTTGTTGGGCATGGGCTGGATTGAAACAAGGGGTTCATTTAGATGATGCAGCAACTATGGGGGGGGATGCTTCAAGCCATTTAAAGCACTAATTTGATTGGAAAATTGAGCTTTTCTTTGGATTGGAGGGGGGTAAGGAAGATGCCAAAGGTTGTTAAGGCGGTTAAGGTGGTTTTTCTATCACGAGGGCATACGGTGGTATGAGGGCTTTAGTGGCAAAGAGTAAGGGAATTGTTAAGAGAGAGTGATGGTGGAGATGGAGCGGGTTGGAGAGAGAGAAAGTATTCGGGAATGTGTTTGAAGTGAGTTTGGATGATTTCTAATGATTGCCTCCCCTCGAATGCTTTACCCAAGCTTCATTTTATAGCGTTCGAGCTTAGATTAAGGATAGGAAGTGGTAATTGCGATTTGAATGAGAGCGTACAATTTAGGGCACAATTCGCAATTTTAGGTACGAATTGTGTTGAATTCTGATCAAATGTGTGCCTTGGAGTTTCACTCTTGCTTAAAGTTTTGGATAGAAACTTTAGATTACTTTAAATAAGCTTAATTTGTGCAAAGGAAAATGGAAGAAAATCTAGGTTTTAGAAATTTTCCACCATGATCAATTCACCTTTTGACCCTTTAAACGTTCGTATTCGGATGCAATCTAAGGTTTGATTCTAAGTAAGCCACGCCAACTTCATGATTGCCTTACTGATTTGGTGAAATTGCAAAGGGAAAGTCCTAAAATTAGCATAAAAGTAAGCTGCCTAATAAGGAAATGGTGAGAAAATCTGGGGAAAGCAAAGGAAAAAAGAGGGAAAGAGAGATAAGGGGATAGCTGACGTAGCGATGAAGTGGCACTACGTCAGTTACTAGGTCCAATGATGAAATGCCACGTATCTTGAATGATACATGGCTGACTGATGCGTTATGCCATGTATTAACCACGTGGCGGACACATTTCATGCCATTTGGCTAAGACATATACGTGACATGGTGCACATGGTGAAGCACTACGTATCACAACTAGGTACATAGCCTAGTAATATCGTAACATGTAGCAAGTATGTTTTTTTTAGAAAAAACAAAAAGTATTTTTTTGCCTTTAGTGAGACTTGAACCTAGCTTTGGCTAAATTTAAATTTAAACCTAAGCTCAACGGTCCTCTCCTTATAAAAAATTTGATTCTATTTAAACTAGTTAAAAAATTATTATTTTCTAAATTCCTTAAATCTTCTATTTTTCAATTTTTCCTAAATTTTTCCATTTTTTATATGTTTTTTCTGAATTTCATAATTTTTATGCTTTTTCCTATTATTTTTATTTTTTTTTGTATTTTTCCTAAATTTCTTATTTTTTGTAAAATTTTTATTATTTATATTTTCATTAGGTTTTCTTTAATTTTCTATTTTTTGTATTTTTCCTAAATTTCTTATTTTTTGTAAAATTTTTATTATTTATATTTTCATTGGGTTTTCTTTAATTTTCTATTTTTTGTATTTTTCCTAAATTTCTTATTTTTTGGGTTTTTTCTTACCCTTTAACTTATTCTAAAATTTTAAAAAATAAAAAGGAGCAAAAATAAGACATTTACAACTGCTCTTTTTTGTGGCAAAGCTTAAAAGAGACACTATTTTTGCTTTAATGGTGGATTTTTTCTTAAGAAGTACTATAGCTAGCTAGCTATCTTAGGTTTGATCCGTTGAGGATTTTAGTGAAGAGAGAGGTGGTGCACCAAAAGACTGAAAGAAGAATTGAAGCCTAGTCATGCTCTCATGAGATGATGAACTAAAGTGAAATGAGCGAAGCACTCTTTGAGCTGACTAAGGCCTTAAAAAGAATATAAAAACTTGGTCGTACCCTTAATGAGCTGACTAACTAAAGTGGGTTTATAAAGAGTGACAAGAAATTATGATAGCGCTCCAAGAGCATGTGATTTGAGGGTTTCAAGCTTAAGTCAGGATAGTGCTTCGAGAGCATGCAATATGAGGTTTTTAAGGTCAGGATAGCACTCTGAGAGCATACGATTCAACGGTTTCAAGGTCAAGATGGTGCTTCGAGAGCATGCGATCTGACGATTTCAAGGTCAGCATAGCATTCCGAGAGCATGCAATCCAACGATTTCAAGGTCAAGATGGCACTTTAAAAGCATGCAATCTAAGGGTTATAAGGTTAAGATGGTGCTTTAAGAGCATGCAATCCGACGATTTCAAGGTCAGGATGGCACTCCATGAGCATACGATCTAAGGTTTTTAAGGTTAAGATAGCATTCCAAGAGCATGTGATCTAAGAGTTTCAAGGTTAAGATAGCGCTCCCAGAGCATGTGATCCGACGGTTTTCAAGGTCAAGATGGCACTTCGAAAGCATGTGATTTAACGATTTTAAGGTCAGGATGGTACTTCAAGAGCATATGATCTAAGGTTTTCACTACATGGATGGTGCTCTAAAGAGTAAATGATCTATGAGGACCAAAACAAAAGGAGTTTATGTAAAAATTCTTGAAAAAGACAGATTTGTTGATTGGCAATTGTGAAAAATGGAGTAAACACTAGGGATTAAGTCCCTAGATAGAAAGAGAGCTAGATGACATCAACCATGAGGGCGATCATGTCAAAGAGGATGATTTTGGCCTCTAAGGCCAACTTGGGAGAGATTTTTATGCTAGAGTAAATCCCTAAACTTTAGATGATAGGAAGTGAACTTATTTGAAAACAATTGTTATCGGGGTAATGACAAAAGCTTATTGCTAAGGTTGACTTCGGAGAAGATGACTTTCAAAAGAAATGAGGGTTCTTGTCCAAAGGACTAAAATGAGAGGGATTCCAATTTTTCAACTTGCTAATAGGTTTTGATTCTCCCAATAGTGTATAGGCTTTTCAGCAGCATAACAACATGATCTTTCAGGCTGCTTTGGTTTAAGAGAACCTTTTATTTTCTTTAGAGGTAAATAACTTTCCATGACTTCTTCAAATTTCTTATTATCGGAAGATATCTCATTAAAGTTAAGTTTAGTCTCAAAGGACTTCCTTACACTCTTGGCTTAAACTCTTCTCTTTTGACTTCGATTCCAAAAATTATGGTTTACCTTATAAGTAATACCCTTTTAATCAATCCATTAGGTCCTTTTCAGACTGCAATGTAATAAAGGCTTTTGGTCCTCGGTTTCAAAATGGATATTGCTGAAATGGCTTTTTAAGAAAGAATTACTCTTTAACCCGGGTTTACAAGTTAAGAACCTTATAGGTAAAACTAAAATTATGCTTGCTCCAGTTTTAAAAGTAACTTTTACCAATGATAAGTTATCTCCTTTAATTAGAAGGAAGGGTATAATTTTAGGTGGGCCATGAGCCATGTGTCAATTGCAATTTCTTTGGGGATCATAAATTTTTAGGTGAAACTTTGGTATTTGCCTTAGCTTCTTTCAAGCTTAATTTCTTTGATCGTGTTTTTAAGGCCTTTATTTGAGATGTGGGTCTTAATTCAGGAATGGGTTTCTATGCCCCTTGTCTTGTCAGGCATACTTTTCTTTTTTCATTTCACTCTTACTCATTTTTCCTCTTTTTTCTTGCTTCTCTCTCTTTTTTTCTTTCTTCTTTTTTTTTTTTTCATTTAAGACAAAATGATTATTCTTTCTTTTGGCTTATAGCTCAAAGTGTATGTGGTTTTAGTGTTTATAATGGATGTCTTTCTTCATCTTAGAGGAAATTAGTTATTAATGGTAACAATTACTTTTGAATTGAAGCAACTAAAGCAAGCACAAATTAGTTTTAACATTTTTTTCTAATAGATGCTCCTAACCTCCTTTTTTCCCCATTGCGAGGTTGGTTTTTGACAAAGTTTAATTTTTGAAAATATACCAATAAAAGGTCTAATGAGGTTAACAAGGGATTTTGTGTTTGGGATATTGAAAAGATTACCTAACATCATTCTAATTTAGGTAATAAATGCAAGATGGACTTCCTTTAAGGAATGAGTCTAATATCCTCACAATGATGTCACTTGACTCTCAAAGTATCTCAAGGTTGGTGTTTGGGATTCGTCTTGCCTTTCTTCATTCTAAATCTTTTAACTAATGAGATATCTTAAAATAGGAGAAATGCAAACAAAACACTTTATTTGAATCACTCATCTTTTACAAACATTGTGAAATTTGACCCTATCCTTGAATTAAGTCCAATTAAATTGCCCCTGCATTTATTAGGTCCTAAACTCTGTTTTTCAATTCCGAGCAATTGTTAGTAAAATACCCTTGCTGACCCATATGACATTCACATTGTGCATTTGGGTCTCTAGTGATGTCTTAGCTCCTCTTCAATCTTATTTCTTTTCTTTAGCTCGGTTGCCTTAATCCATCTAACAACCTGGGAGATATTTTCAGTGTGGAGCTTTTGGAAAGTTCTGACCCAGTAATAGGTAGCAATACCTTTAAGGAGTTCAATGACAACGACAAATGCATCAATGGGATTCATCTTCTAGATGCTTTGTATATGAAGGAAATCAAGTTTATGGCTCTAAGTATAGCTGATAAACTAAACCATAAGTAGGGACATATTAGTCTTTAATTCTCCATTCTTCTCTTCTTATAGACAATTAAGCAATCTGGCTTGTGCTGCTAGAAGTGTTGGGACATAAAATTTTCCTTCTAAAAATTGGATCACTAATCTTATGATTTATGTGAAATATCCCATTAGGAAAAAAAATTGTTCTAAATGCTGCCAAGGTATAGGCATTAATCCTATATTACGGCCAATCTTCAAAGCTATAACAAAAGAGTTTCTGGTTATAGCTGGACGGGGCCACAAACTAAGTAAAAAGATAATCCACCTTAATGATTCTCTTATGGGGATCTACCCATATTTTACATATTTCAAATTCACGGAGGCCTAGGAGCTTTTTGAAAATCTTTACAAGACTAACCATGATGTCTAGGACATATTTTTCATTTTTAATAGAGGAGACTCCTAATAGATAGGAGTATTCTTCAACGATTAGGCTTAGTTGGCATGGGCTAAAGTGAAAAGATTGACTCTGAGGGTCTTAAAAGCAAACCAAAGCCCATACTATGGTGATATTGGTCTAAACTTTAAACAATGAGAGAACATGCTTAATCTTGTCTTTAATGAATTTATGTTGGTTTAGGTTGAAAAATTGAAACCATCTTTCGAGTATCCCCTTAAGCTCTAACGGCTCGTAGATATGGATTTCTTTAAAAAGGGCATGTATAAGAGAGGACCTAGCCATTTTCTACAAAAAAAGGATGAAAAGAAAATTACATCAAAACTATTTTGCATAGGGATTACATCGATATTTTAAAGATAAGAAAGAAAATATTTACAGGGAAAAGATTAGGAAACTTCACCGATTTTTTTTAGTCTTGCTACATCATGTCAATTTGCCAATTTTAGGAAAAGGGTTCATGAATGCAATTAAGGTAGGTTCTAAAAAGGTCCTTAAGTTTTGTGACCTTACTTGTTAAAGAACACTTTCATTGGTCACATCAAAAGTAAGGTGGCCTAATCAACTTTGAGCTTACACCACAATACTTGAAGCCTACACAATGGCCCTCCTCCTAGGGTCCTAAGATGGCCTGGGTTTGACTGCATCTACCCTTGCACCTTTGATGCAACAAATGACCCCCTATATCCCAATGCCTATGGTATGTGAAATAAATATAATAGTAGTACACGTGAAGTTAATAATAGATAAACAGAAGTTAAGAGTGAATTCTAAGAAAAATACAGGGAAAAAAGCTTCAAGTTTGTAATTTTTTCTCCTTCTCTTTTATAACAACGCCACCTTATTAGCTATTCGCCAAACCTTGAAGAATGTATGTAAGAGGTTGGGTTTTAGAGGTCCTTAAACTTTGTGACCTCACATGTTTTTAAAAAATGGTTCCTTGGTCACATCGATGTTTAAATGGGGTAACCTAATCGGCTTTGGACTGTGGTTGCCCCACTATACTCAAAACTTACACAGTGGCTCCCTGTCTTAAGGTTCTAAGATGGCTTGGGTTTAACCATATCTATACCTCCGCCTACACCACCCCCTCCTAAATAGTTAACTAAATAAAACTAAACCTACAAAAACATTAGTTCAATTATGAAACAAATAACAAAGAATAAATAAGTAAATAACTTGTACTAAGGTGATTTTTAAAGATTAATTCTAATTTCGGATTGTTAAATGGCTAACCCTCTTGACAGTCTCCAGTGGAGTCTCTAAGCTATCGAGCTTGGTTTTTTCCCTCTCAATTTTTATAAATTAGTTTTCTTTAAATCAATCAATATTAAACCTTACCTATTTAATACTAACTCTTGACTAAGGTTTAAAGAAAACCAATTTTTTTATACCTTAAAAATACTTTGGAGTCGCCACCCAATTAGTAAGTTATTACTAATTGGATAGATCGGTTATAACTTAGCTATTAGTCTAACAGTAAAACCAATTTTATAAAATGGTTTTGGAAACCAAAGATCTAGATCTAGGGGTTAGGATTTTTAAACCTTTATGGGTATAATTAACTTTCTAATTTTAATTTTATTTTAAAAATCACTCTTCGATTCTATAAAATGAAACTTAACCAATCAAATTGGATAACTTGAGTAATCAAAACAAAACTAAAAAAGGAAAAATAGTGTTTTTCATTTTTTACCGTCACCCCATTGGTCTCTATGTATCCGCTACTTGGGATTAAATGTATGTAATTCTTTTTGTAAAACTTTAGGTAGTTGAGTTGATTTTAACCTTTGAAAATAAAGCGGACATACATTTTAAATTAATTCAACTTTATTTAAGAAAACACTAAAGGTCCTAAAATTGAGGTTTTTATTATTATTTATTTTTGAAAATTTTATGTATCCCATATTTGGAAAATCGTCAATTATTTTTATTTTATGGGAAAAGGAAACCCTTCTAAGTGATAAAAGGATTTTTTTTTTCTAATTATCTTACATCTATTTAATATTATTATCACTTCAATTTTTTATTATTTATTATTATCTTATTTTATTTAGTAATAAAAAATCATATATTACTTTTTTTTTTACTTTCTCAATTCTTTTTTTCTATTTTATTTTTTCTTTTTCTCTTTTTTTTTTCATTTTATTTTTCTTAATTACATTTACATTTTACAATAAAAAAAATTACAAATTGAAAACAAAAAACACAAAGCAAGAGTCAGATTGAGTTTGAAGTTGGAGTACGTGGGTCAGCTTGTCAAGCGTGGGTTAGATCGAAACAAGGGGTTCAGTTTAGATGATGCAACAATCATAAGGGGATACTTCATGCCGTTTAGAACACCAATTCGATTGGGAAATTAGGCTTTTATGATTTTCATATTAGATTAGAAGGGGGTAGGGAGGATGCTGAAGGTTGTTAAGGCGGTTAGGGTGTTTTTTCTATCATGGTGGCTTATGATGGTGTGAAGGCTTTGGTGGTGGTGTGACTAGGAGGTGAGGTAGTAGTTGAAATGGGTGGCCAATGAGTGCTTAAGGAGTAAGGAAGCTAGTCTTGATGGTGGTGCCACTCATAAGTGATTAGAGAGTAAGGGAATTAGAGAGAGAGAGAGAGTGACAGTGGAGTTATAGTGGGCTGTAGAGAGGGAAAGTATTCGGGAATGTGTTTGAAGTGAGCTTAGATGATTTCTAACGATTGTCTCCCTTTGAACGCTTTACCCAAGCTTCAATTTATAACTTTCAAGCTCAGATTAAGGATGGGAAGTAGTAATTGCAATTTGAATGAAGGTGCACAATTTAGGGCATGATTTGCAATTTCAGGTATGAATTATGTTGAATTTTGATCAAATGTACGTCTTGGAATTTCACTCTTGCTTAAAGTTTTAGATAGAAACCTCAAATTGCTCTAAATAAGCTCAATTCGCATGAAGGAAAATGGAAGAAAATCTAGGTTTTGCAAATTTTTCACCATTTTCAGTTCGCCTTTTAACCCTTTATACATTCGTATTCGGATGCGATTTGGGGTTCGATTCCAAGTAAGCCATGTCAACTTTGTAATTGCTTCACTAATTTGGTGAAATTGCAAAGGGAAAGTCCTAAAATCAAGATGAAAGTAAGCTTCCCAGTAAGGAAATAAAGAGAAAATCCATGGAAAGTAAAGGAAAGAGAGGGAAAGAGAGAGAAGGTGATAGCTGACATGGCATTGAAGCAGTGCCAAGTCAACCATGGGGTCCAATGGTGAAATGCTATGTGTCTAGAGTGATACATGGTTGACAAATGCATCACCCACATGTCGGCCATGTAACGAACACCTATCATACCATTTAGCAAATACGTGTACGTGATGTAGCATACATGGTGCAACACTACGTGTCAAAACTGGGTACATGGCCTAGTATTATCGTAATACAGGACAAGTGTGTTACTTTAGAAAAAACAAAAGGCACTTTTTTTGCCTTTAGTAAGACTCAAATCCCAAACCTCTATGCTATATGTAATGTCAAGTCTATGTGCTTATCCATTAGGTCGTTGGTTTGTGCTTTGTTTATATGTACAATTAAATTATATATATTGACTAGGTCAACCTAGGCTAGATTCAAATCTAAATTCAAGCCCAACGGTCCTCTCTTTATAAAAAATTCTATTTTATTTAAACTATTTAAAAAATTATTATTTTCTAAATTTGTTAAATATTTCATTTTTCAATTTTTTTTCTAAATTTTTCAATTTTTGAATATTTTTTCTAAATTTCTTATTTTTGTGCTTTTTCCTATTTTTTTGTATTTTTTCTTAAATTTTTTATTTTTTATAAAATTTTTATTATTTATATTTTTATTAATTTTTCTTGAATTTTCGATTTTTTGTATTTTTCCTAAATTTCTTATTTTTTAGGTTTTTCTTATTTTTTCTATTTTTTTGCATTTTTCCCTAATATAGACCATTTAACTTATTTTAAAATTTTAAAAAATAAAAGAGGGTAAAAATGGTGTGTTAACATTATGTTAGGCTAGTGAGCAAGCCATTCGAGGACAGTGCTTGTAATTCACTATGTGACTACTAGGCACTGCAATTGTGCATCTTATTTGTATCTTTTATTTAACATTTGCTGAGGCATGTCTTATTGGCTTCTATACTAAAGGTCAAAACTCTAGGTGTTCTCACTAACTCTTTATTTGAACCCGTATGTGGGATAGCTATCAAATATGTCATCATTGCAATGCATGCATTGGTAATTACTGGTAGTATGCTATTTGTTGGATCTTTAGCACTGAACACGTGTCCTTCATCTACATTCAGTAGCTAAATCATGCTTAGAATCTTGATTGACCCTATTTCCATTATCTAAGAGGGGATAGTCAGATCAATGGGTATAAAATCCTTGAAAAAAATTTTAAGTCACTTTTTGCTTTGCCTTGCTTTGTTCTTCTTCCGAAATCTTATCTCTTGCATGAAATTTTCCTAATTCTTCCTTCGACTTCCTTTCAATTTTCTATTTAATCAATCATTCATCAAGTATGGCTAGAAACAAAATCCACTCTATTACTCCTCCAACTGATTCTAAGGCCACTCCTTCTCTTTCCCCCTTAAGAGACAACTGGGTTGGCTTTAACTTCAGGTAACTTAGCAAATAATGCGATGGATAAGGGGGAGAAGCTCACTTGTATAAAAGTTGTTCGGTAGATCTAAGTACCTCTACAACAACCTAGTTTTTGATATTGATGCACTTGATGCAATGGTAAGTAATGTAGTTAGGGCAATTGTTTTGAAATATAATAAATAGTTCCGAAATCTTCTACTTAAATGGCATTTGTGTAAGTTAAGGCTAGATGAGAGGGTGTCTTTTCGTATCAAGCACAAGTTCCATCTTTATTTGAAATATTTTGATTTTGGGTTGCATCTACCTTTTTCTTCATTTCAAAAGAAAATTTTCAACTACTTCCATATATCGCCAAATATGTTCTCTACAAACACATATAGGTTTCTTATTGCTTTTGAGAAAATTTGTGAGGAGCTTGAGGTCAAAGTTACTCTACAATTGTTCAAATATTTTTTTTTACAAACAAAAGGTAGTGGCTAGTTTTATGTAGCAACATGACACAGTCGAAAGTTTATGGATGGTTTGGAATCTAAGATCCATAAATGGCATGATAAATAGATTTTGGTTAGGTCGGATGAGGATTTAAACTGTTAGAGCAAATGGACTAAACCTCGAACTAAAGATATGAAGCTATTGTCGAATAATGTTGCTGGTATCAAGAAGATTCAAGATAGACAACGCAACAAGATGTTCTATTAGGACATTAAGAAGATCATTACACAATATGCGAAAGGAGAGGCTATATTCTTTGATGAAGAAGGTACTATTTGACCCACCTATTGTGACAAGCTGAGCTACAAAAAAAGGTAAGTGGATCTTTGTTACTCATAGGGGGAGACTTACTACCTTTGAACTTCACTCGGTACAAATTTGTAAGTTATCTTACATTTTCTTTATTGTAATGGTTTTCCTTTCTATAAATATGAGTGCAAGTGATGTGGACCCAAAAAGTTGTTGGCCTACGCTAAGGCAAAAAAGTAGAAGTTGGATAGGTATGGTACCAAAGCCATTACAAGCTACACTATAGTGAAGCAACAAACGGCCAAAGAACAGGTTCTCAAAGAAGTAGCCGTTCTGAAGAAAAAGATGGAGACTACTTGTCCTTTATATGGAAAAATAGCACATCAATAGAAGGCTCTTAAAATTGTTCAAGACAAGGTGCTACTTTTAATTGGGGACATTACTAAGGGAAGACTATTTGGTGGACTAGGTCAAGTTACTATAGTGGGGGATATCATGGAGGTTGCTCCATTTAAGGTTGCAAGTAACTCGGTAGAACCTTCATTGGTCTCAAACCAAAGAAAAGGAAGGGGAAAGAGCTTATTAGAGAGCCTTCATCTAAGAAAAACAAGGAAATAGATGAGAATGTTAAGGAAGACATTAGAGAAAAGGTTCTCAACATTAAGTCAATCAAGTTTGTTCCTAAGACAATGGAGAGCCGGTATTATATTCCATGTTAAAAGCACACCATCTTAGATACTAACTCTACTTTGGACAATAAGACAAAATCTTTAGCCTTGTTGGAAGCAATCATTTTGCTAAGAGCATGGGAGATTGTAAAGAAAGATGTAGATAGGGTTGGTGGTAGTAATAAAGGCCACATAGATGCAAAGTTCTATGATGTTAGTTTTTGGATGGCTGTGATTTGTCTTGTCTTATACACTTTATCTTGCTATTGACCTTTTGGCTCATTATAGATCATTAGTCATGTCTTGATGGTTATTGATGAGGTTGAGTAAGAAATGAAAAAGGTATGTCCAACCATCCCTTACTTGCTCACATAGTTAAGAGCTAACTAACTCATTAATGTTTTATTGCAGAAAGTGGAGGAAGCCTACAACTCCTCCAAAGCATAGATAACGGTAGCCAAGAATACCAAAATAAAGGTCGAGATGGAGGCTTAAAAGTTGTGGGAAAAGCTTGTTGTCAAGAAATTGGTACATTCTTTAGTGGTCAATGAGGTGTCAAGCCTAAAGACCAAGAATGATAGGCTTTTCATGGAGATTAAGGAGTTAAAGGATCAACTTTTGGTCAAAAAGGAGAAATGTTAAAGTCTAGGACAAATAGTTGCCTTAATGAGTGAGGAAGAGGTTAAGCTAAGGGCCTAGATGAAGGATTTAGAGCTCAAAAATAGCAAGATCAAAGCACATGTTGCTAAGTTGGAGGAGGTTACAAAGGTCAAACCCTTTATAGAGGATGCACTTTCTATAGCTACTCTAAGTCGACAGTACGAGAAATTTCTTTCAAAAAAGTTTTATAGGGGGTTCAAATGGCTAGGGCAGAGAATTAAAAGATTTACCTTAACTATGAACTTTCTTGTCCTAACTTCACTAATGTTGATAATGATGATGCCAATATTGACAATGAAGAAGTTGGTGGCGATGAAGGAGTTGAAGGTTAAGGACAAGATGATAACCCATTGGCCAATGCCAAAGCTCCTACAATTGTTGAAGAATCAACTGCAAAAGAAGCCCCTTATGAAAGAAAGAAAGCCTCTAATTCTCCAGTTGGGGTATTTAATGCTAATAAGGATCTCAAGTCCAATAAGGTCTCAAAAAGCTCGACTATGCAAGACCTTGGCCCTATTGACTTAATGAAAGAGAATGTCCCCCAACCTTAAGTTTGATTGCTAATTTTCATAAATTATTTTTCTAGATATTTTTGAATATTTGCTTGGGTCATGATGTTGAGCTTTTGGTCTATAATAGAACTTCTCTATTATTATTTAACTTTGCAATTCTTGACACATTTTATTTCACAAGAGTTTGATTTGTCTATCTATAGATATGTTTATCAATAGCTCATTAATCATGCAAGATTTGAACTTATTTTGCAAGTTAGAGTTTACTTATTGAACAGAGTTTGTGCTTATCAAAGGCAATTTTGAGTTTGTTAGCATTGTTTGGTTAGAACTCCTTAGAGATAATTGAACTTATTTGTCCATTAAAATTAAGCTCATTAACTAAGATAGGTCGAAACTTTATAGGTAATAGCTTGTTTACCATACAAGCTAAAACTATATTATTAGTTGATGGTAGTTAGATAAAAAATAAAAATGCACATGATAAGTTAGGAAAGAAATACTTCACATTGATAAAGACTAGGCTATTGCCTTACATTGTCTTAAAGGAAATAGCAAATGCAAATACATGACATTGTAGGTAACATGAAATAATCACTCAAAATACAACTTAATGTTCGTAGTATTCCATGCAAGGGGAATAGCTTGTCCATCCAAGCTTTCTAATTGGTAGGCCCTATTACCTATGACTTCCCAAACCCGTACTAGGTCCTCCCAATTTGCATCAAGTTTCCCCTGATTATCTCATGCACTTATTACTTCTAATTTTGCTACAAACCAAGTCTTTAGGTTGAAAAACCTTATGTTTCACCTTATGATTGTAATATCTTGCCACCCTATGTTTGTAAGCAGCAACCATAGTTGTTGCAATGTCTCTTATCTCTTCAATTGTGTCTAAATTAGCCAGCTAGCTAACCTAGTTTGCCATAACATCAAACTTCTATGTTCATAAATTGGGTAACTCTAACTAAATTGGTAAACCAGCCTCTAATCCAAGGGCCAACCTAAAGGTGTTTCTCTTGTTGATGTCCTATAAGTGATCCTATATCCCCATAAAATATTGGGCAACTCATCAGCCTATTTTCCATTTGCTTGATCAACTCTTCTTCTCAAACTATATATAATAGTTTTGTTTACAACCTCCACTTGTCCATTCCTTTGGGGATAAGCTATCAAAATATAGTTTAGTTAACTGCCATACTTTTCATAAAAAGCTTGAAATTTATCATTGTCAAACTATGGACCATTGTCTTCTTATCATGAAAGGGACTCCAAACCTTAACAAAATAAAGTTAGAAACAAATGAATCAATCTTTTGCTCTATAATCTTTACTACTACCTTAGCTTCCACCCATTTAGCAAAATAATCTATAGCAACAATTATGGATTGTCATTGTGCAATAGCTTTAGGAAATGGTCAAAGTATATCCAATCCCCATTAGGCGAAAAGTTAGGTGCTAGTCAAAATTATGCAATTCAGTAGAGGTGCATGGCTTAATACCTTATGCTTCTAGTACTATGGGCATTGTCGTATTGCTCACATCCTCCTTCATGGTCAACCAATGATAGCCAAGTCTCAATGCCCAAACATATAATGTCTAAGCTTTCACTTGATTACTGCACATACCCCCATATAAATCAAAAAGAACTCGTTGAGTTTCCTCTAGCGTAAGACAGTAGAGACAAGGTTGAAAGTGGCCGCACTTGTATAGGTGGTTATTGATTAGAGTATAATTTGTAGCTTGATATATAAGCCTCCAAGCTTCTTTTCTATTTATAGGCATGACCCCATCTCTCAGATACTTCATGATTAGGTCCATCCATGACTTCGCTTCTAAACAAGGCTGTACTTCATAAGATTGTCTAGCTACATCTAAACTCTTGAGGGTAGATATTCAATGAAAAGTTTATTATTTATCTTAAGGCGTGGTGTGTTGGCCAATTTTGACAGTTTATTGGTAGCTATGTTCTAAGCTCTTAAGATTTTCTTAGTTGTAAAGGATTAAAATTCCTTTGCAAGTGTTTGTACTCAACCAAATACTTGCTCATCACTTCCTCTTTTGTTGCATAGTTCCCTTTTGGTTTACAATCAATTTTGAATTCAAAAGTACCTTAACTATCTCAGCTTTAACTTCCCTAATTAATTTTAGCCCCATGAGCAAGGCTTCACACTCAGCCTTCCTATTGCGAATCGAAAAACCAAATTTCAACGCATACTAAATTTTCACATTATGTAGCCTTTGCATGATGAGACATGCTCTACTGCCTTCCCTCGTAGAAGAACCATCTACATACAAATTCCATGTAGGCTTTTCAACCATATCAATGCTATCATCTTCTCCAATGAATTTAGTGACAGAATTTACCAAAACTTGATCTTTTAGTGTTGTCTTAGGCTTGTATTACACCCCATAGGTAGTTAGTTTCAAGGCATATTTCATCATTCTCCCTAAGGATTTAGGTTGCTGCAGAGCTTGCTAAAGTAGCTAGTCAATGAGAATTATAATATGTGAGCTTCAAAATATGGCTTTAGCTTTCTTACCCATATCACCAAAGCTAGGACAAACTTCTCAATTTTGGTATATCTTTACTCTAGGACTTCTAAAACATGGCTCACAAAATATATCAACCTTTTCTCTTTTCCCTATATTCGAACGAGAATAGAAGAAAGAGTTCAGTAGCTAATTGACAAATGTAAGAATAGATATTCCTTAGGAATGGGCATTGAGAGTACTGGTGGTGATGCTAAAAAATATTTCAAATCTTTGAATGTAGTCTTGTGTTCATTAGTCCATTGAAATTTCTTTGGATTTTTTAAAACTTTAAAAAACTTCATACAACTATCTATGCTCTTTGAAACAAATTTGTTCAAGGCGGCAATCCATCTTATTAACTCCTAAACTTTCTTAATAGTACTTAGGGACTTTATATTCCTTGTTACATCAATCTTCTAACGGTTTGCTTCAATTTTGCGCTAAGTTATCATATACCCTAAGAATTTGCTCGCAGTAACACCAAAACCCATTTCTATGGATATTGAGTTTCATGTTGTATCTCCTTAACATGTCGAATGTTTTATGGAGATTAGCAAGATGCTAACTTTCTTTTATGCTCCTAACTATCATTTCATCAACATACACTTCAACATTACAATGGATTTGGGGCTTAAACATTTTTGTTACATGCCTTTGATAGGTTGTGATGGTATTCTTTAATTTGAATGGCATGACTGTATGACAAAATGTCCCATAGTTCATAACAAATGACATGTGTACCTCATCTTTATTCTCCATCTTAATTTAATTATAGCTAGAAAATGCATCCCTGAAGGAAAGTAAGGCATGTCTATCAATTAAGTCAACTATCTAATCAATCCTTGGCAAGGGAAAGCAATGTTTAGGGAAAGCTTTATTTAAATCTGTAAAGTCTATGCACATGTGTCATTTGCCATTCGACTTCTTGACTTGCACACAGTTCACCAGTTAGGTTGGATAAGGCATTTTCCTGATAAACCTTACTTTGAGTAATTTCTAAACATCCTCTTCAATTACTGCTTACCGTTTGAGGGAAAAATGCCTTTTCTTTTGATGAATAACCTTCGCATTTGGATCAATTTGCAACCTATATAATATGACTTTTCTCGGGATGTTTGGTATGTTTGAGGGAGTACATGCAAAGACATGGGTGTTATCCTAAAGGAACTTCATCAAGTCTCAACGAATTTTTGCCATCAATGGTTTCCCTATCTTAGTTGTCATTTTGAGATTATCCCTTAGTTGAATTTCCTTAACCTCATCCATGGCATTGTTTAAGTTGTTGGATCTCTTCTCTAGATTAGCTTCAATATGGAATACTTCCTCACACCTGAGGGCCCTTAGATATAGTGATTTGGCCAACTACTAATCTCCCATATAGACCCCAACTCTAGTGGGGTTTGGAAATTTTGCTTTAAGATGTGCCATTGATGGGACCATGCCAAACAAGTATTGACATGGTCGGCCTATAATCATATTGTATGGAGACTAGCATTTAACAACAGTGAAGTCAATCTTATCCTTAGCTACATTTTCGTCATCACCTATCTAGATTCCAATTACTCATTAAAGTTGGTTGTTGAAAGCATATGAGTTGTAGCCATAAGATCTTAGCTTTGCTTTGATCTTCAAGTTCATTTGGTCAAAGGCATACTAAAAGATAATGTTTATCGAACTCCCAATGTCAATTGGAATCTTCTTGACCTCGAAGTTAGCAATCTTCAACATTGATCACCAGTGTGTTATCATGGGGTGTTTGCATACCTTCAAAATCCTTCTTTGTGAAGGATATGGAATTGTTGAGCTTCACTTTCTTACCCTACACATTATGGACATACTGCACAGCGTCAGTCGAGCTCGAAGAGCAAGACTAGCCAAGAGTAGAGGGTCCACTAACAATGGTGTTTATAACACTATTTGATGCACTATTATTATTACCTCCTTCTCTTGCTTCTCTTCTAGCTTAAGGAGGCCAGTCTTCATTATAATGCTCAACCCTTCGCCATTGTGTTGGCTACTCAATATTCTTAGTGTCACAAACTAAGAACTTGCTCAAATACCCCCATTGGATCACATTTTCCATCGCATTCTTAAGTTGGATGCATTTGTTAGTGTTATGGCCTCTATAATGATGAAAATCACAATATTTGTTTAAATTTCTATGTGATGGGTTTCCCCTCGTATATTGGGCCCATTACAACACTCTTTGGTTTCACACATTCATCAATATATTAGATATTGGACAATTGAGAGAAGTTTGAATGGAATAGGTTATGATGAGTAACCTCTTTCTTTCATCATTACTACCTCTTGAAAATTGGCCATTAGATCCACCAAGTCAATCCTTCAAATCTTTTTATTCTTATCATCCTTTCAATCATTCCTATTTTGATTGGCCTCACATCAAGCTTTAATATTGTCCTCCTATCAAATATAAGAAGTGGCTTTAGTTTTAAACTCCATAAAGGTCTTTAGCTTATTCTTAGCTAAGGAATTGAAAAAATCCCTATTTAGCTTAACTCCATTAATTATCACATTCAAGGCAACATTCATATCTAATTCTGAGATTTGAACCATCTCGACCATAAACCGAGCTAGATGGTCCAATGGATTCATTGGACTTTTGTTTAATGTTATTAAGGATAGAAGAATCCTTAACAAGGTGTTTGCTTGCAAGAAAGTGTTGTAAGAACACTTTTGCTAGGTTATCAAAGCATGAAATGGTATTAGGCTTCAGAACTAAGTGCTTGTTACATTCCTTAGGGTAGAGGGAAATGGTTGATAAGCTATGACATTACTCAAGCTATATAACTTAGCAAGTATATGATAATATCCAAGATGGTCCTTTAGGTCCTTTACTTCATTGTATGTCTCAAATTATGGCAACTTAACATGCCATGGAATAACTTCCTCCAAAATCTCAAGAAGAAAATGGCTCTTCTTGATTATAAATTGTTTACTGGTCACAGCAGGGGCACTAACATCCGATGGGTCAACATGGTGTGCTTGTTATAGGTTTTTTTTTTTTTTCCTTTCTCCTCTTTAAGAGTAGGGGTCAAAGTTCCATGCATCGCTCTAACCTACTTTCTTGGTAATTCAAGCAAATGGACTGAATTGTCAGAATTCTCGGTACTACCATCTCCTTACTCTTGATCCTAAGTTGGCAAATTACTTCTCCATATAAGATTTAAAATCTCATAATTCTTCTTGGATAGCTCTTGATTTTCTTTAGCTAAATCAACACAAAGTTGTTCTAATCCAGCCAAATGATCTTCATAAGGGGGCTTACTCTCCCCTTGAATGTACTGGGGAGAAGTACTACCATTCGCACTTTTGTCATACGAGTCTTAGCTATGAGTAGAAAGGTTCAAAATAGATGATGCCAAAATGTTTTTAGTAAAGAATAGTGTATAGTTTGAATCGGCTAAAGAAATAAAATTAAGCTAAAGGGGTGCTAAGGTTAATTTAGCGTTGCCACTTTGATACCTAAGTTAGTGTTTAGGTATAAGAGTAAGTAAGTATGTAAAAGAGAGTGTATTTAAGGAGTGTAAAGAGTTCTTATAGTGTTTATGACCCCATATTTATAGGTGTTTGTTTGATCACCATGATATCTTATCATTCTTAATCGTGGACCACATGGTAGCTCATTAATTTTTGGACATACCTAAAGATGTAGAGTAATGGGTAATCATGTAATATGATCATGTGAATGCTCAACTATTCGTACCTCTTTTCAAATTCAAAGCACTCAAATAGGCAAGTCAAGTTGTTTAGCCTATCAGATTAGCTAGGCCCAAAGACCCCTAGGTCATCAAGAAAAGTTGCCTCATGGACTTCGACAAAGTAGAATAGCTTGGCATGAAAAGTGTTAATCTATAGTCAGGAGCAAAATTACTCTATCATTAAGGACTACTTTAAGTTTAAAACTATTTTTTAGAAAAGTCACTCAAAAGCATTTTGTTTTTTTTAACTTGATGTAACTATATTAGAAGTTCAAAACATTTCAAGGATACATTGACTATCGTAAAGAATATTATGACCATGTTTAACCAGATCGAACTCTTATTTTAACTTTTCTAAAGAAATCGTAAACTATAACATATGATCTGTCATTTTAACTAGTTTTACATGATCAAACAAGAACAAAATAAGGCACTTTTAAACCTCACATGAACATTGAAGAACACTAGGCTAAACTCAAGAGGGGTCGAATTGAGTTTAAGGACAAATTTCGATTCTTTTTTTATATAAATGACTAAATGCAATAATAAGGGTAATCAAGGCAACAATAGAATAATAATGAATGTGGAAATTAAAGAGATAAGGATAAAGAAAATCAAGCTTGAATATAATGTAGAGTTCAGACTGCCCCCTAGTCTACATAGACACATAATGCCTCAAACTGAGGATTTTACACCACTTTATTGATTTCACAATCCAATTGCTCCAAGAGCTACACAAGTTTACACAATCTCTTTTACCACAACTAACTAAAAAAAAAACTTTCTTTACTCAAGATTACAAGTGTGAGAACTTCTAAACACATAACTAGGTCTCTTTTTGTTTGATAGCAAATAAATATACAAGAGACAAAGAAGAAGTGAAAAATGAGCTCAAGAATGTAAGAGAATGTCTTTAAGTTGCAATAGAATATTAGATCTTTAAAGCCTTTGGTTGGGTAGTTGAGCATTTATAACAACTCTTTAAATTCTTCTCCGTTGCTACGCATTAAATGCTTTAACAGCTACTTAACACTGACTTACCGGCATGCCGATACTTTGATCTACCAGCAAGCCAGTATAATTTACTCTACCAGCAAGTGAATCGACAAGTTTATTCTTCTAGTTCAGTGAGTTTTTCTTTATGTTTTCTAAGGCTTTATACCATTAGCTTAGTTCTTCCTTAAGCCGTTAACTCGGTAGGCCAAATATTACCTGAAAATTCTTTTAACACACAACAAATGAATACTCTTTGCAATATAACTTCAAGATCATTTGATCACCACTTTAGAAGATTAAATTTCTTGCAAAGATAATTGATATATTTAATCATTTAGCAAGCTAATTCAACTTATTTAATTATCTCAAAATAATTGAATAATACTTAGTTTAACCATTCGCTTGTTTTGTTTTCTTTAAAAACAATAAGTTTAATTATATACTTTTTGTTTTGTTCTCATTAAAATCAAATAATAAACCTTAGGTTCAACAATCTCCCCCTTTTTTTATGAGGACAAAACTTTTATACTTTAAATGCTCTCCCTTAATCTAGTACTCTCCTCAATTTAATACTCCCCCTCAATTTAGTACTTGATTTCAAGATATTTGACTTTCAAATAATCAAGATATGCCAAAGTTATAAAATTGATATCATCTTTGAATAACTATTATCAATTTTGATGTAATATGCATTTTGATGCTTTAATAGCTTGAATATTTCTCCTCCTTTGCGTCATAAAAAAAAAAAAGGAGGATCTAGGCAGTGAAGAGGGAAGAAGATTCAATTCAAAAGTCTGGAAAAGCTCCGTCTTATACCAGAGAATATGCCCCCTGCAAGATCAGAATTAAGGAAAGAGAGAGCACAAAAAGTAATGTAAAATAGCCAGCATAGCAAGGTTAATTTAAGGGCAAAAGATCAGCAAACAGAGCTTATAAAAGTAGTCATAACCAGCTAATATAAAGAGGATGCTCATCAAGGACCAAAGTTTTCAAAACAACAACGAAATAAAAGAGTGGCCAAAGACTAAGTTCTTTAAACAAAAAGCAAAGCAGGGATAAAAAGTTGAAGTGCATGACTAAGCAGTAGGAGGATCATCATCCTAAGCAAGAGGATGAAAAGGGCAAGAGGGGCAATGGTAGTCTAGCTGGAAATGATGATAGAGTCCTTGAAACTCACTGTCTAAGTGACCATAAATGTCCTCGTGAAGCTTATTGTAGCGCATTTTAGAGTACTGATAGAAAGGATGCTAAGATGCGAAAAGAGCAACTGGATCAAGGGATAGAAACCTAAAATCTGGTGGAGGTGGATGAGAAGAGCTCATAGGTGAAGGTATACCAGCCTGGTAAGGAGTATCGGCCGAGTGAACATGAGCACTAGGACTACCTGGCTCATCAGAAGAAGTAATAGGCTCTTGTAGTCCATATGTAGAGGGAAGATCAAGAGGAGGAAGGTCTTTTCACCTAACCCAATTGTTGCCAGATTTCTTCCAAATCCCCCAACAAATATCAATTAATTTGTGGTGCTTAACTCAAGCTACTCGTGGGGGGGGGGGGAAAGAAACTGAACACCCTTTCTTATAAGCAACATTATAACCAAACGCCCAAAGCAAAGAAAAGTTGGAGATAGGTTATTGGTTACATGTTTAAAGCATTGGACTACAATATTGAAGAAATCAATTCGCTTATTCATTATCAAATAATACAAAATATATAAGTCTTGAAGGGTGACATTGGATTGTTGGCCTTGACGAAGACAGTAATTATGAATGACAATATGGTAGAGGATCTTTGTCCTAAGGTTGAGGTAGATGGTAGCCAAATTTTTTGTTTTTCCCCAATCAGCTCCAATGTCTTTAAATCTAAAGACTCTCTCATAGAATTTTTTTCCATAGTAATTTACATTCACTTCCGTTCCACCAACAATAGCACCAATAAGACCACAAACATCCTCAAGCGTAATAGTAAGTAAAGTGCCATAAACATAAGTATAGAGGACACTACGACGCAGCTCATCACTTGGATTCATTTTTAGTTTTGGTCTACCCTGATCATCTAGAGAGTCCGACATATTACAATAAAAATACTTAATGGCATCATTGTATACCTCTTGAGGAAGCCAAAGGATATCGAAGACATGATTGGTGATGACCTTAGGAAAGGTGGTAATGCGAAATTCCTCAAGCACTTTCGGTGGATAAACAATGCTACTATCGACCTGCAAATTGACAAATTTCTCAAAGCATTGAGAGTGTTGTTAAGAAGGAAAGAGGTGGTTGTTATAAGCCGGGGGTGCTAAGCCATGAGCAATACGTGGTGCCATGGTTGTGATAGAGGGGAATGGGGAAAAATAATAGAGTGAGTTTAAGGGAAGCCGGGGTGATGGTGGAAGTGTGTGGACGGTATGTTGTGGCGTAACGGTTGGTGGGTATGGGTAGAGAGAGAAAGTGAAGAGAGGAAGATGAAGAAGGAGAAGTTGGATAAAAGGTGAAGAGAAAGAGAAAAAGAAGAGAGTAGAGAGTTGATTGAGAGAAGAAATTTGGGATTTGGATGGAAGAGAAGAGATGGACCTAAGAGAGAGAAAAAGGTTAGGGTTTGAGGAAAAGAAAAAAAAGGGTTTTGGAAGAACGATGGGGCAAAGATGGAGTAACGCGATTATAAGTCACGCCTAAAATCTGAAGAACCATCTTGCTGGTATATTGATGAGCCGGCATGCTGTCTAAGGGAACAAAAGCAAAACAAAGTGCTTTAAGAGTAGAGTATATCGGCATACCGGTGGTTAGGGGTATCAGCTTGCCAGTTCTTAGAATAGAACCAAAACAATTTGCTTATATAGAGTATATTAGCTTGCCAGTACTTAGGTGAACCGACTTACCGGTTACAAGAACAGAACCAAATGTAAATGAAAAACTAGAGCAGTATACTGGCTTGCTGGTACTTAGGTGAACCGGCTTGCCAGTTAAGTGAACAAAAGCAAAAGCAAATTGTTAAATATGCAAGTATATAGGTAAGTTGGTGAATTGGTTAACCGGCATGTTGGTTGTCTGCAAAATTGTAGAAAGACAATAGGATCTTATGATTGAGCAAGTTTACTAATCCAAATTGATTTGTAGAGATTCAAGCAATACCCTAACACTTTAAACAAGTTTATTTAAGCCCGTTAAGGTTGGAAAAACTCAATTTTTAACTAGATAGCCAAGATTAATCCAAATCAAATCCATAGAGCCAAGTAATTCATGATAAAGTGAAAATGTACATGTAGGAACAAAATATGTGTATAGGCATTAAGTTTTTGCACATCAACACTTCAAGTAAAATTCAAATACATGTTTGAGCATAATAGTCACAAATTATAGCTTTAAGCCTCTACAAATTGTAAAATCACTACTTGAGTCCCTTAACTTATGCAAGTGGCTAGAGACCAAGTAGAGATCGTTTCTCAATATTCAAGATAAGTTCATGCTTTAAACATGGTAAAAGATGTTAAGAGACATAAAAGACACATGATAAAGCCAAGCAATATCCATATAGGTATAAATAATCATGAAATTTCCACAATGCACTTGGAACCTAAAAAGGGTCTAGAGAGGTCAAATATGTACGAAATTCAAATCAAGCTAGTTTAACCACTCAAACATCATTTAGGCATGAAATAAACATGTAAGACCCGGTTTTGGGCATGGAAACTAATGCACAATAAATTTATGCATATATGAACTTAGATAAGCATGAATGACTTTAAGTGTGCCCAAAATATGTTAAAAGTGATATTTAATGCACAAAAGCCATATGATTACATTTCTTATATCTGATAGTGTGATATTTTCTGATCAACTTACTTAGTAAGTTAATTTTATTTAAAAAGGTCATGTTGGTTCTTACTTATCTTGCAAAGTCATTCCTAATTCTCTTCTTAGAGTGCAAAATCTTTTCTCACTCAAGGGTTTTGTGAAGATATTGGCTATTTGATTGCTACTATCAACAAATTCTAAGCAAATATCATTGTTTTGCACATGATCATGAATAAAGTGATGTCTAATTTCTATATACTTAGTCTTAGAATGTTGAATTGGATTTTTGGTCAAGTTGATAGCACTTGTATTGTCACATCTTATTGGAACATTTGTAAATCTCAAACCATAGTCAAGTAAAGTTTGCTTCATCTATAATACTTGAGCACAACAACTACCAGTTGCTATATATTCAGCTTTAGCAATAGAAAGTGCTATTGAGTTTTGTTTCTTTGAGTGCCATGATACTAATGAATTACCAAGGAAATGACATGTTCCACTAGTGCTTTTTCAATCAACTTTACAGTTGGCAATGTCAACATTAAAATATCCTATAAGATCAAGTGAGGTGAACTTAGGATACCATAAGCTGGTTTCAATAATGCTCGCAAGATACTTGAAAATGCATTTAACCGCATTCAAGTATGATTCTTTAAGGTAAGATTGAAACCATGCACATAAACACACAGCAAACATGATATCTAGCCTAGATGCAATTAAATATAGAAGACTTCCTATCATACCCCAATATATCTTTTCACAAATGTTCTTTCCATTATGATCTTTGTCGAATTTTAAGGTGGTGCTCATTGAAGTTGGCTTAGTTTTGCAGTTTTCCATTTTGAACCTTTTTAAGAGTTCTTTGGTATATTTGCCTTGGTTAATGAAGGTTCCGTCTTTGGTTTACTTAACTTGAAGACCTAAGAAATAGTTGAGTTATCCCATCATACTCATTTCAAATTCATTTTTCATACATTGGACAAACTCATTAAACCAAACACAATGTCATCAACATATATTTGAACAATTAGTATGTGATCATTGTGTTGTTTAATGAATAATGTTGTGTCAAGTTTTCCTCTGATGAATTTATTGTTTATCAAGAAACTACTCAATCTTTCATACCAAGCTCTAAGAGCTTACTTGAGTCCATACAAGGCTTTATTAAGCTTATATGCATAGTTTGGGAATTCATTATCCTCAAAACCCGGTGGTTGCTCTATGTAAACCTCTTCTTTGATGAAACCATTTAGAATGCATTTTAACGCCCATTTGGTATAGTCTAAAGTCTTTGTGAGCTGCAAATGCCAAAAGCATTCTAATGGCTTTTAGTATTGCAACCGGGGTAAAAGTCTCATCAAAATCTATTCCTTTTTCTTGATTATAGCCTTTAGCAACTAACCTAGCACTGTTTCCAGTTACTATACTAGTTTCATCAAGTTTGTTTCTATAAACCCATTTTGTTTAGAGAACCAGTCTATCTTTCGGTTTTGATACTAAATTCCATACATTATTTCTAGTAAATTGATTTAGCTCTTCTTGCATAACTTGTATTGCAAGTTTGTCCCTTAAGGACCCAAACTATTTTACTTTTGTTGCATACGGAGAAATTATGACGTAGTGTACATGTGTAAGCAATATGACCATGTCTTCCACAATAGTTACAAGTTTTATTTGATGTGTTAACAAAGAAGCTTTTGTATGTTCTATATACATTTTCTTTAATATAACCTATTTTGATTTTATCTAATCCTAGACATTGTGTTCCAAGGAGTTTATCTAAATTCTTTTCTCCATTTACGAATTTTGCTATTATTTTTCTTGAGTCATCTAAGCTAGTTCTTAGAATTGAATTTTCAATTTCAAGTTGACTTAGTTTTTCTATCATACCTTCATCATTTTTTGCTTCAAGTTTTAGTTCTTTTGTTTCCTTTTCAAATTTTTCTTTGACCTCTTTTATCTTGCTGTTTTCATTTATTAATTCATTATTTCTAGTACTTATATTTATATTTTCTTTTGTCAATCTCTCATTTTCAACCTTCAAATATTCATTATCTTCTTCTAAGTTTTCTTTTGTATCGACTACCTTATTGTATTCACTTTTGATAGTATCAAACTCATCACTTACTTCACTCATCAATTGCTTCAACACTTTATTCTTTTTCTACACTTTTATGAATTCTTTCCATAAGTTATCGTACATACTTGTAAGTTCATCAAAGGAAGAGTCATGTGAAGAAGAGCATACCTCATCATCATTGAGAGCCATGAAGCAAGTTTCATTATCGAAGTCGCTAGAGTCCCCATCACTCAACGTTACTATCATCGCTTTCTTTTTTTACTCTTTATCAGCCTTCTTAAGCAATGGACAATATTGTTGAATATGTCCTAGTTTTTGATAATTATAGCACTTGATAACTTCTCTCTTCTCCTTCTTAAACCTAGAAGACGATCTATATCCATCTTTATCCTTCTTGAACTTTTTATTGAATTTCATGAACTTTCTAAACTTCTTTGCTAACATTGTGACCTCATCATCATCTTCACTTTCTTCATCACTTGAGTTCTCTTCCGTGATTTTTAGAGTAATTGTTTTCTTTCTAGACTCCTCTCCTTATTTTTTTACCATCTCATGTGTCTTAAGTGTTCCAAGGAGTTGTTCTTTTGATATTTCATTAATATCATGAGCTTCTACTATTGCGGTTCTCTTAGCTTTCTAATCTCTTGGCAAAGACCTAAGGATTTTAGAATTTTTTTCAAGGTTAGTAAACATCTTTTCAAGAACACTCAAAGGATTGATGATATTGATGAATTTATTATGCATCTCATTAATTCTTTCATTTGGATCCATCTTGAAGTTTTCAAATTGTCCATACAATAAACTTATTTTTATATCTCTCACTCTACTAGTTCCTTCATATGTGCTTTATAATTCACCCCATATTCCTTTGGCACTTTTGCATGTACATATTTTATTGAAATCATTTTCATTTATGGCACAATGCAAAACATTCATGGAAACTTCATTTAGGTCAAGTAATTTCCAATCATTATTGGAGTAATCTTTTTCTTCTTTTCCTTCTATCATAAATGGTCCTTGGTTAACCACATGCCATAGTAGTCTATTTTGTGCCTTCAAGAATATGGACATCCTACACTTCCAATATGGATAATTGCTACCGGTTAAGAGAGGAGGCCTATTGATTGCCTGCCCTTTTAAGAAGCCTAATGCATTAGATGCCATGATCTTAACTCTAATATAGGATTAAGCAAGTGATTACAGACTAGCTCCGATCCCAATTGAAGAATACTAGGCTAAACTCAAGAGGGGGCTAAATTGAGTTTAAGGACAAATTTTGATTCTTTTTCGATATAAATGACTAAATGCAATAATAAAGGTAATTAAGGCAACAATAGAATAATAATGAATGCGGAAATTAAAGAGATAGGGATAAAGAAAATAAATCCTAGATATAATGTGCAGTTCGGACCACCCCTTAGTCTCCATGAACACACAATACCTCCAATCAAGGAGTTCACACTACTTTATTGATTTCACAATCCAATTGCTCTAAAGGCTACATAAGCTTACACAATCTCTTTTACCACAACTAACTAAAAAAAAAAAAAAAGTTTCTTTACTTAAGATTACAAGTGTAAGAACTTCCAAACACATAACTAAGTCTCTTTTTGTTTAATAGCAAATAAATATACAAGAGACAAAGAAGAAGTAAAAAATGAGCTCAAGAATGTAAGAGAATGTCTTTAAGTTGTAGTAGAATATTAGATCTTTAAAGCTTTTGGTTGGGTAGTTGAGCTTTTATAACAACTCTATAAATTCTTCCCATTGCTGTGTATTAAATGCTTTAATGGCTACTTAACATTGACTTACTAGCATGTCCGTACTTTAATCTACCAGTAAGCCGGCAAATTTTACTCTAATGGCAAGTGAACCGGTAAGTGAACTAGCAAGCCGGTTCTTCCAAGTCAGTGAGTTTTTCTTTATGTTTTCTAGAGCTTTATACTATCAGCCTAGTTCTTCCTTGAGCCGTCAACTCGGCAAGCCAAATATCACCTAAAAATTCTTTTAACACATAATAAACGAATACTCTTTACAATATAACTTCAAGATCATTTGATCACTACTTTGGAAGATTAAATTTCTTGCAAAGATAATTGATATATTTAATTATTAAGCAAGTTAATTCAACTTATTCAATTATCTCAAAATAATCAAATAATACTTAGTTTAACCATCGGCTTGTTTTGTTTTGTTTTCTTTTCTTTTCTTTAAAAATAATAAGTTTAATTATATACTTTTTGTTTTGTTCTCATCAAAATCAAATAATAAACCTTAGGTTCAACAAACATTACTAGGAACATCTATGAATATATTAATTCATATTCAAACTCATCATCTAATTTTTCTAAAAGATTAATTTATAACAAATAACTCATTTAACAAAATCATACAAGAACATAATCAAGAACACTTGAAATATAAACATGATGTAATTAAAAATCATTAAGAATACTATGAATATATCATCCATGTTTAATCTAATTTCACCACATTCAATCTTAGTTCATCATATTTAATATTTTTTGGAAAAATGTTTAGAAAATTTTCTGAAAATCTATAAACTAACCTAATCATTCTTCAATTTAATATCAAAATCAACTCCAAAATCATTAATATTTCCAAATTCATCACAAATCACTTGAAATATTCAAACTATCTAAAATCAACAATTAAGCTCCTTAAATCATTAACTTTCTAAATATCATCATAACATGCTAAAATCCTTAATACATCATCTAATATGCTGATTTTACACTCTTGCATCATATTTAATTTCATGATCTTCTGAATTAATAAGCATATCAACAAAACACTCTATGATCATTAAATTAATGTAAGCAAATCCATATCAATTTCATTTCTAATCAACATATTATTAAACAAGAATCATTATTTCATCATATTAACTAGAGAGATAGGTTTAAATCAATAATCAATCATCAATTTTCCAATTTTAGTTGTGTTCTACTACACATGATGTTATAGATGTATTAATTTAACACATGTTAATCAAATCAAAATCCAATTTATGCATCACATGTAGCTCTAACAATGATTATATGCATATACCAATTTGATGTCAATTTTCATTATCTATCTACTTCATCTTAAACTCCTATATATAATTAAATCATACGTTCACCTAAATAAACACTTGATTAAGAAAATCTACCTTGATTTGTAGCTTTCCAACACTTCTTAGTTTAGGTGAATACTTAATTTTTAGATTTATAATTCTCCAATAGCTTGTTGCATAATATATAAGAATTGCATTAGATTTATATTTAACATAATGCATTAGAGATGAAAATCACAACATTTATTTGAATATTAGGTCACACATCAAGAGCTAGGTTGCTTCTTGACTTTGTTTGAAATCTTAAGAAAGAGTTATCATGCTTATCAATTTAAATGTTAGTTAAATTTACTTGAACTTAAGGGCTTAACCTTACTAAACTGTATTGATCATTTAACTATAGATGTTCTAGAACACTTAAAGTTTACTAGAGGATTGCTTAATTGATCAATTAAGGTATTTTAAAGCTCCTAGAATTATCTCGTATCACATTCATAAGTAAGAATTATCTAGAATGGAATGAATTTGAATTGATCATAATGGAATGGAATGGAATGAAGATGGAAATGATAAATCTAGTTTTATGTTTAAAAATGCCCCTAAAATGGAAATAAAAGGATTGTGTATTCAAGAGTATTTGTCAAAAAGGCCCTTAATTATTAGATGCCATAATTAGTTTAGAGATTAAATAAGTCATTTTGATTAATGATAATAAATGATGGTGGAATGAAATCGTATTTTGCTTTCTCAAAAGTAGAATCGAATTTCCCATTGAATTTGGAATCATCCATTTTAAGGAATCATGATTCTAACTTCTAAAAATACTTCCAAGCATGAAAAAGATATAAAACCCGAAATCGTGATTCTATTTCAAGTCTATTCTTACATACCAAATATGAAATTAAGTGTAATGCCAAAGTAAGAATAAAATAATTGATCAAATAGATTTACTTGTAACTAACCCTTACAAAGCATAAGTAATATTTAAGGAAATTTTAGTACTTTAATATTTACTTTCTATGTCTTAATGTTTGAATTGTTTAGAAAACCCATTTCATCCTTCTTACTCCAATTAGTTAAATATTCCTTTTTAATTCTTTATTATTAATCTACTTTAGTTAGCTCTGTGAGGTTATAGGATTAGAGAAATGAACCTCATATTAGACCTTATAATTGATGAGTGATATTTGTACTTATCCTATGGTCAATAAATATTCAGGATAGATAGGTTATGAACGCAGTGTTTTTTGCCTATTCGAAGCTAAGTATTTTTAATAAAATCATTTTTATAGTTGAGTGTTAAAGCTACCGTAGTTTTGAATAAGAGGATCATTATTATAGAAGAAATATGGTTGATAAGGGTTGAGACATCTTAATAAAAGTTGTTAATGAGTTGAAATAGTAGAATTAGACACCATTAAGGATGAAGGAAGTGGATTATACTATCAATGGTTCATATGAGTGGCAAATGCAATATGAAACATTACTTGTGTTGTTGGATAAACGTTAATATTATAACCAATAGACCTAAGTAAGCCTTTTGTACCTAAGATGGTAGGCATTTGAGCATACTACCTCCCACCTAAAATAAGATAATTTAGCATTCTTAAGTTTTGTTTCTAATTAATCTTTTGCATTATTATATTTACAGAGACATGCATATCATATGACATGTATTGTTTTTATGTAGCATTTTCTTAATGAACTCATGACTTACAATGTTTAGGTCTAAAGTTTTCAAGTATTAAAGCTTAGGAAAAAGCAAGAAGAGAAAGATGTCTGAGGCTAATGCAGTATTGTTAGCTTATTTGATTATATAGCACGTTATATGGAATGTGATGATAAAACTTATATAACTTAGCTATAAAACTATGTGAATGTACATGCTAAGTTTATAGAAGTTATCACAATAGTATAATTGTTTATTTATACAATTATATCTCCTTAGCATCTTAAATCTATTTTCATAATAATTTTTTTTCTTGAATTTTATCAATTTAATAATTGAGATCATGTTAAACATACTATGTGAATATGAATGCTAAATATATTTGTAGGCATATAAATATAATTAAGGTGCTATCAGTAGGTTCATTAACTTAGAAAATAGAACAAATCAACTTAAGTTCCTTTGAAAGTTATAGGGATCATAATACTAAGACGTTTGACTAAGTTAACTGCTTCAATTTCAACATCAATTAAAGTTAACAATTTATCTCAAAACTTAATAAGCAACCAATATCAATCAAACTTGACTTCTACTAGCACTAATTCCTTAATTAAGCTCCATATTCATTAGAATCACCTCTTGATATTCTTTTAGTCATTAAACCCCATGCATGTAAATTTGAAATCTTACATCTACTCCTTTTTTTCTCTTATTTTTAAATGGAAAATGAGGGAAATGACAAGAACATAAGAAGAGAAGAAGTTAGAGTAGAAGTAGGCCATCATAGCTATCATAGGTACTATTAGAATAGGGAATTAGGGATGATTGAAATTGGTGATGTGTTGGATTGAAAGATATGAGTGGGAGAGACGATGATGGAATGAAATGTAAAGAGAGAAAAGAGATGTGAAAATGAAACTTCCCTTCACCTTAAGCTATTTATGGTTAGTTTAATTATAAGTTTATCATATTCAATAAAGCTCGAGCACAAAAAAGTCATCCTAACTATGTTAATTAAACTTCATGAGTAAGCTAAAAACACATTATTATTTGTTATATATATTGTTTGGATTAGTAGTTTGATGGGTTCTCATTATTATGATCAATTCTTTTGTACATTTTTGAAATTTCAATTTTATTTCTAGGTTAATTTAATTTCGTGTTTACACACACACACACATATATATATAATATATACTATGAAATTCTTTAATAATTTAAGGGAACCAAAATATTTATTGACTATTCTCTAATTTAGTTAAACATTAGAAACTTGAGTGAAAAATATGGTAATGAATAAAAGATTTCTTCCCTTGATTACCACTAATTGGCTATAATTCACTATTTTTTTTTCCTAGTCTAACATGTTAATTTATGAGGCATCATATGTCATTAGATAAAAAGAAAAGGACTATTTATGATGATGAATTTAGAAAAATCTCATTGTATTCTTGAATCGCATAGCATCAGTCTTTACAAAACTCAGTTTAATGCTTCTTCTCTATCAATAATGTATACTAACTATAATTCGACATTAAGGCTACATGATGATTGCATATGACTACTGGTTGTATGTGCAATGGAGGTTTATATAATATGGAATGTGTAAATTGCAACTTGTCTTGGTCAAGACACTAAGATGATATAATGGTAGTTTTAGTCATTGAGATCC
Source organism: Lumnitzera littorea (assembly GCA_024138015.1). Lineage (NCBI taxonomy): Eukaryota > Viridiplantae > Streptophyta > Magnoliopsida > Myrtales > Combretaceae > Lumnitzera > Lumnitzera littorea. The sequence continues at coordinate 57,170,805 of JAMXBB010000012.1, read as the reverse complement.
AATTTTATGTGGAATAGGTTTGTTGACCAATAACCCATAGTTGGTTATGCATTAGGAAATTCAGAGATAAGCTATCAATGGGATTTAAGCATCGTGTAGGAGAACATTAGGTATAAGGATAGTGAGCTAAACTACCAACAGCCATATATTGGAGGAAAACAATGATGAGACAATTATATTTAGTGTTTCAATGCGAAGCTACTAGAATATGGAATAGGTGAGTCGACGAATCATTATTGAGGCCAATTGTGGGTCGAGAAGTTAGAGTCAATTATCTTTTGTTGATCATCGTAGAGGCATAAAATACATTCAAGTGAAACTTATTGCTAAAAATATCGTACGTGATCATTACTACAAAAATATTGATGGTTACTCCAGTCTTGACCATAACTTATGGATTGGGGGCATCTTCATTTTCTACTATTAAGAATTGATCATTTGGTTAATAAGTTCATGCTGAATCAGTGTCTACTTATAATTGGTTATCTTGATGACAACGTCATCTTTTATCTTAGCACTTGATGGATTTATTTGGCATCAGTTTTATATTATAATTAAACTTGATTATACAAATAACTTTTCACGAACTAATAGAAATTGTGCATTGTCGTATATAAATCTAATGTAAGACATCTTGCAAAATCTTCTCTGTTGGTAAGGCTATGCGGTGGCTTTAGCAATATCCTAAGGTCCTTGAGACGTCACATTTAATTTAAGCAATATAGCAGATAGCGTAAAAGAAATTATCTAAATATCCGATTTTAAGCAATGAATGCAAAAACAAGATCCATGAATAAGAAGCCTATCCAACGAGATCTTATATGCCAATTCTAAAATCTAGTGCTAATCGTCACAATAAAAACTTTTAGTGCTCGGCTCGGATTTATAACATAGTTATTTATGAATGTAATTAGGCTTTATAAGGCTGATGATAAATTATTTTTGTGTATGCCATTTTCAACGAGAAATTAAAAATCGTACTCGTTAAATTTTTAAATTGTGGTTTTACCTCTCTATAACTTTGAAAAATGTGCAAATATTCTCAAGTTATTGCTAAAATGCCGAAAATTATGGAGTTTTAGCCATAGTTTGGGGCTATTTTTTTAAAGGTGATGAAGTGATTAAAACATAATTCACTCTTTTTCTTTCTATGCAGATTTACGACTAATTTTAGGATCAAGTTACAAGTATCATTATTGCAACAAAGTTTATCCAAATTATAAATCAAAAGGGTAAGATTAGCAGCATAAATATATGAAAATAGTCAGTCTTAATGTTCAACTGCTAAATGTTATAAGAAGAATTATGTTTGTATTATCTGCTCTTTTGCCAACCCTCATATTGTATAGTTTACGTAAACCCTTCAATATTGGTTACACAATATTTGCTTCTATTTATGACAAGTTATAATAGAAGGGAACATACAAAAGGCACTATTTCGGAGAAGTGGAATCTACAAAATAATGTTGGAGATCTAGACCTGAAACTCAATTCCATGTTGATGGATCAATATCTCCGAAGTTTTCCCTACCAAGAAATTGATGAATCTCACTTTTCTAGATCCAATAAATTCATGAAACCACTTTCCGAGAACTGGAGAAATGCATACTCACAGTTCTTTTCACTGACATAGAAGGACATATCTACATAAATGAGCATGTTTGACAACTTTCATGATTGAAGATATTAGAAACCATAGACCTAAGACGAAGGTAATCTATTTCCCCAAAGTAGAACTCAACTGTTATAAAAATACGCTTGATATTATCACTTATACCAGAACCTATTGAAAAGGATACGTGATAAAAAGGTATAGAATCAAAAGGATTATCGAACTCAAAAATGTAAAGTGGATTTTAACCTCGATGACATCCCTAGCCAGTATGAGCGACCGCAAGTATAACAGAGATCATGGCAAATATGTATACTAGAGATCCTTTTATGTTTTAAATGAGCAGTTCATATTTTCTATGTTTATATCATGATTCAATTTAGTATTATATGTTTAAATGAACTATTTGATCCTTCTATGTAAGTACTAGCGTCCCTTGATTTGTAGCTATAAATATGTAGGACTTATTTGATGTGAAGACGGAGACATGAGGATCTAAATGACTAACTCAAGATGTCCATGACTTTTAACTGTTTTTCATAGTTTATCATAAATATAGAGAACTAGATTGAATTATAACACAAACATAAATAACTTCTAATTTACATATCCTAATATAGTATCACCAAGTAGATGTATTAGGGTACATCATGACATAGACATATTGATCTATAAATTGAAGATGTAACTCCCAAATATAAAAAGAATGATCAGTCAACTACTCCATCTGTTTTAGAGTAATTAAGAGGTTTGACTTGTAAAACCCTAAATCAAGAAGAAAAGCAAGAAACACTGACGAAAGAGAAAATTTTCATTATATCAAAAAAGAGCACCGGGTGAAGTACAAGAAAGAGCTAAGGTAGCTATGACTTTTAAGTCATTCATAACCCTAATTAATATAGGATTAACCATACACTGGGCTTACATAGAAATAAAATATAACAACCTATAGCAATGGAATGTGGATCACCATCAATAATATAAAAGTTTAACTGAACCTATACGTTCATATCGGTTCATAAATTAATGCAGTAGAATATATTTTGGAAAATCAAAACGTTAGATGAAACATCAGAAGGCATACATCTGTAAATGTCCGACATAGTGGCTAGAGCATGGGGTTTTTGTTCAAACAATTACTTGAAATAATGTAAAACATGTCTTGACTGAGAAAGCAATATTGCTTAGTGTAGTACGTAGTGGACGGTACATAAGACAAAGATAACTTACCGTTCTATTATCCCATGTGATGTAGATTTCATCAACCGTATGCGATATACGATGGTTGGTATACTAAGAACATTTCTCGGGCCTTTTTTTAACTAGCTATGTTAAAACTTTTGTCTAGACATTACGTGGATTTTTACTTCTAAACTCATTTTTTGAATTACTGTCTTCTATTAGCTGAAGATTAAAAAGAAAAAAAGGATAATTTATATGAACATCATAGTTGAAACCAAAATAGGTTAGAAACAAATGAGGTAGTTTTTTCGGTTGTCATAGTTCAAAACGGATTTAGATAGATAAATATTGATAAGATGAAAAAGGGACAAAAAAATAAAAGAAAAAAAGAAAAAAAAGTAAACTCCAAAATATCCATTAAACATATAAATGTTGTTAAATTTTTTATTTTATCGATCACTGTTTTAGCTTTGAGTTAGTAGAGGTAGTTAGCTGACTAGGTAACTGAATTGACAAGCAGGTTTTGGACAGAAATACTACCCAATCAAGCAAATAGCAATCAACTCATTAGTTGATCCACTTAGGCCGCATGATCTACATGCTTGTGAAACATGCTTGCCTATTATTGGATACATATGTAAATGACACATGTCCAATGTTACCGAAACAATCACTGTGCATATTTTCTTTCCAAATAAGAACTACCCCATCAAAAATGTCAAGGACATTTTCGTCCAACAGTGGGATTACTAATCAATTGATGATATAACATGGAGAACCTCCAGGTCCTTGTGTAAATTGAAATATATTCTTAAAAACGCGAAAACACATCCGTACCTGTTTTTGCATCAGGAGAATGCACCACATGATAGGGAAAGATTCATTCCGAGTAATTTGTCCCGTGCATTTCTTAATAACTAAGAAGGTAAATGAAAATTTTGTTTTAGGAACTTTTAGGACATGTTTACCCATGACCAATAAGCCATACATGCGAAGAATCACACGTAATTGGACCTTTTCTCAATCGTCAGACATCCTGCTAAAATAATAATTATTGAAGCAATGCGAGAATGGAACACATAAAGAAACTAAGAAACTAATAATTGCTTCCTTAAATGTTCTACCAATTAGTTTGGAGTTTTTGTGCCTAAGTTTTCTCAAACTTCCTTATAAAAAATTCTCATAAATCATGATCTTTCATCTCGCTAGCTCTAATAGTACATATCTTACGAGTATCAACTTTTAGGGCATTGTTCAATTTAATTGATGCATTATCCTCTCGTTGGACTTTGCAATTAGTCCTACCTGGGAAAGGGATTCTCTAGATGGAGGGTTTAGTTCTGTCATTTGATTAAATTAAGCATCACGATAGTGGCAAAGCTAGTCATTTGAAAAGCGAGATGATTTGAAAATATCAACAGTAAGTTAAATAAAACCAAATAATACCGAAAATTGTTTCAGATCTTTGATAAATTATGTTTCACTCCCCACGTGAACTATTTTGTTCCCATACTTGCATCTCTCCGACCTATAAATTGTGAGGCACATCGATGAAAATTGTTTTAAGCCAAGAAAAATATTCCATACTACGTCTGAAAACCGTCGTCTGTGTATATGCATACAAAATGCTGATTAATTTGCGATGGGAGGTACTAGGACAGCAGAAAAGTTTTTCCCATTCATAGTGTTAGCAATTATCTTGAAATCTTCCACACTATTTGTTATTTTGACAAATATATTAGACACATAAGCACCCATATAATGAAATTGTCCAAGAACTTGTCTCATATAAAAATATATATTCGTGTATGCTTTTGTACGGAAACGCTACGTCAAGTACCCAGTTTTAACTTAATATGTAGAACGTTGTACATGTTCGATTTATGTGATAGAAATTTTGTTGTGATCTTACTATGAATATTGATGTTTGAGAAAAGGTAGTAGTAATAATAATCCTTTTAAATTTATGAGAAGCTGAAAAGAGAAACACAAACATCAAAAATGACAAAAATGTGAGCAAAATCAGAAAGTTTTGAATTAAAGCAGTTATTACACATGAAACAACATAGGAGAGAAAAATCAAGACGGTTATTTTACAAGGCAACGGACAATAACGTTTGTTCTACACTTACTACATCTGACCTTTGAAGGGAAGACCAATTCGATCCTTATGCTGTCAAAATACTCAATAAGCCTGCCGTCCACTTCCGCCACCACCTGAGTTACCTGCCCAGCCATCCACTGGCATCTGCGGCATATTCAGTGGCACGTTAATAAATGGCAAACCCGAAGATGGGTCCGGAAACTGTGGGTTAACACCTCCTCCTGCCCCAACCCCTTGCTGCATCGCCAGCGCTGCCTCTTCCTCCTCCAGAGGCAACCGCTCATACGCCACGTTAGTAAACGATGAAGCAATAACAATAACCGGTCCAGACGCAATCAACGCGCCCACCACGTTGCCTCCAACCACCTGGCCTTGGGACCCAGCGAGGAATATGGTCAAACTAGTTGCTCCTGGTGGCGCTGGTGGAGGAAGGAAAGACCCGGAGAGGGACAGAATCTCGAACCTTCCATGAAGGGTGACTACGGCACCAGAAGCTGTCGGCTGGCGGAGGCTGACGTTGTTGACTGTGCCGCTCCCACTGAGGATGCAGATCCCACGCTGGCGCTTCTGCGCATATGTGGCCACCGACTCGAAGACGTCACAACCACTGCTTACTTCGAGAATATGTGCGCGGAGGGTGTTGGCGCTTTCGCGCGTAATGATAACAGGAGGCTTAGGCTTGTTTTTGGATCCAGGGGGTCGACCCCTAGGGCGGCGCGTGACGACATCACCTGGACTGCCACCGCTGTTGGGAGAAATTAGGTCAAGCCCTTGTCCTTGGCTATTGGTATTGACGGCGTCGTCTTGGGAGGTAGAATATTGGCCTTTGGATCGGTGGTTGTCGTCTTCCGAATCAGGGGGTCTTTGGAGGTGGAGATCAGGTCTTTGTAGCTGATGAACGAAGCGAGTAGCTGAACCTAAGTCCAAGCCAGCATCCATACAAGCACACAACAAAAGGGATACAGCAACACTCACAAAAATTATTATTGTCGAGAAAAAAAATAATAATTATGGGAACTGTTGGACAGCTTAATATTTTAAGGTTAATTTATAATTAAGGAAGAAAAGAGCCACTAAGTTCAAACCCTAGAACGAATAGAAAACAAAAGGAATCGAGTGCAGAGAAAGGGGAGGGACAAGGGGGGCAGAGAGAGAGAGAGAGAGAGAGAATGAAAGACAGACAGCGAAGCAAACGCAGCTATTCTAAAGTACATATCATCGTAGAAAACACTTGTGAAAACGCCCTCTGCTTTTTTATTGTCCTTTTCTATTATCCTTCTTTTGGCTTGATTAAAATAATAAGACTGATATTGGAAGACTTGGGGTTGGAGTATATGCTTTTGCATCTGGGATACCGCATTCCGGGGTATTGCAACTATAATTATTTTGATAACTTTATGATTATTGCTTATATCCGTGATTGTTTTAATAATAAACTTTAATATTATTAAATATTATATTTAATCATATTTTTACTTATCAATACTATGGTTTTGATTAATTTTTTTTCTTTATTTTTTTATGTTCGTTGTGGCACATGTGGTTTAAATAGAAGATTTCCACACTAGTATTGTTTATGGTGACGGTGATTTTGTAGTTAAAGAAGGTTTGCAAACATTAGTAAGGTAAGGTGAGAGGATTGTTGAAAGTAATTTCAACAAGACTATTTTAACACTTAAATCAAATGGGTGTTTAAAGAGATGCAAAAGACCAATATGTGTAAAGAGTTAAACCTCTTATCCTTTTACCTTTCAGATTACTTAGTATTTATAAGAGTAACTAGTGAAATATAGCTGAAAAGTGCACCATATCTTTGAGACACTCTTACCCATATCATAAAAATACACTCTATATATAGTGGAAGAGATCTCAACCCTATTGTATACTGATTGTGGACTTTTCAAATTTGGCTAAACTATTCCCACCTTAACTTTTCTTGACTTGATAGATTGGACCTATACATTGTGGGCTTAAGGGCCTAAGGTCCAATGATTGGAAGATGATAAGAGGTTAGCAAAAGTCTTTTGATCAAGTCGATTGAGTTGTTTGAAGCTCTATGCATGCTCCAAAAAGGTCTTCCTTCATGCTAGCAACTTGATTTTGGTTAAGTGAGCTATGAGTAGCTCAAATTGGGTTTTAAATAGGTCAGTCATAGACTTTTAGGCTCAATCCATACTCCGAAGAGATTGGTTTGAGTTTAGAAACTTACGTCTAAAATAGTCTATTAATAAGTATAATATTTTGGAATTTTTGAAGTTAGTTACTAACATTGATGTGAAATAACTAAATTAAGCATGATATTTAACAATGTCAAAGTTTAGTGTGAACTAAAAAGAAAAAATCTAAAGTTAGCAAGTGGCCATTAGATTATCACCGAGTGGTCTTCTTTTTCACTCGATGTGCCAAGAGCATTTACAAATACACTAGCAACTATCTTGAAAGAACAAGAACATAACAACACACTAAGATATCTCGTGGTTAATTACTTAGAGGTGCGGCAATAAATTAAGATAAGTGTATTCATAGCATGGTTGCCTGGGGTTATTGTGGTCAATTGCTGGAGTTGTAATTATGCTTGGTAATGCCCTAGTTTGTGTTCGTTTTGTGTCCATCCTATTATGTATCACCTACTAAATATTTCATCTTTGAATTTGTGAAGCAAAATTTAACCAGTGATCGACTAAAAAATGCAATGATTTAGCATTTTTATTAGACTACAAAAGCTTTGTAGTATACCATAAATAGTCATAATAAAATTGAGAAACACAATCATCTAATTGCTGAAATTTAAATATGGGCACCAGGACATGTCTTAACATTTTAGGATTTACAAAAGTATTAATATTTTATCTATTTGTCTTTTCATTTTTCGAAATGGTAAGAAACTGATAAATGTGCTTGTGATGTGTCCGAAACTCTATTAGAGATATGTTTTCGATGCTCCTATATGTGCCCATGGTACGTCCGACACTGCATTGCCTTTTGGAGGAGTACTCATGCAACTTATATTGATATAATTCCATGAAATTGTCTAACATTGCACATCCAGGTATATATTTCCAACCGTCTCAAATAATCAATCGTATTATGTTGTGGTTGTGCGAGTCCTGTCGGAATATTATATAACACATACTCAGGTGAAAAACATTTGGCTCATCATTTTTGTCTTAGGGACAACACCACGAGTGCGAGAGCTATGGAACTTTTTACAATTTTACATCTAAACTTTCAACTGACTGGACCAAAAAAAAGAAAAAACATTCAGTGTCTCTATTACTATAACCATTAAGTAGCCAATGCATGTACGACACGTATAATTTCCTATGCATTTAATATACATATAATGAAATTAAATAATATGATATAATATTTAGATAAATTAAGTTAATTAATTAAAAAATTAAAAAAATCAAGAAAATAAAGTGCAAAAATTCAGAAAAACATATTCTACCTACCTAAGGCCATGAGTGGCCAATGCTACTTGGGAACGGTTGCTTAACCCCTTAAGTGGCTAAATCATCTATAGAAATAAGAGTTGGGTTGTAACCAACTTCAAAAAATGAGTTGTTTGACCCATTAAGCAACAATGGGTGACCACTTCTCGCCGACTCCCTTTGGTGAGTAATGGGTGGCTACCCTACTACCATTTTCCAAAGAACATAAAAAAAAGGTTGGAAATCCATATCCTCTTGCAACCTTATTGGATTTTTAGTCTCTTTTCTTTTTCTTTATCAACTAGTCATAGGTGGCTACCCCTTCACCGGAACGGATAGTTATCTTTTGAACTTAATGAGTTTATTTGAAACTTGATGAAGAATAATATAATAATTATTACAACACTATACTTTCTCCTCCATGTAAAAGGAAATGAAAAGTGGGAAATGAGAAAACAAAAAATATGACCTGTATTTGGTACTTTTGCAAACTCATGATTCGTTTCTTCTTTTTGTAAACACATATCCAATGTCTTGTCTTGTCACTATTTATTAATGTTATTCAAAGGACACATGTCAAGTTTTCTAGTTGGTCCATAATAATTAATTTAGTAAAATAATGATGGTCAATTACCCATTCTAAGGTTTCAAATTTTTTTCAAACTTTTTTCTTTTTTCAAAAACCATAGTAACTTCTTGTTGAAATTTTCCATTGCATTTTAAGGACTATCTCTTTCTCGAAAGCATACTAAATATTAGGAAGAAAGATATTTCAATGTATGATTAGCATGTGGCTTGATAGAGATCATTGGAAGATACTAAGAGTAAAGATAAATCCAATCAATGTAGGTGGAGTTCAAAAGCAAATTTGAGTTATGGAAGGTTTGAAAAATTTTAGGGTAAGATTAATTAAGAGGCTAACTCAAAGTTGGAGTTGGAGAAGATCGATTGGGTGGTCATTCAAGAGGTTTTCAATCAGCTATGGTCAATTGGGCTTAGTAGTAGTGGTCATTCTTATAGGACATCAACTTTTGCTTTGTTTGTGGTTTTATTTCTTGGAGTCTAATCTATTTAGTTCAATTTAGGTTGTGCAATTATTTTGATGTCATTTTTATTTTGTTGTTATTTGAAATAGTTTCCAATTTTATTTAAGGGTCCTTAAGTTTTTTGTCCTTCTAGTACTAAAAACTTACATCCTTAAGAATTTAATCAAGTAATGAGAGATTGATTCCCCTTTATTCAAATTTGATGTAGGGAATGTAAGAAAGAAATTTGAAATTTTATTATTTCTTGAATAATTATTTGTAAAGAAATAAGAAAAGATGCAAAGAAGCTATATATATCTAAAAGAAATATAAAAGAATTCCTAAAATATTTATAAGATATCACCTAAAAATAAAAAAAGTCAATAACGAGTTTTATAATATGTTTTTCAAGCTCAAAATGACATTAGCTAGGCCTACTTTGCTATAGTACTTGAAAATCAATCCTTAAAAACATATAATTTAAAAAAAAAATCCTTAAAAACATATAATTTAAAAAAAAAATTTCTTTTTGGATAAAAAGTTATACTTGTTTGAAGCCTAATTAGCAAAACTGCCTAATTCGTCATGTTGACAAGTTTGAACTAAGTTATGGCAAATAGGTTGATTGAATCATTGTATTTCATTCTTTTTTTTTTTTTGACACCTATAAGCATTTGGCAAATAATCATGAATAGCAATTTGTGACCCACTCATAACTAAGTTTTATTTCATTGGTCATGTGTAATATTGAGCATACTAATTCATCTAAATTTGTTTTGTTTCCTTTATCCCATAAATGATAAAAACCTTAAAATAATTATCATCTTTCTATTATAAACTGTAAAAATGTACAAAGACATAAATTGATAATTTTCTTAGTACATTTGTTTACGTGTTAGTGTGGTATCAAAGTTAGTGATATGCATCCTCTTGAAGATTATTGTAATTGCATATTTCTCTCATTCTTGAGATTTGGAGTTTTGAATTTTGTAGCATGAGTTGTTGGTAGTATTGTTTATAGTAGCATTGAGATTTGATTTTTTTTTTTTTCCCTTGAGTTGATATTGAGTCAAAATAAAATGTTTAAGGACAATGTTAATAGTGGTAAGATGGGAAGACAAAAAGGAGAGAAGGAAGATGTACTATTGATAAGATTGCCTATCTAATAAGAACAAATGAATTGAATGTAAAAGTTATTAAAATCTATTATAGACAAGTTTCATATGTAAAGTGATAAGGATCGAGGCCTAAGGAAGCATCCTTTAGAAATTAGGTGGAATATAAGCTTTAGGAAGACAAAGAGAAGAAGAAATTAACAAGATTAGGAGAAACAACACTTGTGTTGATTTTATCACCTACATACTATTGAAGGAGAAGAGAAGGGAGGTGACTCCGAGAGGTATACAGAGTGAACAAGTTGTGCCCCTACCCATAATCTTGTAATGACCTTTTATAACTATCTAGTTATGTTGTTTTACATAGATGCAATATTAAAGAACATGTCATACTTCTTTGTTGGGAACCGTATGTCACGTGATGAGTATTCACTAACTCTCACATGTAGCACTTAAACTCTTTGGGTACACTCTCTAAAGGCTAAGTCAGCTTTCTTGCCCAAAACAGACTAGAATACACTGATTGAAAGAAAGAGAAAAGTATTTAAGTAAGAATATTTCTTGTATATCTAGATAAATTACAAATGAGGGGGTTATCACCTTATATATAAGGGGCGTCCATTAATGCATGGCCAAGACTTAATTGATCTAACAATTACAATACAATCTCATCTACCTTACTCTACCTATCCTTATCTACCAAGGTTCAATGTATCTAGACACTTCTAGTATATTCCATGGAGTGAATTAGACCTTGATTGTGGACTTTATATACATTGAACCTCTTTACATAATGTACAAAAGTGAAAAATGGGCTTTGGCAACAGCTTGTGACATTTTCCCCTACTTAAATTGGCAATGTCCCCATTGTCTTTCGCTCACTGGAGAACTCTTCCACCAAGTGTCCAAATAGAATGCAGTCCATGGCGTTTTCCCTAGTGGCTTCACTTTGGGGTAGACCTTTCCATTTTACTAAGTATTCGGAGCAAGACAGCTGGCCTAGATCTCATGTTAGGCATCCTTATAGGATCTTCTCTACCTCTCTTTCACCTTCTTGCCTTATACCTTAAGTGAGCTTCATTCGTATGGTTGCTAGGGTCTCCCTCCTTTCAATTTGGCATACCCTACAAGTGTCCACAAAGGTTTCTACGTCTTTTGACATCTTTAACCAATGGAACTTATCTCCTACCCTTACTAGTGTTTGGTAGAGATCTAGATGAGTTGGATCATTTGGATGGTGATGCCTCTCTATGATTCTCATTTGAAGGTCTTTATGATTTGGGACATGTATCCTTCTTCCCTTATGATAATGCAACCCATTCTCCATCCAATATTTCTTAGTCTAGCCTCCTTATTCTAGTACTAGTCTAGCATGAGGATCATGGGCTATGTTTTCATTAATCATCTCTAGTACCTTCCCAAGCTCTAGGTCCTTTGCTTCTTAGGCTAAGGTATTTCTATCTTCATTTATAAAGTTTTCCTTCCTTAAATCCACTTCTCTTCTCAATGGCTATAGCTTGGGCTCTTCCTTGGGGCTCTCTACTAGACTCTTTCCATTTGCCTTAGGCATCTCATGTGCCTTTGGTTTTGACCTCTTTAGACTTTAGTCCTTAATGTTCTTTTCTCTTAACCCATCAGCATCCTACATAGAACATAAAAGCTTTCTAGCTCGATTAGGGTTACGGCTAACTGGTACCATGCATTACTACCCCTCATTCATGATGACAATGTAGTTTGCAAATAGGGCAATTTAAGCATATACCTAATCAAAGAAGTACATGTTGATGACTACTTTGTAGTCATCCAAGGGGAGCACCTCTAGCTTCACCTTTCCTTTCTTCTATCTTAATTGGAAGTCAACATTACAAGCTACACCCATCGTAAGGACTTCCTTTGAGTTCACACTTTTTAGCCTTCCCTTACCCCTTTAGATCTTGAGGCTAAATTTGTCAGTCACCTCTTGAGAAATAATTATATCAATCACTCTAATGTCCCTAAGGTATTCATCTTTCGATCGGCCATTACAACTTTAACATAGATCAAGCTTTAAGCCTCCTTGGTGTTTGTATTGAACCTAACCAATTCAATACTCCAAGCTTATGGTTGGATTTACCCTCTTCTTCTTCCTTTGATGCCACTAAGGTCGCTAACTTGTTTCAAATGGAACAATCCCTTAACTTATGTGCCCCTTTACACATGAAGCATGATGGTCTCCCCCTAGGATATTCCTTCTCTTCCATTAAAGGCTTTTCCCTTTGTGCATGGTTTTTATCCCACCTTCCTATACTTGCATCTCCTTTCTCTCTAACTTCCCTACCTCTTCCATGGCTACCCTCTATTACCTCCCTTCGAGGTTGTTCAATCAATTTAAACTCTATGAGGTTCTCAACTGTAGCTATGGCCTAAGCTAGAGTCTAGACTCCTTATCTCTCTAACTCTATTTAGGCCCAACCCTGTAAGCCATCATAGAAAGTGAACATGGTATCCTTGTCACTCATGTCAAGAATCTCCAATAGCAATTCTGAAAATCCCTATACATATTCTTTGATAAATGCCTTATGTTCTAATCGCCTCAACTTAGCTTGAGCATCCCTCTCAACATTATTAGGGTAGAATTAGGCTCGTAGCTCTAACTAGAACTCTTCCCACATTCTAATCTCCTCGACCCCTTGTTGGGCTCCATCCACCCTTCTTCTCCACCATAAGGTGGTCATATCAACCAAATACTTAGGAGCTACCCTTAACCTTAAGGCATCATCTAGGAAACCAATTGCATCAAAGTATTGCTTTAGGCTCTAAAGGAAATTATCTATCACCCTAACATTTCGAGAGACATTGAAGACTTTAGGCTCAAGCATGTCTATCTATGCCATAGCCTTAGCAAGGTTCGATCCATACCTCATGTCAAAGCATTATAGGACCCAGGTGCTTAAATCTCTTAATTCCTTCCTTGATGAATTCACCATTTCTTTTTAGGGTGTATCTCGCCTTTACAGATCACTTGTAGCTTGGTTCAAGGCTATCAGCATCTTGCTTAGGAGTTCCTTCTCTAAGCCTCTCTCAACATCTTGAACTTGATCCAACACATCGATTGTAACTATCTCTACCTTAGCCATCCTTACTTCAATTGAAGCTCAATTTTGTTAGATTTTCCCCTTAATGGTGAACTCTTGATCCATCATAGAAGTCAAGGGGCTTCTAGCATACTCAAAGGGGATGTCAAAAGTACTTACTCCTACCATATCTTCCAAGACTCTTCTTTGATACCAAATGTCATGTGATGAGTGTTTACTAGCTCTCACGTATGGTACTTAGACTCTTCAGGTGTACTTTCAAGAGGCTAAGTCAACCTTCCTCCCCAAAACACATTAGAATACACGTACTGAAAGAAAGAGAGAAGTACTCAAGTAAGAATTTTTCTGGTATTTTTAGATATATTACAAATGAGGGGGTCACTACCTTATATACAAAGGGGCCCCTATTAATGGATGACCAAGATCTAATCGATCTAATAGTTACAATACAATCTCATCTATCCTACTCTACCTATCCCTACCTACTAATGTTCATTATATCCAAGCACTTGTAAAATATTCTATAAAGTAGACTAGGCCTTGATCGTAGGCTTTACATACATTAGACCTCTTTACATGATGTGCAAAAGTGAAAAATGGGCATAAGGAATAGCGTGTAACACGTACATATTATGGCGACTTTATTTATTTATTTTTATTTTGAAGTATACAAACATATATATTGTAGACACTCTATTTTTGCTCATCTTTTAATTTTAATATTTCTTAATTTAAAAATATAAAAAAATTTTGAAATATGAAAAAAGAGAACTTTAGGAATAATATATTTTTTAAAGAAAATAAAAACCTTAGGTTTTTAGCATTGTTAAGTCATAATAAATGGGTCATCTTATTTTTCAAGGTTGGATAGCATCTAAGTGCATAACCATTAAAATTGAACTTGATTTGAAAATTAATGTTAGGTTAAGGTTTAGGTTTAGTGTGATAAATAAATAAATAACTAAATATGTAAACGAATGTGCCTAGCATGATTTTGTTGCCTGTTTCTAGAAGCCCTAAAACAATTTCAAACTAGACAAGCCTAGGTGTCATTCGCTTGTTTTTCTTTTTTTCCATTAAGCACATGTATTACACGCACTGGCCTTAGCGTGTCCATACATGCTATACGTGCCTAGCGCCTAGTATGATTTTGTTGCCTCTTTCTTGCGATTTCTCATCCTTTTCCTGGAAATTCCTTCCTCTTTCTAGCTCAATGGCTCATGTTTAAGCCACTTTTTGACATGATTTCCACATGATTCCACCTGAATTCTTTGTAGAATCGTGTGGTACACATAGCTTACTCTAAATTGGACCCAAATTCTTATCCAAAAACAATCATTTATTGGGTCAAATATTAAGTCAAAAACTTAAAAAAAGCTTAAACGGCCAATTGATCGAGCTTCATTCAAACTCTAATGATGAATTTCAAAAACTTAAAAAAAATCTTAAATAGACAGTGTTGATTAAACTTCATTTAAGATCCAATAATGCATTTCAAAGTTTGTAATTGACTCAAATAGTAAGATTAAACTCTAAAAAAAGCTTAAATGCATAGTGTTGATCGAGCTTCATTCAAGCTCCAATAATGAATTTCAAACCTTGCAATTGACTCAAATGGCAAGATTAAACTCTAATAAGTATGTTTTGACTGAAAATTAAACAATTTTTATTTTCAAATCTCACATTGAATTTGTTCAAAAACACATGCATTCAAGATTGGATTTTTGGTGTTTAGCTACTTTCCATCTTTGATTAAAGCCCCAATACTATAAACTAGAGCTCAAACAAGTAGTTTAGACATCAATCCCTACTCATCTCTTCCCCATTCACTCGTCCTAAGCTCTCTCTTTCTCTAGCGCTTTCTTCTCTCTCTCTTTCTCTCTTTAGAATATATCTTCTTGAGTGTTTTTTTTTTTTTTAAATTTTGAAAGTCATCACTTTGGTGAGCTTCTCCAAGTTCTAAGCTCACCAAAAACACTACCCCCATGGCTCGATTTCCCTAAAACGTCGTAAACCACCACTACCATCACCAATCATCAAAAACCACCAAATCCTCTACTATACCCCAAGGCACTAGTGGCAAACCCTTTTTATCAATAAAAATCACATAAAAGTGTGATTTCCCATCCAAATTGGTGCTTAGAAGTTACTGCCTGTTATTTTTTCGATTGTTGTGGTTGAAGATTAGTTAAGGATTTGGGGCAACCCGATTCGCCCAAATCAACCAGATATCCTACTCACAAACTAGCTCCCTAAATCATGCTAGTTTCTAAATAAAAAGTATTAAAAAAAGATTTTTCCAACATGGAGCTAGCCATTATGGTTTTTCTTTGTTTTCTTTCTTTTATTTTAACCCTTTATCATAAAAATTTTTCATAACTTTTTCTCCCTTTAAGAAAGGTGTCTATTTTTTTGTTAAAAAAAAAAACATGTTTGTTAGAAAAAAAAATGTAAAATTTTCCTTTTTTTTCTTTCTTTTTCACTTAGAAAAAAATAAAAAAGCTTTGAATTTTTTTTTTAATAACACCCTTTTTTCCAAACTTAATGCTTTTAGAAATTGTTTTAAAAAATTATAAAAATATTTTTTTTCCTCTCTTAGAAAAAGTTACCTTTCTAAAATAAGAAAACAATAATGAATACTTTTTTTTCCAATACTAGGGCATTTAGAATTTTCTAAAACATAATTGCTCCAAATTAGGAAATTTTTATTATTTCCTTAAAATAAACCAATTAAAACATAAACTCAACCATTTTTAAATCTAAAATAAACTAATCATCTAATGTTTTCTGACAACAAACTGTAGAAGTTTGATCCTAAATAATAGAGTACATAACCATCCGTAGACAAATACGGGACAACTTAAAATATGTAAAAATTTATTTTTCCCTTTTGTAAATGATTTTCAATTTTCTCCATATTTGTAAGTAGATATATTTTTATCTATTTACTTGTAAATAGAAATTTTTTTAGAAAGGGCAATTTGAAAAAACAATGTTAAAGTCAGAAGGTTAAGGTAGTACCCACTATGGTTTAATAAGATAGCCCCTAAACTCAAGAAGTCTAGTTTCTCAAAATTTTTTCTTAAAAAAGTTTTCAAATACGCAGGTTAGTGGATAAATTAGAATCAATCCACCTAATTGGCTCTAATTTAATCACATTTCCTAGTTTTATCGAGTGCCAACTCCAAAATGCTGTTCTTAGAAAACACTAAGTTTTCTTTAATTTTAGTTGAAGGTTTAAATTAAATAGGTGTAAAATTTAATTTAAATCAAATTAAGGAAAACTATAAAAACAAAAAATTTAAGCTTAATAGCTTGCCTATTCTATTAGAGACGTTAAGAGGGTTAGCTACTTAAACCTTTCGAAATTAAATTTATTTTTCAAATTACCTAAGTTAAATTGTAATTTAGGCTTGTAAATATTTTTAAAATGTAAAATAGTTGTATTAACCTTTTGTAGGTTATAGCTAACCTATGCTTTTATTGGGGGGGGGGGGGGGGGGAGTGGGGGTGGGGTGTACATAGTAAATACAATCAAAACTAGGTTGTCTTAAGACTTTAAGATGAGGGCTATTGTGTAAGCTTTAAATGTTGTAGGGTGATTACTTTTTAGGGTTGATTAAGCTACCTCACTTAAGTTTTGATATGACTAAGGAAATGTTTCTTTGAAAATGTGTGAGGCCATGGAACTTGAGGACTTTGAGAACCCAATCTTCTACATATGTGAAACCCCTTTTCAAAAGATTGACAAGAACTCGTAATGTGGCAAACCTAAAAAAAAAAAAAGAAAAAACTTGCAATTATGGAGCCCTTGTAATTTGCTTGTATTTTTCCTTGTAATTACCATTGTAACATGTTTGTTGTAAATTTCCTTGTAAACATTTTGTAGAAAACACATGTAAGATTAAAATAGGCTTTTAATGTAACATTTTTTTTTTTTTTTGTAAAAATGGCTAGCTTTACTTAAGTTGCTTTTAGAGAGATCCATGTCCACTAGCCTTAGAGATGCCAATCATCACTTGAGAATTGGCTTTAGCTCTTGAACCTAAATAGTCAATAATTCATTAAGAGTAAGGTTGGGCCTATCCTATCCCTGCAAAATATCACTCCAAACATTACTCTAATATGGGCTTTGGTGCATTTTTGGGAGCTCGAAGCTGTCACCTTCTATTTTAGCCTACGTAAGCTAAGCCCATCAATCGAAGAATACTCCTTATTACTCCAGGCTCTAACTATTACTGATGACATCTATATGCCAGATCTTAAGGTTGCTATACCAATAGATTTTTGTGAGTTGTTGGGAGTAAGGAAAATCAAAATAAACTTGGTTGTGGTTAAAGGGAAAGCCTTTAAGATGGGTGGCGTTATTACATGGCTCTCCATTGAGTTGAAATATAAGGAGAAATGGGATATATCAAATAAACACTTATATCTTAGTAATACTCGGTACCATCCTATTCCTAGATGGAGCACACCACATTCACTTTAGGGTAGCAGAGTTGGTATCTTAATTCTTAGAAAGAAAGTCATACATACCTACTCTCTTGGCTGAATAGATTTGTTCACTAAACTACCCTAAAATGGCCTTAATCGTGGTCTGGTTTGTCAATCACATGAGAAGCCATTAAATAGACTTTAATCAGGTCGAGTTCACACAATAGTATGACCTCATCAAATCCTTTGAGGAACGAAGCTAGTTACCTAAAAATATCGTTACCTATCATTAGGTTTACAATTTTTAGAACATGCAAGCTGATGAGATACTTTTGATGGCAAGAAGGTATTTAGGTAATAAGATGATCAAAGGATGTAAAGGCTTTGAAGTAATCCCTTTAATTGGCCTCAACACTTACACTAGGTACTATCTAGCTATAGTAATCCAACAGGCTAGACCCCTTTAAGTTTAGGTTCAAAAGCCAACACTTGACCTTATCATAATTAATTTCCATGACCTTCATATCCTTAAAGCTAACATGGTAGCCAAACTTTTAGATATTAAGTCTCTTTAGTGTAAAAGGGTAACCACCCCTATTATTAAAGGGATGCTAGGCAAATCTTAGGCAATGAAGGAATTTATATAATGCTAGCTTAAAAAATTAAGGGAAGAGTCAGAGATGAAGGAAAAAGAAGAAAACTTTTTTAAAGCCACACCAAAGAAGCTAAAAGAAGGAGAGCAAGATCTGAAGGCCTGAAGTGAAGAATATCACCAAAGGATAAAGGCCTTGGATGCATAATTTAAGAAGGCTAGGGGTAAAATCAAGAGTTAAAGGCTCTTAGAGTTTAGAAGAGGAAAAAGGTTAAAGCCGAGCTAAGTCGTTGGTAGAAAAAAAGAGCTTAGGTCTTAGGAATTTTCTTTTTAATGTAATATAAACAAATAATGTAAGCTCTACAAATTGAGAGAATAAATAAACTAAAGTATTTTTGCCACATTATGAGTTTCTTGCCAAGTTAAATTTCTTTATATCTGTGTGCTATACATTTAAGCATTTGTTTCTTTCCTTTATTGTAAAAAGAAAAAAATAGAAAAAGTATATGATTGTGCTAACTTGTTATGAAGTGTTCTTACTAAGTTTCAAAAATAGCTCCTAAATGTCATTTCATTCAAAGAAGTCTAAACAAAACTCGCTCTTAAACCAGAATGGCCAACAAGGGAAATGATAACATCAACAATGTCAACCTTGAAGGCACCGATCCCACTAAGCTAAGGATTCACTCTTAGAGCAAACTGTAGGAAATATTGCAGAGCAGATGAATTTCCTTGTCAATAGAATCATCTCACTCAAAGCTATAGCACTGTCAAATGAAGAATACTCTAAGGCCTACTATGGAAAGATTGTTGAGGCTCCATCCCTTCAAGTAAAAGAAAGCTATCCAAAATTCAATCAATCTTTTGAGTCTTTTGAATGAGAAGTGGTCTATTCGAAGGTCAACCCAACTTTTGAACCTAACACGTACTCATTCCTAATCAACACGAGTCCATTTAACTTAAGCTAACCAGGACAGTTTCAAAAAGTTGGAAGGGAAGCTACCCAACAAATCACTAAAAAGATGAAGGCTCTTAGAAGCTAAGATGGTTTTGAGCAAGCTGGTATCATAGATTTCTCTAAGTATAATATTTGGAGCTATCTTAAGAAGTTCAAAGTATTAGAATTTGAGAAGTATAATGGGAATGGATGCCTTAAGTTACATACTAGGTTGTATGTGTGAAATATGGGCAAGTACATATAGTATGACCAGCTTATGGTATAAACTTTTTAAGATAGCTTGATTGGTTTAGCTCTAACTTAGTATTCCTAACTCAACTTAAATTAGGTAAATACATAGGAGAAACTTGCTAGGGTGCTTTATGAACAATATAAGTTCAATGTTAAAGTGGTACCAAACATGATGGACTTGATTGCCCTATGGAAAGAGAATAATGAATCATTCAAAGAGTACACATAGAGATAAAGATTGCTAGCTATAAGGGTATCTAGCCTCATGACTGAAAAGGTGCTAACCTTAGCTTTTATTAATACTCTAAAAAAGCCTTATTTCTCTCACTTGATTGGGTAAGCCTCATCTAGTTTCAAAGAGGTGGTAGAAGCAGGGTACATGATTGAAAGTGCTATTTCCTCTAGTAAACTTCAAGAATCATCAAATAAGAGATTAGCTTTGTTTTCTTTGAAACTAGCTATAAACAATCCTAAAGAAACCACTATCAATGTGGTAAATTCAAATGCTAGGCCTAATACCCAAGTCTCTTTCAGAATGAATCCCCCATAAGTTTAGCAATAGTTCATAAGTCATCCTTAGGCCAATAGGGCCCTAAGATAGTTCACCATAATACTAGTTCCTCTCAGCTAGGTCTTCGAGAAGCTAAGGAAGGATAACTTGATCCAGTTTGAGCTCGCCAATGGAAGAAATAAGCTAAGGGCTTTTTTTTATCCTAATGTGAAGTGTAAATATCATTAGGGGTAAGTAGATCATTCGATTGATATGTATTAGAGGTTGAAAAACAAAATTTAGGATTTGATTGATGAGGGCTCTATTCAATTGGATTTCGTAGAAGCTCCAATTCCAAATGTCAATAATAACCTCCTACCTAACCACAGCCTTATTATCAACATGAATTTTTATGACTCAGATTTTTCCATCAACATGATTGGTTCAGACCAAAAACACTAAGGTTTTGAGTTTTACAAGTCCGAAGAGAAACAAGTGCTAAAAGCCAAGGGGTACACTTTCTATGTACTGCCCCATTCAATTACTAGGCAGTTAACCAAGCGCAATCAAGTTATTTTATTGGTGGGATTATTAGGTCTGGTAGGGTATATGACCTAAAAGAAGACCCTAGAAAGAAGAATGTATTCAAGAAGATACGTAATAAATGACTAAATTTGAGGAGGGGTTATTTGCCTTCTCGAAAGTGACTAAGTCAAGTGAATATAAAATAATGGATTGGCTCACCATGACTCCAACATAGATATCACTCATAGGTTTGTTGATGGCATCTAAATTGCATCAAGAAGCTCTATTCTAAACCTTGAGGGTGGTTAAAGCCCCTCATGAAATGTCACTAAAAGAATGGGACTAATCACTAACTTTATCCTTACCATGGATCAAGTTTGTTTCTCTACTAAAGAATTAGGTGAAGAAGGTAACCAACACGTTGAGCTACCTTTCATTGTGGTGAGAAGTAATGATATAATCATAATCAAAGTCTTTATTAACAATGGTCATCACTAGATGTCTTCCCTCTTACTACCCTAAAGCTGTCGGGTGTTGCACAACTATGATCAAATCAAATTTTTCAATAGTTAGGGCTTTTAGCGGATCTAGAAGAGAGAACATAGGGGAGATTGATTTGTTAGTTGGCATTGGCCCTTAAGCTTCTAACATTTGGTTCCAGGTTCTAGACATCCTAAGGTCCTTCAACTTGCTCTTAGGAAGACCTTGGATCCATGTAACAAGTGCTATACCTTCGAGTTTTCATCAGAAGGTTAAGTTTATCTCAAATGGCTAGGTTATAAAAATTCTAGAGGATCAAGATTATGGAATCTATAAGGAAACGACCATATCTAACATAGGCATTAAGGAGTAGGAGGACTTTAGGCTCTAAATGTTTAATGAAATGTAAATGTTTACCAATCCTAAGGAAAGAAGGAATAAGAAGTTAAAGTTTAAAGAAGGCTAGATTGATACTTACATCCTTAGCTACATCCCAACTTTGGTGGAAGAGTTTCAAAATAAGTAAGTGAAGGGTAAGAGAGGTTATAGATTGTATCATACACCAATGACCTTTCCACCATTAAGTAAGACATTTATCCAAGTTGATGCTAAAACCTAGCAATTTTCAAAAGAAAACACCCCCAGCAAAGTTGAATTGGTAAGTTTACCCCATATGCTCCACCAACATTTGAATAAGTGGTTCTCTATTCCTATGAATAGCAATAAGTTAACTCTAGGGTAAAGGGTGGACCATAATCTAGTATTTTTTATGAGTTCTACAATAATTATTGTTGTTCTTTAAATGTACTTGTGAGAACCTTTGATTTTAATAAAATATAAGTTCTTTGTCTCCATTATGCTTCATTTCTCTTTATATATACTCTCTTCCTTTATACACTTTTTTCTCAAATCCAATGCCCTAAATGAAAGCTAGGGATAACTTACGTAGGTAGATGATGAAAATATTAATATCACTTTCAACCCTATTGGGTTAGTCGTTGTGATTGATGTTGATGACTACATTGAAATATAAGGGAGCTGGTAAAAACGTGAATTGGGTAAAATTTCCATTGATGAGCCAACTAAAACTATTAATATAAGGGCCAATGATAACTCGATGAATTTAAAGATTGTGGAGAACTTGAAAGAAGAGCAAAAGGCATAATTAACCATGTAGTTATCTAAATAACAAGACATGTTGGCATGGTCCTATGAAGAAATGCTCGAGGTAGATCCATCAATTGTAGTTTATCACTTTCCTATGCCTAAAGATATCAAACCTAAGAAATAAAAGCTAAGAAGATTCCAACCAGACATCTTGTTAAAGATTAAAGAAAAAGTTAAAAAGCTTCTTAAGGTCAGTTTCATCAAAGTTTTTCGATTATCCTAAATGGATGGCTAATATTGTACCGATAATAAAGAAGAATGGGAAAGTCAAAATGTGCATGAATTTTTGGGACCTTAATTAGGTAACACCTAATGATAACTTTCCTTTACCCTATACAAATGTCTTAATCGATAATAAAGTTGGAAACCATCTTTTCACATTCATGGATGGTTTTTTGGGATATAATCAAATCAGAATGTCCGAAGAAGATAAGACTAAGTCAACCTTCATCACAACTTGGGGTATTTTTTGCTACAAGGTAATGACATTGGGACTTTAAAATCCTAAGATAACCTACCAAAGAGCGATGGTCATAATCTTTCAAAACATGATGCACAAAGAGGTGGAAGTATACGTTGATGATATGATTCCAAAATCCAAAGAAGGAGAGAACCACATAGATAACTTGTGGAAGTTATTCGATAGATTAAGGAAGTTTTAGTTGAAGCTAAACCTCAAGAAGTGTACTTTTAAGGCAACATTAGGGAAATTACCAAGCTTCATAATTAGCAAAAGGGGCATTGAAGTAGATCTTGATAAAGTTAAAGTAATACTCAACATGCCGTTACCACATACACTTAGAGAAGTTAAGAGGCTCATTAGGTTAGTTAAACTATATAGATTGGTTCATATCTTAGCTTACAGACAAGTGTTGCCCTCTATTCAAGATACTAAAGAAGAATGTTGATATAAAGTAGGATGAAGAGTGTGAAGAAACCTTTACAACAATCAAGAAAGACCTTATGAAAACTTTAGTTCTAGTAGCTCGTAAACTTAGGAAGCCATTGTTTCTATACCTCACTATATTACTAAAGTCTATAGGATGTATGCTTGGCCAAAAAGATGAAAAAGGAAGAGAGAGGGTTATGTATTACTTTAGTAAGAAGTTCATAGAAGGGAAATGGAAATATTTTGAGATTAAAAGAACATGTTGTGCATTAATTTGGATCATGCATCGACTCACACAATATTCACTTTATTACCAAATTTAGTTGCCAACACAACATGATCCCTTAAAGTATTTGGTAGAGAAACCAGCCCTAATTGCTAGGACCTCAAAGTGGCAAATGTTAC
This sequence comes from Lumnitzera littorea, assembly GCA_024138015.1. Taxonomy (NCBI): domain Eukaryota; kingdom Viridiplantae; phylum Streptophyta; class Magnoliopsida; order Myrtales; family Combretaceae; genus Lumnitzera; species Lumnitzera littorea. The sequence continues at coordinate 57,147,088 of JAMXBB010000012.1, read as the reverse complement.
TATTAGAGTTTGATACCACTTATGTTCATTAACATTTAGTCAAGGGGCAAGCCTTAGCAAATCAATCAACAAAGAATCCTCTTGAAAATACTCCCTAAGAAGTGTAAGTTGGATTTTCCAATGAGGTTATCTTGATAACTGAAGATGATTTTGATGGAGAAACAAATGAAAAGTCCCCGAAATGGAAAATGTTCTTTAATGCAATTACTAATGTGGCTAGTTGTGGAATTGGGGCAATACTAATATCTTTCGAAGGTACATAGTTCCCAATGACTGTAAGGCTCATTTTCACGTACATCAATAATATTGTTGAATATGAGGCATGTATTATGAAACTCAAAATGGCCTTGGATAAAGAGATATGAGAATTAGAAGTATATGGGGATTCTTCACTGATTATATGCTAGGTTCAAGGTGAATATAAAACAAATGACCCTGAACTGGTACCTTATCACTAGCACTTGACTGAATTATTGGACAGGTTCGAAGAAATTACATTTACATACATCCCAAGGACTTAGAATCAATTTGCTAATGCACTAGCCACTTTGGCATCCGTGATTTACATAGTTAGCAAGGTAGAAATTCAACTACTTAATATAGAATCAAAGAGAGGCCTATTTTTTGTCTAACAATTGAGGATACACATGATGAAAAGCTTTGGTACAATGATATCAAGATGTTCTTACAACAAGACGTATACCTTAATAAGGCTGAAAAGAAGGATAAGAAGATGATTAAGAGACTGCTTACCCAACTCTTAATATGCGAATCTACCTTGTACCGGTGATCACTTGATAGTATACTTTCAAGGTCTATAGATGAAAGAGAAGTTGAAGTTTTGATTTAAGAAGCACATGAGGGAATATGTGGCTCCTACATGAATGGCTACTTATTTACCAAAAAGATTATGAGGTTAGGATGTTATTGGTCAACTATGAAGGATAATTGCATCAAGCTTGTTAAGCACTACCACCTGTACCAGGTCTATGTGAATAAGATAAATGCCTCGCATTAGGAGTTACATACATTGTCTACATTGTGGTCATTTTTAGTATGGGGCATAAACATCATTGACCTGACTACTCCAAAGGCATCCAACGAACATCATTTCATACTGGTAACAATTAATTATTTCAGTAAGTAGATTGAGGCCTCATCTTAATCAAAAGTTTCGAAAGGAGTTGTGGTCAAGTTCCTTAAGAGAGACATTTTAGCTCGATATGGGACTCACAATCGTTATCAATAATGGTTCAAATCTCAACAACAAACTCGTATTGAAATTGTGTCGGCTGTATACGATCATCCATAGGAATTCCACTCCTTATCAACCTTAGATGAATGGGGCTATAGAAGTAGTTAACAAAAATCTCAAAAGAATCATTGAAAAGATGGCTATTACATATAGAGATTGGCATTAGATGATACCATTTGCACCAATTGCCTATTGAACTTCTATCAAAATATTAATAGGGGCAACACCTTATTCCTTCGTATATGGCACTGAAGTAATATTACTGGTGGAAGTTAAGATCCCATCTCTCAAAGCACTAGTAGAAACTCAATTAGATGAGGTTGACAGGGTAAAGAAGTGCATCAAGCAATTGACTTTGATTGATGAAAGAAGATTGATTGTCTTATGTCACAATCAATGCTATCAACAAAGAATGGCTCAAGCTTTCGACAAGAAGGCATAACCCTAGAATTTTGAAGAGAGTGACATGGTATTGGAAAGGGTTGTCCCTAGTGATAGGGATCAAGAGTCAATTATACGCTCTCGAGCTCGTAGGCTTGCCTAGTTGGCTCGTTGAGTAGTTTGAGGCGAGCTAAGCACTGAAGAGCAGTGCATTCCTTAATCTAACTTGCTGAGCTACTTCACTCTCTATGTCATTTAGGAAACTATTGAGGTGACCAATCAACATGTCGAGCCGACCCCTCCGCAACAAACACCAATCCAAGCATTGAATCAGGAATATAGCCAACCACATTAGTGTTGAGGCCGAGCTAACAATTATTAAGAGTCGATCATCCGAAGTCAACTTGAAAATGAGTTGCCCACTAAGTTAACCCCGGTCCACTCCTAACTACCTGAGCTATTGAACTGTCGATGCCGACCTTACCTGATTAGAACTCGCCCCTACTTAGATAACAGTATCATAGAGACCATAAAATGACCAAACTGTATGTACATTGTTCTTTTTCTAACATCTGTATTATCCTTTCTAACAAAGGACGTTCTTTTTGTAAGACTACATTAATATCTCTATAAATTACTCTCCCTTTTTCCTTAGCTAGCAGGGATCCTTTTCTGTAATTTCCTATAACCTAAGATTTACCCTAATTGGGTACTATAAATACTTGTAAATTGTAATAGTTGCAAGAACAACATATAGAGAATACACTGAACCTTTACACTCTCTTGAGCTAAGTGTTCAAGAACGACATATAGAAAATACACTGAACCTTTACACTCTCTTGAGCTAAGTGTTCTTGATACGGATCTACGGATGAACACACGAACCTAGTATCACGTGTAACCAAAGGGATGGGTCTAAGTTGCATTGAAAAATAAATGATAATCGAGAGTGAGCAAGGGTTCTTGTACACTGACAATGGATATGACATACTAATTCCTTACACGAGTTCATGTTACACTTGATATGATGTACAAGTATAGACAGAAGTCACTTACCACTAGTCTACGCTCGAATGGGTTAGATAAAAGTGGCTCAAGAGTAAGCAAGAGATCACTTAGCTCAAGAGAGGGTGAAAAGTCCAGTATATTCTTCTATTTATCCCCTTGTAGTTGTTACATTATGCGATTATTTATAGTACCATATTAGGATAAGTTCTATGTTATAGATAATTACAAAAAAATGAATTCCTATTTGTTAAATAAAAGGAAAATACTTTACAGGAAAGTACAAAATTGTGCACAGCAAATGTCATTTGTCAGAAAGGACAGTAATGTTGTTAGTAAGGACAGCGTACATGCATTTTTACTGTGATTCTAACAATGTTGTGATCTAAGTAGAGGTAAGCCTCTATTTAGGCCTATTCAATGTTAGAAGGGGCAGGATTGGGGTTGGCTTAGGGATGACTCATAGTAGGGTCAAACTCAAATTGTTGGCTCCTAATAGTTATTAGCTCGACCTCGGTACTGTGGAGATTGCTGTATTCAGATTTGGCACTTAGACTAATGTATAGCGAAGGGTTCAATTCAGCACAATAGCTGGTCACCTCAGTAATGCCTTGGATAACATAGAGAGCAAAGTAGTTTGACAAATCGGACTGGGGCAAGTATTGTTCTTTGGTGCTTAACTCACCTTAAACCACTCGATAGACTACTTGTGAGAGCCCTTGGGCTCAGGAACATGTAATCGGTCCTTAATCCCTATTAGTTCTTTTGCTTACTCTTTAGCTACTCTTATCTAGCCTATTAAGCGTAGACTAGTGGTGAATAAACTTTGACCATATTTGTGCATCATATCAAATGTGACCTAAGCTTATATGAGGCATTGGTGTGTTATATCCATTGTCGGTGCACAAGACTCCTTCTTAATCTTTGATTCTCATTTATCTTTTATACTATCTCACGGTTTGGACTCACTCATTGGTTACGCGTAATATTGGGTTTGTGTATTCACCCATGGACCCATATCATCCTAGTATCAGAGCTTAGATACATTCAAAGCTAGATTATGCTACTATGCTCTTTGAGTAGTTTGTTACTGTTCTCGTATGATAGAAGTTCTATTGTTAACATAGGAGTTTAGTATTTGAGAAGTGTTGAGGGAAAATTTTGTGCTTTGTTTTCCCTTATTTCTTAAATGCAAAAATGGAATGCATCTGTTTGTTTGTAGTTGTCATAATAGTGGAAGTGGTGGTTGTTGTTCCGTTGTTATCATTCACGAAAAGAACATCGAGAGGTGTTTAAAACATCAAATTTATGAGTTAATGAACAATGTTAGATTCTAGTGTTTAAGGATCTCTAGGAAACCAAGAAAGTGGTGCTCAACAAAACCAAGTGCAAGAAGGGAGCTTTACACCTCATTTAATGGGTCATCGATTAGATTGGCTCACCGACTTAGTAGCTAGTTTGGTGATTGTTATCTAAAAAGTTAGACAACGAGCTAGAAAAAGCCTAACCCAAGGACGTGAGTAGCAAGAGTGAGGTAATGGTCAGTTTGGCTGAGCTAATGTCCTAGCTCAACCATCCTAAGCTAAAAGAATGGGTAAGAATGCCAAACGAAGGCTAGCCCTAGAAGATATTAAGGAGGAAGAGGTAAGAGGCAATGAAGTAAAGGAATATTATGAGCTTGAAGAAAGGAATGTATGAGCCCCTAAGGTTGAAGGGTTGAGGATGCATAGTCTAAGCTTTTCTAGAAGTAGAGATGCCGAAGTTTACCTAAATAAGGTTGAAAAAATTAAGAAGCAATTTGAATGCCATGAAGTACCTGATAATGTAAAAGTTAGACTTACTGTGTTGAAGTTTACTAGTTACGTCGCTTTATGGTGGAAAAACTTACAAGCTACTTGACGAAGAGAAAGGGAATGAGAAATTAGGAGTTAGGATGAGATGAAGAGGGTCATAAGGAAGAGATTTATGCTAAGCTACTATCTATAGGATGCCTTTAAAAAATTACGGGAACTAAGGCAAGGAGGATCAATTGTTGAAGCTTATGTCAAGAATTCCAAATGTTGATGAACCGATGAAAAGTCAATGAGCTAGAAGACTTAACTATATACTGATTCATTAGAGGATTAAAATATGACAATAGAGATATCTTAGAAACCATGGATATTAAGTCGCTTGACACCATGATCCAAGCTACCTAAAGGATAGTGAGGCACCGAATAGGGAGGTTTCAACTGTTAGTCAATAGTCAAACTTTTCCGAGCAATTCTATGCGAATAGAACCAAGTAAGGCTACTGAGACTCGACCTGCTTAGATTACACAAGCAAAAGAGAAGGAAGTCCTAAGGAAATTTGAGAAAGGCCAAAGTTCGGGGAGGAAGACAAGTGAGATCAAGTGTTTCAAATGCCAAGGATTTGGATACATAACCACTCAGTGCTCGATTAGAAGAACTATGGTAGTCCAAGGCGAGTTGCTAACTATCGAAGTAGACAATACTAATATGGAAGTAAAGGAGCTGAAAGAGGATGAATAGGCCAAGCTATCTAAGGAAGAAGTTATCTACAATAAGGAAGACAACTTTATGTCGATTACTCTAATGTTGAGGAAGACAATGAGTATCAATCCTATGCCGAAAGACGAATAGAGAGAAAATCTCTTCCACATTAGATGCAAGGTGAATGAGTCACTGTATGCCTTTATCGTTGACAGTAGGAGCTGCACTAATGCATCCTCTACATTTATGGTCCAGCAATTGAAATTGCCAACTAGGCCCCACCTAAAACCTTATAAGCTTTATTAGATTAGTGATAAGGGAGCCTTACATGTGAACAAATAGGTATCTATGCCAAACTGCATTGGGAAATATGGAGATGAAGTACTTTGTGATGTGTTGCCCATGAATGCATCCCAGATTTTACTTGGACAACCATGGATGTTTGATTGAGCAATGATATATGATAGAAGGAGGAATACATGTTCCCTAGATCATGAAGGCAAGATGATGAAATTGAGTCCTATGACTACTAAGTATGTAAAGATCATGCAGTCCCAACTATGCCGAACCCTGAAGAAAGAGGCTTTAGTAATGACCCTGAACTGAGTTGAAAAGAGAAATGGAGCTCGAAGGACCGACCTATCTATTGGTTTGAAGGATACTAGAGATGAGGTTCGAAGAGAGGGTATCATAACCTTAAGGAAGGCCTAATAGAGTTGGCTAAAATTTTCATATCACGTATATACCTATGATATGAAAACTATCTTGAAAGTCAAGGATTATAAGACTCTAAATAATTAGTCACTAATGTTTTTTATTTTTAATTAATTAACTTATTATAAAGTATAAATGACTGTGGATATTCAATATTCTACAGTCCACCATAACCATGGAGAATCGATATCTCCTACCAAAAACTAAGATAAGGTAAAATAACTTAACAATTTACAAGAAATACTATGTTATACATAATTATGTCATATAAGCATTTTCCACAAATTATTTCTATACCAACTATATACATTTCAATAAACTATAATATTATCAAAACTATTTTCAATTTGTACTATAGACTCAAGATTTTCCTCGAACTCTGCTTAAAGGAACCTATAAAAGAAACTATAGGGGGATAAGCAAACTACAACTCGATGAGTTCATTTCTCACTATTACCTTTTAAATGAGTTATCAAACATTATTAGCATCCATGCAATCTATTTACAAGTGAAATGAATACATACGTAATGAATGCAAGTAATACATCCATAGGAGTTAAGAACTATAGAAAGTATAGATATATGTCATCTATATGTTGATTATCTTCCGTACTTACTCGCACGAAGCACTTCACCTTAACTACATGAGTTACTTGGGGTATCGTCTCTTTAGATGATACGCGACTATTACCCTAGTTGAGAAACAATAATCAATATAGGTGGACCTTAACTAGGGTCATTTACCGAACATATCCAAGGCCCCTCGAGCACACAAAGCGAGTCCTCTTGTTATCAAAATATATCCAAGGCCTTACGGGTACAAATATGTGAGTCCTCTCGCAATCAATTGGAGATACTATGCTAGCTTTACTTTAATGATAAAAATATCATTCACGAGCACTACGAGCCTTTATAGAAATCATACAAAATATATTTAAGATTGGAAAAATGTTTTCCAAAAATACTTTTCTAAAAAATTTGCAAGGCTAATACTCTCCATCAGCATTCTACTTGAGCCATAAACATGTAACAAATATAACAAGTTATTTTGGTAAAATATTTGTATTTACTATTTTTAAGAAAGTGAGCATACGGATGATAGTACACCAAACAATTAGTCATTTAACAAACAATCAATATCAACCAATAAGCAATATACAAATAACAAACAACAAGCAGATAGTAGATCATAAGAACTCGCTCATTTGAGTTAATACTTACTTTCCAATCCTTTGGGATTTCCAATTCTCGATAATCAGGTACCTAAAAGATAATTAAGCTTATGAGTATTATGGAAAACTAGGTTTTCTAGTTAACTAAATATTTATCAATATTTATCTAGTTTCTCATTACAATCCAAGTATGATATAAATATAGTTTGACTTAATTCTTTTATCTAATTTTCTCAATTTATCTTAAATTTTCATTCCCATATAACTTTTTCATTCTAATTCCAATTTTTATGAACTTATAATTCATCTTTATTATTTTCGAACGTACATTCTTGTAACGAAGTCCAATTTAAACGTTGTAACTCGCATTTTTTATTATGGTCTAGAAATATTATGAATTTTATTATTTTGACTTAAATAATTATAAATTATTATTTTAAGCTTTTCTTTGCATATTTATGATTTAATAAATTTCTAAATTCTATATTTTGTAATTTTCTTACTTTAAGTGTATTTTCCCACAATTTAATATTTTTTCTATTTTTAGGATTTAAGACTTATTAAATTCACTTTTACTATTTTAATAATTTTCTAATAATTATTTATTATTATTATTTTTAATTACAAAATTTAATTAAATGCTAATGTGGTAGCATAGAAATGTGTCACATGTCATTTCCAAAATTTTTGCATATTTTCAATTTTTTTCCTATTTTGTATTCTTTTACGTAATATCTATGTAATTATATTTATTATTATATTTTATTAAATTTTACAAATTAATGATTCTTTATTCTTGAAACCTGTGGTATATGTTTATGTATATATATTACCTTACTTTATTTATTAATTTGTCATTATGGTATGTTATACATGTATTATTTAAGTATACCCATATATCGATATCTACTATACTATTAATACACTTATTTTATACATATATGTTTACTTTTGTGATATAACCATATGATCCTAAATATACTACATATGCTATACATATGTACATATATATGATATCTCTATGTAAACGAGTATTTTTATATTTTATACATATATACATGTACAGTCATATTTACATATGTATATATCTATTGAAAATACCTAATATACATAATATCATATACCAATATATATGCCTATACAATCATCTCTCTCTCTCTCTCTCTCTCTCTCTATATATATATATATATATATATATATCTATTTATTAAAAATATATAATATAAATACTATTGTATACACATATATATATGTATCGAACATATTCCTTATCATACATATATTATACTATATTAATATTTTTGTACTTTATACATACATAAATTTATATATATATATTTTTTGATGATCTATTCATACATATACATATGTAATGAAAATTATACAAATATAAATATACATATATTATACACGCATGCATATATATATATATACCTAGTCTTTTATACTACATATTGTATATTTAAATATAACATATATGTATACATGGATATACTTTAGTATTTGTACATGTATAAACAAATATACATAAGGAAATACAAACCTTACTTATATTTCTATTAAATGACCTTATTATATATATAAATTCTATAAAATATAAGTATGTACAAGAAGACATAAAGATGATTATTGCAAAATTACATCATATACATACTAAGTACTCTTCTTTTGAAATATCTTGAACCAATATTGCTTAAGCTTCTTCCTTTTCTTCTTGATTTATTTGATGCAATTGAAGTCAAAAGAAATAAAAGAAAAAAACAAGGGGAAAAAAGGGGGCTTCACAGCTTGGGGAAAATATATGGGTAAGGTTTTGTTTTGTGTTTGAAAAATGTGAGCTTATTTATTTATTTTCTCTCCTAATAGGTGTGATACTTAGCAGGGGAGGAGAAGAAAACAAAATGAAAAGAGAAAAGTAAGCTAAACTAATTAATTGATTTGACATGAAGATTATCTAGTGCCTTTGCTTTTATCCTTTTGCTTAACACATAGAGAAAAGAAAGGTACACATGGGCAGCCGAAGTGTATTTTGGAGGATTCACGTGCTAAGGAAGAAGAATAGGGAAGGAAAAGAATAGGAAAAAGAAAAGGAAAAGAAGAAAATGGAAAAATAAAAATAAAAAAATAAAACTTTTCTAAACATAAAAATTATCAATTTAGTAGTTATGAAATAATATTAAAATTTTATAAAATTTATTAATTAAATTGTTACTCATTACATTGATAATATTTAGGAGTTATCTCAATGTATTCGTTAATAAATTTTACACGATTACGCGTGTTAGTCGATAATTTTATTTGTTTAGAGTTTTATTACTGTTAGGGTATAATTTTTTATTTTATAAGTTTAAAATTATAGTTTTAGGGTTTGTCTAATTAGAGTTCAATTTTGGGTATTTATACGTATATTGGGTTTAAGATTTTTGTACGTAATTTAGGTTTCGATTGAATTTCTAAGGTTTTATTACATATAATATATTTAATTTCATAATTTAATAAATTTTTTATCTTACTCAACCTTGTTGACTCATGAAATTATCTATAATACTTAAAGTTTAATTTTACTCTCAAATAACTAAATTCGCGAGGTTTACATTCTTCCCCCCTTAAAAAATGTTTCGTTCTTGAAACTTGACCGAGATAGTTCCTTATTAAAACTACTTTCATCACTCATAAACAACTATTTACATGAAATCAACAAGCTTCTTATCGATACCTCACATTACTATAAATATCATACTAGGTCTATGTAATGTATTTCACATGCATAATTTCCTTATATTGATTTCTCTAAATCTCTAGGGTTCCTCAATAAGTTACTAGATTTCTTCCGAATTTACTTACTTCTAATAACATTCAGAAATATTACGATGACACCTTTCACAGTTATTGCATATCAAGGCATTCTTCCTTTTAAAACACTATCTTGCTTTATGGCCTACTTTTCTATAGTAGGAACATTTTCCTTTTAGCTATAGGCAATCTTTTGGCCAATGATCTAGGATACATTTCCAATAACTTATTTGATTTGGCTTCTTTATGATAGGTTCATTCACCTACGACTTCGATACTTCCATTGGTCGCTAGTCACTATTATTAGTATCATGTCTTAACTCTTTAACTGATTCAGAGAATTCCTTGTTTTCCTCCTTTTGTTCTTCTAAGAACTCATTTCCTACATATTCTATCACTCTTGCTCTTTCCATAACTTTATTATAGGTCTTTAATTAAAATTCTTTCAACTTAGTTCAAATTTCTTGATCCAACCCTACTAAAAACACTTAGATGCAAAATTGATCACTAAGTCTTAATTCTGGGTGAGTAAGATGCATCAACCTTTTGAGTTCACATTCATATTCACCAATGCTTTGATTTCCTCTTTGTAAAAGTAGCAAATCTTCCTGAAGTTTCTTTCATAGGCTTCTTGGATTGTATTCTATTAAAAATTTCTCCTTAAACTCATTCCAAATGATAGGTTGAGATATTGCTTTACTCTTGAAGTTCCGCCATATTCTTGCATCCTTATGTAGAATAAAAGTCCCATAAGTGAGCTTTAAGTCCTCTAGAATCTCATAGATTTCAAAGGATTACACAAACATGCTAACCAATCTTCTGCTTCAACTAGATCATCATGTTTACCTTCAAAGTATTTGTTGACTTTGATTAACTTAGAAAGTTTCACCTTGTGTAGTTCCATTACTCCTAAATATTTTCGGGTTAACCTTCAATTTCTCAATTTTGCAATGCCTACAAAGGATTAAGGCTAAGATTAATTATAACAACCCTCTTAATGTAATATCTTCTTAAATCAGTATCAATTAACTAACTCATTTATTTAAATCATCAACAATCTAATCCAATCCTCCTTACATTATTATATCCTTCTGTTTTATAAAAGTGATTACCTTTAGGTCACTATTTCATTCTTACACATCATGTTTAATCATACTTTTCTCCTTATCTTATAATTGAAATCCATATAATATCACTTATAATCCATTCTTAATAATCTCTTTGATCAATAGTTCGAATTCACAAACCTATTATCATAACATTCCTCAAATCTCTACTCTTATGATTTGAACTCTCTAATTTTCTATTCAATTTACTATTACTATTTTAGAAATTAGAACCTCTAACTAAATTATTCATACTTCCATTTATAGTTAGAATATCATAGTACGCCCTAACTCCAATATATATCTGTTTTTAGTTACTCTTTTAAGAATACTTATCTTCATATCACTTCATGTTTAGACTCATTAAACTATTCAACTATTATATTGAATTTACAATCAACTATCGTAGCATCACTTTTAAATTTCACTTATGCAATTGAATTCTCGATTCTAAACATTGTTGAGATCATCAAAGCTGATAAACTCCTAATAATTGCATCTTGAACTTTTAACATGAAATTGAGGTGTCCTTACACTTCAAATCTCCAATAGAAGTACTTCTTCTTAATTTAACACAATAAAAAATAACTCCTTTTATCCTCTTTCCAACTCTTGTTCTTTATATCTTTGTTTTTCTTTTTTTCACTTCAGACTTACAGTTTTAAGCCTTTTGAGAGTATACACATCAATAATGCCTAGATTAGGGAGAAGTTTCACAGTTAATGGACAAACGTACATATAACATAGATGTAATACTTATAGGTGGTATTAAATATAGTATATAATCTAAAAGTTTAAGTCTTTTAGTTTTTAATACTAAATCTACCTAAGTTCTACCTTATCTCACCGTTTGGAAGGTTTTTCTTATCTCTGATAACCTAATGCTCTAATACCACTTCTATCATGACTCTAAGGAGGATCTAGTAGAATTATCTAAATTTTTATATCACATGTGTACCTATGATATAAAAACTGTCATGTAAGTTAAAGCTTACAAAACTCTAAACAATTAGTTACTAAGGTTTTCAATTTTTAATTGATTAACTTACTATAAAATATAAATAACTATGGATATTTGATATTTCACAGTTCACTAGAACTATGGAGAATCGATATTCCCTACCAAATACTAAGATAAATTAAAACAACTTCATAATTTGCAAGAAATACTATATTATACATAATCCTATCATATAAGTATTTCCCACATAAATTGTTTCTATATCAACTATACACATTTCAATAAACTCTAACATTATCAAACCTAATTCCAATTTGTAGTCTATTCTCAAGATTTTCCTCGATCTTCGCTTAAAGGAACATGCAAAAGAAACTATGGGGAAATGAGCAAACCATGGCTCAGTAAGTTCATTCCTTACTACTACCTTTTAAGCAAGATATCAAACATTATTAGCACCCATGCAATCTATCTATAAGCGAAATGAATGCATACGTAGTTAATGCAAGCAATACATCCATAGGAGTCTGAAATAATAAAAGGTGTAGATTTATGTCATCTACACATCAATTATCCTCCATACTTATCTACACGGAGCACTTCATCTTAACCACATAAGTCTACCTAAGGGCACCATTTCTCCAAACGACACTTAACTATTATCTTAGTTGAGAAATAACAATCAATATACGTACACCCTGACTAGGGCCATCCACCAAACATATCTAAGGTCCCTTGAGCACATAAAGCAAGTCCTCTCGCTTTCAAAATTTATCCAAGGCCCTATAGGCATAAATATATGAGTCCTCTCACAATCAATGGAAGATACTATGCTAGTTTTGTTTTAAAAATAAAAATATCATTTACAGGTACTACGAGCCTTTACAGAAATCATATAAATATATTTAAGGTTGAAAAAACGTTTTCCAAAAACACTTTTCTCAAAAATCTACAAAGCTAACACTCTCCATCAGCATTCTACTTGAGCTATAAACATGCGACAATTATAACAAGTTATTTTGGTTAGATATTTATATTTACCATTTTTCAGAAAGTGAGCATATTGATAATAGCACACAAAGCAATTAGTCATTCAATAAACAATCAATATCAATCAATAAGTAGCATACAAATAATAAACAGTAAGCAGATAGCAGATCATAAAAACTCCTTTACTTGGGTTAATGCTCACTTTCCAATCTTTTAAGACTTTTAATTCCCAATAATCGAATACTAAAAAGATAATAAAGCTTATAAGTATTCTAAAATACTAAGTTTTCTAGTTAACTAAATATCTATCTCTATTTACCTAGTTTCCCACTATAACTCATATATGATATAAATATAGTTTAACTTAAATCTTTTATTTATTTTTCTCAATTTATCTTAAATTTTCAACTGAGTATAACTTTTTCATTCTAGTTTCGACTTTTATGAACTTATAGTCTATCTTAGTCATTTTCAGACTTACTTTCTTATAGTAGGGTCTAATTTAGATGTTGTAACTAGCATTTTTTATTATGGTCTAGAAATATTATGAATTTTATTATTTTGACTTAAATAATTATAGACTATTATTTTAAGCTCTTCTTTGTATATTTATGTTTTAATAAATTTCTAAATTTTATATTTTGTAATTTTCTTATTTTTAAGTCTATTTTATTAGAATTTACAAATTTTTTGCTATTTTTAGGATTTAAGACTTATTTAATTCATTTTTACTACTTTAATAATTTTCTAATTATTTATTCATTTTATTATTATTTTTAATTATGAATTTTAATTAAATGCCAAGATAGTAGTATAGAGAGGTACCATGTGTCATTTTAAAAATTTTTGTATATTTTCAATATTTTTCCTATTTTGTATTTTTTTTATGTAATATGTATATAATTATATTTATTATTATATTTTATTAAATTTTAAAAATTAATTATTCTATTTTCTTGAAACCCATGGTATATGTTTATGTATATACCTTACCTTACTTTATTTATTAATTTGTTATTATGGTATGTTATACATGTATTATTTAAGTATACATGTATATCGATATCTACTATACTATTAATATACTTATTTTATACATATATGTATGTTTATGTAATATAACTGTATGATCCTAAATATACTGCATATGCTATACAATCACGTCTCTCTCTCTCTCTCTCTCTTTATATATATATCTATTTATTGAAAATGTAAAATATAAATACTATTGTATTTACACACACACACACACACACACACACACAGATATATATATATATATATATATATGTACCGAACATATTCCCTATTATACATATACTATACTATATTAGTATTTTTGTACTTTATACATACATAAATTTATATATATTTATTTTTGGTAACCTTTTCATACATATACATATGTAATGAAAATTATACAAATAAAAATATACATATATTATACATGCATATATATATATATGTGTATACATATATAAAAGACTAGGTATATATATATGTATATATACATATATATACCTAGTCTTTTATAGTACGTATTGTATACTCAAATATAACATGTATATATACATGAACATACTTTAGTATTTTTACATGTATAAATATCTATACATAAGGAAATACAAACCTTAATTATATTTCTATTAAATGACCTTACTATATATATAAATTATACAAAATACAAGTATGTACAAGAAGACATAAAGATGATTATTGCAAAATAACATCATATACATATTGAATACTCTTCTTTTGAAATATCTTGAATCAATATTGCCTAAGCTTCTTCCTTTTCTTCTTGATTTATTTGATGTAATTGAAGTTAAAAGAAATAAAAAAAAAAAAGCTAGGGAAAAAAAGGTCTTCACGGTTTGGGGAAAATATATGAGTGGGGTTTTGTTTTGTGTTTGAAAAATGTGTCCTTGTCCATTTTTTTTTTTCTCTCTTAGCAAGCATGATACTTAGCAGGGGAGGAGAAGAAAACAAAATGAAAAGAGAAAAGTAAGCTAAACTAATTAATTGATTTGACATGAAGTTTATCTAGTGCCTTTGTTTTATGCTTTTGTTTAATACATAAAGAATAGAAATGTACACATGAGCAGCCGAAGAGTATTCTGGAGGATTCATGTGATAAGGAAGAAGAGTAGGGAAGGAAAAAGAAAAGGAAAAAGAAAGAGAAAAGAAGAAAATGGAAAAATAAAAATGAAAAAAATTAGACTTTTCTAAACATAAAAATTATCAATCTAGTAGTTATGAAATTTATTAATTAAATTGTTACCCATTATATTTATAATATTTTGGAGTTATCTCAACGCATTCGTTAATAAATTTTACAGGATTATGCGTGTTAATCGATAATCATATTCAATTAGGGTTTTATTATTGTTAAGGTATAATTATTCACTTTATAAGTTTAAAATTATAGTTTTAGGGATTTTGTCGAGTTCAAGTTCAATTTCGGGTACTTATGCATATATTAGATTTAGGTTTCAATTGAATTTCTAAGGTTTTTGTTATGTATAATATATTTAATTTTGTAATTTAATAAAACTTTTATCTTGCTTAGCCTTATCAATTCATGAAGTTATCTACAGTACTTAAAGTTCAATTTTACTCTTAAATAGCTAAATTCGTAGAATTTATAAAGGGAGTGGCCTACCAAGGTGAAAACATTACTAGAAGAGTTCACTAATCTATTCCTAGAAGAGCTACTAGAAGGTCGACCTCTCATCTGAGGTGTCACACATGTAATTAACTTAAAGCCAGGAGACGTACTACCAAATAAACCTGCCTACAAGCTAAATCTTAAACAAGCTACTAAGCTACAGAAGCAAGTAGAAGAATTATTGAAGAAGAGGCATGTGCACAAGTCCCTTAACCCTTGTATCGTGCCAACTTTGTTAATGCCAAAGAAAGATAAGTCTTAGGGAATGTGTGTAAATAGTCAAGCAATCAATCAGATCACCATTATAGTTGATCAATTAATCGAATCACCATCAAGTATAGGTATCCTATACCCTGACTTGATGACATGCTAGACGAGTTAAGTGAAGCAAGAGTGTTCTCCAAGATCGACCTCAAGTATAGATACCATCAGATTTGAATGTGCGAAGGTGACGAGTGGAAGACTGCATTCAAAATGCGCCATGGATTATATGAATGGCTTGTAATGTAATTTAGACTTTCTAACATGCCAAACACATTTAGGCACTTGATGAATCATGTACTCCAAGAAATAATAAGGAAGTTTGTCATGGTTTATTTTGATGACATCTTGGTATATCACTAGTAGCATCTCCGAAGAGTTTTTGCAAAACTTCAAGCTGAACAGCTCTACATCAATTTGAAGAAGCATGATTTTTACCTACCTAAAGTGATATTCTTAGGGTTTGTTGTAAGTGGTAGTGGTATACGAGTTGATGAAGAGAAGATTAAAGTGATCACTGAATGGCTAGTACCAACCACTTTAGCTGACATGAGGCATTTCCATGGCTTGACATCATTTTATCGTAGGTTTAGTTTGGACGTATCATACTCTATTTCAAAAAAATTTTCAAAGCAAGAAGGTTGACTTATTTCTTACCTCAATAAGAAACTTTAAGGAGCTACACTCAACTATTTCGTTTATGACAGAGTTCTACTCCTTAATTTGAGTCCTAATTATATAGTAATACTATTTGCTACCTAAGAAATTTGTGATTTACACCAATTATAAATCCTTAAGATATCTCAAGAGCTAATCTAAGTTGTCTTAAAAATGAGCCAACCTAAGTTGTCTCAAAGACGAGCCAACCTAAGTTGTCAAATGGGTCGAGTTTATGGAAGGATTTTCCTATGTCGTGAAATATAAGAACTGTAAGAACTATGTAGTGGTTGACATCCTATCAAGACGACATACTGTCCTAATGGAACTATAGATAAGGTTACTTGGTCTTTCCTCCATAAAGAATTTGTATGCTAAAGATTTACATTTTGTTCCCATCTATGCTTAAGGTGAGGAAGGACGAACTCTGGATGACTATCATAGGGAGGACGGATACTTGTTTAGAAAAAGGAGACTGTGTATCTTGACTTATTCTATAAGAGAATTGTTAGTACGTGGGGCACATGTAGGCAAATTGATAGGATACTTCAACCAACACCAAACCCATGAGGTACTCTAATCTAGATTCTTTTAGCCAAGGATGAAGAGAGATGTCCAATCCGTATTGGAAAGGTATGTGACCTACTAAAAAGTAAAGAGCTAAGCTAAGTAAGGATACTATCTACCTTTGCCTATCTTGGCCAAACCTTGGTCCGAGTTGAGTATGGACTTCATGTTAGGGTTACCAAGGACGTCTTGAAGGAAAGACTCCATCATAGTGGTCATGGATTGATTTAGTAAGGTGGCTCATTTTATGCCTTGTTCCAAAACTAATGATGCTTCGGTTACCTCTTTTCTTCTCTTGCAAGAAATAATCAAGCTTCACAGGATTCTTAAGACCATTGTTTTGAACCGAGACTCGAAGTTCATAAGCCACTTATAGAGGACATTATGGGGGTGAATGGGAACTACATTATTATACAACATGTCCTGCCATCCACAATCCAATGGATAGATTGAGGTTATCAATAGAAACTTTGCTATGGGTTGCTATCGAATGGAACATGGGTGATTAGGATCTATACCTACCAATCATTGAATTTACCTACAATAGGACTACCTACAATATGATAAAAAAGACTCCCTTTGAGGTAGCTTATAGGTTTAACCCTAAGCTCTTAATGGATTAGATTACTTTATTGAGACCTAATGATGACCAACTAGCTACAAAAAGAGTCGAAGCCATCAGAGCTATACACCAAAAGGTAGTGGAGCAATTAAGTTAAGTTACTACTAAGCTTGGGAGGTACGGCCAAGGATGGAAGAAGAGAGAATTCTATCTAGGTGATTTGGTTTGGATTTACTTTAGCAAGGAACAATTCCCAAATTTGAGAAAGAGTAAGTTATCTCTAAGGGCCGATGGACCTTTCAAGGTGCTTGAAATGATCAATCCTAATGCTTATCGGATTGAATTACCTGAGGAATATGGAGTCTCAAACTCCTTCAATATTGTCGATCTCCAATCGTATCTTCTTTAGGACGAGCAATCTAGAGTCGAGCTAGATTTGATCTTAAATCTCAAACAGCTTAGGGGGAATGATAGGGATCACGGACCAATCACACGCTCCTGAGCTCGAGGGCTTGCTCCATTGGCTCATCGAGCTATTCGAGATGAATTAAGCACCAAGGAGCAGTGCATTCCTCAGTTAAACTTAATAAGTTACTTTACTCTCTATATCATTCAGTAAACTATCGAGGTGATCAGCCGACATACCGAGTCGACCCGTCCACAATAAACACCAGTCTAACCATTGAATCAAGAATATAGCCAACCTCACCAGTGCTAAGGCTGCGCTACCAACTGTTAGGAGTTGATAATCTAAGGTTAACTCGAAGATGAGTTGCCCACTAAGTCAACCCCAGTCCAATCCCAACAGCTCGAGCTACTAAACTTCTGACGTCGACCTTACCTAATCAGAACTTACCCCTACTTGGATAACAATATCATAGGGACTAGAGAATGAGCAAACCGCACGTGCTGTCCTTTTTTTTACATCCATACTATCCTTTCTAATGTCTGTATTTTCCTTTCTAACAAAGGATACTCTTTTTGTACAATTACATTGATACCCTTATAAATTACTCCCCCTTTTTCTTTAGCTAGTAGGCATTATTTTTTGTAATTTCCTGTAACTTAGGACTTATCCTAATTAGATATTATAAATACTTGCAAATTGAAATAGTTGCAAGAACAACATACAGAGAATACATTGAACCTTTACACCCTCTTGAGCTAAGTGTTCTTTTACTTATTCTTGAGCTACTCTTATCTAGCCCATTGAGCATGAACTAGTGGCGAGCGATCTCCAGCTATACTTATGCATCATATCAAGTGTGACTTGAGCTTGTGTGAGGTATTGGTGCAAACATTATAGTGCTATATCCATCATTAGTGCACAAAAACCCCTACTCAACCTTCAACTCTCATTTATCTTTCGAACCATCTTGCAGTCCGAACTCACCTATTAGTTACGCTTAATATTAAGCCCATGTGTTCACCCATGAACTCATATCATGTAGTATACAAGATCCTGGAGGAAAATTTGCTCCAAATTATAAAGGTCCTTATATTGTGAAATGAGTATTTCCTGGATGGGCTTTAATTTTATCACAAATGGATGGTCTAGATTTAAGGGATCTTATAAATGCTAATGCAGTGGAGTTATATTACACATGAAAATCAATGGAATTTCTTACTTAAAGCATAAAATGCTAGCAATCTTAAATATTACTATGGTTTAATTTTCATTTTCTAGTAGCAAAGTTGGTATCCCTTGTAGTTGTCAACATTGGAATAACCTCTAACATCTTTTCCCCTCCATCAAAAGTTCTTGTTCTCTTACTCTACCCAAACAAGTCCCATACACTATAAACATAAGAGAAGGTGAAAGCAAGTTATAAAACAATGATAATTAATAAAACTCTTTAAAATACTTTATTACAAACTTGTCCTCCTCGATGCAAAGATTTGTTTACTATTTTTAAGGGCAAGGCCACCTATAGAGGAGTAAACACCCTGTGGTAAATAACTATTACTCGGTTAGAAATAAGAGATTAGGACTGGCTAGAATAATTTGAAAGGAAATTCATTTTAAACCTTAAGAGTTGATAGGAGGGGACAAGAATCTAAAGCATAGCTTTTTCTACTCAAAGAAACTAGCAACTCATGTGTTAAATCACCTTCATTAATTCTTTAACAATGAGGTAGGAAGCAAAGACTTGTATGCTCCATTTAGTTAACTAAAAAAAACTTATGTTTCTAAGAGAATTGAATCCATTATGAAGATTGAATCATTTGGTTTTGAGTGGACTTCATGAAAAGGCTTGATTGTTTAGTTTCTATCGACAAAACTAGGTAAGTGCTTCCTTACACCTTAGTATAAAGCCAAATTGATTTTTTAAGCATTGCATTTACATTAAGCTTTTATCTTCTAGGGTATAAGTTAGCGCATAGGGCACTTTCCCCCTTTTAATTGCCTTTTATGATTTTAGCTAGCTCATAGAGCACTGGCCTATTATGCATTGCCTTTACAATTTTCAACTAGCCTAGAAGGCACTTTTCTTCCTTCAATTAACCAATAGGGTTCTATAATACTGTCTAATCTTAGATATTCTCTTATGGTTTTACATTTAAGGCTACTAATCCTTTAGAGACGCTCCCACCTAAGTTAGTCAACTTATAAAAACACTATTAGGTTTCATATTAATTTCTCATTTAGGGTTGCTAGTCCCTTAGAGATACTTCCGCCTAGATTAGTTAGCTTAGAAAAGCACTACCTGCTTTCATATTGATTTCTCATTTATGGTTGCTAGTCTCTTAGAGACAATCACATCTAAGTTAGTTAGCTTGGAAAAGCATTAATAAGTTTCATATCCATTTCTTATTTAAGGTTGTTAGTCTCTTAAAGATGCTCCCACCTAAGTTAATCAACTTTAAAAAGCACTATAAGGTTTCATATCCATTTCTCATTTGGCATTGCTAGTTCCTTAAAGATGCTCTTACTTAGGTTAGTTAACTTAAAAAAGCACTACTAGGTTTCATATATGTTTCTCATTTAAGGTTGTTAGTCTCTTAGAGATGCTCCTGCCTATGTTAGTTAGCCTAGAAAAGCACTACTACAATTCATATCAATTTCTCATTTAAGGTTGCTAGTCCCTTAAAGATACTTTGGCCTAGGTTGCTTAGAAAAGCACTATTATGTTTCATATCAATTTCTCATACAAGGTTGGTAATCCCTTAGTGATGCTCTTGCCTATATTAGACAACCTAAAAAAGCACTACTAAGTTTCATATCTATTTCTCATTTAGGGTTGTTAGTCGTTTAGAGACAATCTTGCCAAGGTTAGCTTAAAAGAGCATCACTAGGTTTCATATAAATTTCTCATTTAGGGTTGCTAGTCTTTTAGTAATGCTTTCACAGGTTAGCTTGCTCTCAAAAAGTTACCCTCCATTTTAAGAACCTTTTTTAACCTTAGCTAGCTTATAGACTGTTGCCCTTTCAACTAGTTTAAGGCCTTAACCAGCATATGGATTGTTACCTTTTTAACTGTTTAAGGCTTTAACCAATTCATAGAATGCTACCCTTTCCTAAAACCCTCTTAAGGCATTATGAAAACCCACTCTTGAGTCTCGGTCGGCTCATAGAGCACCTCCTTTATCTTCTATCTTGCTCTAAATCCCTAGTGGGTTAGTCTTAGGATAGCTTGCTATTTGTGGTGCTTAGTGTAAGCCTATTTTTAGGGAAAAAATAAAGTCTCTTTTACCTTTATGGTAAAGTTTTACTTAAACTTCACTTTAAAAAGGGATAGTTGTAGACACCTTGTTTTTACTCCTCTTTTAGTTTTAGTATTTCCTAAGTTAAAAAAATAAATTTCTTTTATGAAAAATGAAAAGAAAGAAAAATTTAAGAATAATAGATTTTTTAAGAAAATAAAAACCCTAGTTTTTTAGCATTGTTAGGTCACAATAGATAAGTCATCTTATTTTTTAGGGTTAGATAGTATCTAAGTGCACAACTAATAAAATTGGACTTAATTTGAAAATTAATGTTGGATTGGGGTTTAGGTTTAGTGTAATAAATAAATAAATAAATAAATAACAAAATAAGTAAATAAAGGGAAAAATTATTAAAAAAAAAAATTTCTCATATTAGACTAGGCATAAAGGCTTATTCTTATTTTAACAATACTAATAGCCTTATTTTAAACTAGATAGGCACATATGCATACCTAAGCCTAGGCATGCCTAGCTTATATATATATATATATATATATTCATCTAGTGCATGTAGTATACGCATCAGCTTAGGTGCATTCATACATACCATATACACTTGACGTAATTTTCTTGCCTGTTTCTTACCATTTCTCATAATTTCACTGGAAATTCCTTCCTTGTTCCATCTTAATGGCTCATGTTTATGCCACTTTATCATGTGATTTCCACACAATTCCACCTGAATTCCGAGTGGAATCGTATGGTATGCTTAGCCTACTTTGAATTGAACCTAAAATCTCATAAAAAAAAAATCATTTATTAGGTCACATTTTGAGTCAAAAATTGAAAAGAGACTTAAATGCATAGTATTGACCGACCTTCATTCAAGCTCCAATAACGAATTTCAAAGCTTGTAATTGATCCTAATGGCAAGATTAAACTCTAATAAGTTTGTTTTGACTAAAAATTAAGCTTTTGTTTTTCATTCAAATTGCTAACTGAATTGGGTCAAAAACATACACATTCAAGATTGGGTTAATGGTGTTTAGCTGCTTTCCATCTTCGATTCGAGCTTTAATACTATAAATTAGAGCTCGAACAAGTAGTTTAGACATCAATCCTCACCCATCTCTTCCTTGTTCACTCCTCCTAAACTCTCTCTATTACTAGCACATTCCTTTCCTCTACTCTCTCTCTTTCACTATAGAATCTATCTTCTCTTGGTGGTTTCTTTTTTTTTTTTGAAAATCACAACTTTGGTGAGCTTCTCTGATCTCTAAGCTCACAAAAAACACCACCTTCATAGCTTAAAACCCCCTCGGACGTTGTAAACCATTGCATGGTCACAACTAAACATCATTACCACCACTAATCTTCAAAAACCACCAAATCCTCTACCACATCCTAAGGCCCTAGTGCTAAACCCTTTTTTATTAATAAAAATCACAAAAAAGTGTGATTTCTTGTCTAAATTGGTGCATAGATGCTCGTGCTCATCATTGTATGGTTGTTGCGATTGAAGATTGGTTAAGGATCTAAGACACCAACCTAATCCGCCCTGAATCATCTCGGATGTTCGACTCGCGAATTAACGCCTGTCAGCTCCATGACTTGTGTCAGTCTCCAAGGTTATTTATTTTTTTTCCTTTTATGTATTGTTTGTTTAATTATGGTTTTTTTAATTAAAAAATAAAAATAAAAAGAGTTTCCAAACGTAGAGCTAATGATTATGGTTTTTCTTTGTTTTCTTTCATGATTTTATTTTTACTTTTTTACCCTTTATAAAGACAAATTATAATAAACAAAAAAAAAATACATTGCGATTTTTATCATAAAAATTTTTTAAAGCCTTTTTTTCTTAAGAAGGGGGGTTTACTTTAAAAAAAAAGCATGTTTATTAAAAATATATATAAATTTTAATTTTTTTTCTTTCGTTTTCACTATCCATTAAGAAAAAGCTTAGAATTTAAAATATATATATATTAATACCTTTTTTAAAAAGTTAGGAATTTTAGAAATTTTTTTTAAAAAATAATATAAAAATATTTTTCCTCACTTAGAAAAAGTTACTTTTCTAAAATAAAAAAAAAACAATAATGAACCTTTCTTTTTCCAATATTAGGGTCTATAGAATTTTCTAAAAAATAATGGCTGCAAATTAGGAAATTTATAAAATTTTGTTAAAATAAACAAATTAAAATGTAAAATTGATCATTCTCAAATCTAAAATAAATTAACCTACTATTTTTTTCAAAATACGAATGAAGAAAATTTGATTTCAAATAACGAGTACGTAAATACCTATACGTAATTATGTAGTAACTTAAAATATGTAAAAATTTATTTTTTCCTTTTGCAAATGATATTTAATTTTCTTCATTTTTTTAGGTAGATACATTTTTATTTATTTACTTATAAATAGAATTTTTTTTGAAAGGATAATTTGAAAAAATAAAGTTAAATTTAGAAGGTTAAAATAATACCAATTAGGGTTTAATAGGATAGCTCCTAAACTCAAAAAGTCTAGTTTTTTGAAAATTTTTCTTAAAAATGTTTTCAAACATGTATGTTAGTGGCTAAATTAGAACTAATCCACCTAATTGGTTCTAATTTAATCACCTTCCTAATTTTACTAGATGGTGACTCCAAAATGTTTTCTAAAATTAAGTAACTAGGTTTTCTTTACTTTTAGTCGAGAGTTTAAACTAAATAAGCATTGTATCTGGTTTAAATCAAATTAAGGAAAACGATAAAACCAAAAATTCATGCTCAATATATATTTTTTATTCTGTTAGACTTTATTAATAATTTCAATAGGATAATTACACCCATAACTCTAGGGTTCTTAAGGATTAATATAAATATTCTTGTTAGTATTTTTATTCAGTTAGACAATTGATTGATTTTAGTTGTTGTTGTTGGCACTTTGTGAACTCTTTGAGAGATTGAAGAAGAGACTGAATTTCTATTTATGCTCTGTTCTTTTGATTATCAAACTATTTGCATAATATTGGTTTTATTGGTAATAAGCCCTCGTTAAATTTCTTAAGTTGTGCATAATATCAATTTAAGAATTCAAAAGGCATAGTTTGATTTAACTTTGTGTGTCATATCCTTAGCTAAATCATTTATATCCATATGCTTTACAATTTTTGTGTAAAAAAAATTCATAAAACCTCATTGTACTAAATATTTCATAGCAAACTCTAGATAGCTATTATACAATAATTTCTTCTTGAAACCTTGTTGTATCATTTTAGTATCAAAGCTTGGGTTGTAGAACTTTGGGTTTGCTTGGTGGTTGTGGTAATTGGTTATTAAGTTGAGTTTTTTTTTTTTTAGTATTGAGACGTAATGGACAAATCCTTTAGGGTTTACCATGACACTCTCTCTAAGATGGCGGAAGACCTAAATGAGCTAGGAAAGGTCATGAATTTATATACTAGGAAGCAAAAAATGAAATTACTCTATTACATCTCGACACCAATACATCTTAAGAGATATCAAGCTTGGTTGAAGATTTTCCTTACATTATGGTGTTGCAATAGCTAGTTATAACCAACTTGGCACAATAGATGCAAGAAGTTATTCTCCATTTCAAAGAAATCTTTACATAAACTCATGATGAATTGTAAGATACGTTGAGGATTATTTCTAGTAGTCTTGAAGTCTTACTATAACATCTTAATGTAGAAGGTGTTGGGATTGAATATGATTAACAGAAGTGTCGAAATGGTTTAAGACAACACCATGGTGTAGGTCAAAGGATGTAGTACAAACCCTAAGATGGGGAGTTTGAATTAGGGATGGATGCTAAGAGACTGAGAGGCATACAAGAAGTTAAGATAGTCAAATTAAAAATTTCATCCTTTGACTAAGTAGGTAATCCTAATGATTTTATTGATTGGTTAGATAGTATAGAAAAAAGTATTTGATTACTATGGTTAAGGAGACTTAAGCAAGTTTAGTTGGATATAGTAGAATTTAGTAGGCATGCACAAGTTTGACGGTCTAGTGTGCAACATTTTAAGTGAGGTGCTCAAATGGTAGAAGTAGTTACTAAGGGCTAGTTGAAAGAATCGATGTGGAATTGATTTGTGCCTAAACACCATAAATATGAACTTTACATAAGAATGCAAAAGTTAAGATGAGTAATAAATCTATATAAGAGTATATTAAGGAGTTTGAAGTGGCAAGAATTCTAGCTATCATAGAAGAGGCTAATGAATAGGCAATGTCAATGTTTCTTGGTGAATTACGCTATGACATTACTTGTAATATAGAGTTATATAGAGTGACTAGCTTGGCAAAGGTAATTAAGATGGCTACTACTGTTGAGGAACAAAGAAAAAGGAGTCCTTATAAACCCAGTCAACAATCCAAATTAGGAAAGATTACATGTCATGAGTAGAAACAAGAAAAGGAGGGTAATAGTAGTAATGCTAATAAGTTTATAATCTTGCAAAAATCCTTACATAGAAGCTAGTTGTTGATGAGGTAAAAAGTAAGAAGGTACAAGATAGTCCAATAATGAGCATGGTTTTAAGGAAGCTATTGCATGCTTAATAAGGAAAGGGTAAGGATCAATGAGAAAATCATTTTTCATACTCATTGTTTAGGACAAGATGAGATTCACTTTATGATAACTAATGGTGGAAGTTGTGCAAGCATGGCATCTAGTGCTTAGATTAGGAAAATGGGACTAAAAACTACTCCTCATGAGCAGTCAAATGAGGTAGATAAAGTTCAGATAAAACGACAAGTGAAAATTCCATTTTCTTTCAAGAAGAATTTTGATATGGTAACTTGAAATATAGCTCCTATGGAGACAATATCTATTTTGTTAAGCAGACCATGGTAGTTTGATAGGAATGATTCTTATATTGGAAGTTTTAATTCTTATTCTTTTAATAAGGATGGTAAGAAAATTACATTATTAACTATGACATGTAAGAAGGTCTCGAAAGATTAGAAGATAGCTAAGAATAAAAAGAAGTACAGTTTATTCATGTAGTATGCTTTCGTTCCTAAATCTAATAGTTCTTAGTAGTTGTTCCAAATAGAATGAATTTTAATGTAGGTTTTAAAGCTAAGGAAAGTCAAGATTCAAGGGCAAATCTTCACCATCTTAGGGGTGATGATAAGGATTGGGGTTTGAGGAAGTTCTCTTTAGATATATGAAGCATAGAAGCTTAGTATAAGAAAGAGAAGAAGAAATTGGCAAGATCGAGAAAAACATGCCTATAGTAATACTAACGTACTTGTGTTGTTCAAGAAGAATGGAAGGGATGTGATTTTGGGAGGTATACGAGGTGAACATGCTATGTTCCCTACCTATGTTTTTATATATGACTTTTTATAGCTAGTATGTGGTTGTAACATTTTTCATCAATGCAATATTGAATAAGATAATTGCACCCATGCCCCTAAAGTTGTTAGGGGATTAGCATAAATATTATTTTTAACACTTTTACTCAGTTAGACGGTTGATTAAGTTTAGCCTTTGTTATTGTTTCTTTGTGAACTCTCTATGGGATAAAAAAAGAGATTGAATTTCTCTTTATATTTTGTTCTTTTGATTATCAAACTTCGTACATCATATCAATTTTCTTTTAGATTGTACATAATATCAATCTAAGAATTCAAAGACTCTAGTTCAATTTAACATTGTTGCATCATATCCTTAGTTAAATCATCCATATCTTTTACAATTTCAATGTTTCATATTTTGAAAAAGCCATAAAAATCATAAAACCCCATATAACAAAACTTTTTCACATAGATAGTTATTATACAACGATTTCTTATTGAAGCCTTTACATATCAACATAGGAATCAATGTAGTTAATGTCAGAGATGGTAGGAGAGATAAGCGATATAGAAGACACAAGGGTGTTGTGAATATTAGACTTATAATTCCTTCTTTTATAGTGAGTACAAGCCAATAGAATATATAAACTAGTCTCCAATAGTAGACTAGGTGTTTAATTGTTATGAGTCGAATGAGAGGATGAAGATGAAATGATCTTTGGCTTTCATTGATTATGGTAGCCTATGGTAAGAAAATTACAGGAACAGAGGAGTAGAGATGATGAGGATATAGTGACAATTTGAACTTTGCAAAAAAGATTGATGCATCATAGATTTGTTCTTGAATTTGTAAAAAAAAAAAAAGATGCCCATTAAGTTCTAAACCTTGGGATGGGATAAGAGGTGAATCAAGGTAAATGTGAATGAATTTGAAATGTTATTAATTAGGTTGGTACTCAATGATTAATTGGATGAAGCAATAGCTTAATTCATTAGTGGGCCTAGATTCGATATAGATAGAAGAGTCGAGCTATAACCATATGAAACCTTAAAGGATGTCATTAAATTGGCGACATGAGTTAAGCAACATCTAAGGTGAAATGGATAAAAATTTTAATCACTAACATAAATCAAATGATTTGGAAGAAAAATTTACTACGAAAAAAAGGGGTTGAGAGAGACTATAACAAAGTAAGACACTGGAGATGAAAAAACATGAATAGATGTAGCATAAATGAAGCCAAGACATTAAATATTTTAAATGTTCAAGCTATGAGCATCAACTAGCATCGTACCCTAATAGGAGAGTTATGATATTATAGGTAAGGAGATTGATAGTGATGAGGATGAAAAGAGGTAAGTGCAACAATAATGATGAAGAGATAATCTTGCTATTTTAAGAAACATGCATTGATGGTAGCACAGGAAAATATGAAGAGTTAAGAAGAGGCAAATCTAGAGTTAAGCGACAATCTTTTTCATATTAGATGTCTAGTATAGGGGAAGACTTATATGGTAGTAACTGATGGGGATAACTACACATGTATGATTTTTGTAGATTTGATCGATAAGTTTGAGTTGCAAATTACACTCCATCTAAGGCCTTATAGTCTTCATTAGATGAAAAGTCAAGGGGTTGCACATGTTCATAAGTAAAATTATGTTCTTATAGCCATATACTAATAAGACTATTGGTGATGTAGTTTCCATGGATGCTATTTATTTGCTATTAGGAAGACCTCAAAAATTTAACCATTAGGTGATTTACAATGGGTATAAGAATATATATACCATTTAGAAGTAAGTTTAGGTAAGTTTCTCAATACAAACCCATTAGATGTCTAAAAAGAAAAGAATTTTGGTTTTATCAAGAAAACAAAAGGGCAATAAAGTTTGTTACATGCCTATGCAAATCCATTTGCTATTGGAAATAGCTACTAAAACATCAAGTTAGAAGATTCGAGCATTGAGGAATAATTATTTTTAGCTCTATAACAAAAACATAGATCATAGGAAGACTCAAAGGGGAAAGATCAAACTTAACAATTTAGGTGGAGTTTAGAAGCATATTTAAGTTAAAAGAGGGTCAAGGAGACAATTAAGGTAAGACCGACTAATAGATTGTCGACATTTAGACCCATTACCTAAGCTCAACTCCGAGTTCTCTAGAGCTTAGTTAGGTGTATGTTGGCTTTACAGGTGATTGAGGAAAAGTCTCATATTAGGATGACTTATGGCTTAACTTACTATGAAGTCATCCTAACACCACTTTGATCCAAATTGTTGAAGACATAGTTCTTAAGCTTTGAGCTTCATCAACATTGGTCGACCTTCCTAATATCGAGTTCCTAACTTGAGGTCTTGATGCACCGAATAAGTTATCCACTAATAGTCCACCTACCGAAGTCTAAGCCTCCCGTTACCAACTTATGCTCAATACAAAACAGCTTAGCCTCAAGGAATCTCCTTGGTAGAGTATGGCAGCAAGAGGTTCATGATACATATTTATTCTTTTTTGATAATATACTATGTTCCTTTTGTCACAATTGTCTTATTTACTCCTTTTAGCTTGTATTGAGATCTTACAAATATGAATTGTCCTTTCTATAATTTTATCTTTCTAATGTAACCCTAAGGACTTACCATAATAGTCCTTATCTTCCACAACCATAATCATCTTCTAGAATCATATCTAAATATCCTTCTTCTTATGAGACATTATCTCTAAGTTGTTTTCAATACTCTTTTCTAGTCCATTAGTAGTTGGGAATTAGTGGCGAGTAGACCTTGGTCTTCTACTTGTGAGTCATATAAAGTGGCAGATTAAGTCATGCTTAATTCATGAAGCTGCCACCCATTTCAATTTCATCCCTCATTTCTTTGATATCTTAAAAGACACATTCTCACTATGATAAGCCCTAGTGATAATTCAGCTTTAACGTATACCATATAATCCAGGTATTTGAGCTTAAGGTTGTAACTAAGAGTGTATTTGTATGTGTATTACATTCCTTAGGATGAAGTAGATGTGCTTAAGAGCATAGTTAATTACTAGGGCTTACAGTAATAAATAGAAACAATGGATTGATAAGAGTCAACTACCTAAACCAATTACCCACAATTGGGTTAAAGGACTCCAAGGACTTACTTGGAGGATACTAGCTGATATTAGGCAAGTGCACCTATCAATTTTAATATAGCGGACGTGAGTCCGAGTTGATCCCTTAAAAACTTTGAGTACTAATATTAACCTTAGCTCTATTATCTAACCAGAAAATTGTGATGAGTTGAATAGATTAAAAATACTAAAATTAACAAACTACCCTAATTATGAGACTTGATTAAGAAATTTAGAAAGCGATAAAACTAAGAACAACTTCAAGAAAGCAAATAACGTATTTAGGAATTATTTCCCCTAGTGTTTAACATATGACCGCTTAAAATGTATCCAATTAAATCTCTATTATTTTTGACCGGAGGGATTCACAATTAAAGTTAACACCTTTCTCAAGCATATTAACCCTAATCCTAAATTATTTATCGGAATCTCTTCACTTAGTAATACAATTTAGAATCACATTAATGTATAATGAATTCCCATACAAACGAACAACTTTTTGGAAGAAACATGTATCTTATCTTTAAGTATACATGTAATTCTCTCCAATTATGTCAAGATCTCATTACACATGTAATTTCTCAATCATCATACATAATATCATAGATTGATACTCTAAAAATATCAATTAACAATTAAATAACATAATTGAATCAAGAAAAGATAAAAACTTTATTGAAAACTATCAATCTATCTAATAGTCACATGAAACCCTAAGTTTCATAATCTTAAATACAAGAATCTTAAGCTAACATAATGAAATTAAAAACGAATTCCAACAAAACCAATAAATAAAACATGAAAAACCCCTTTTGTTGGGTATTACTTTCTCCTTTGCCTCCTCCTTCACTTCAAGTCTCTTCACTTTTGAATGTCCCATCTTCTGTGCGAAACCTTAGTATGTCCTTTTATAATGTATTGTAAAGTATCTTCTTTCGTTACCAACGTCGTGTAACTTTCTGACCTTGGCAAATCTTCCTGGATGGACATAGCCTGGGGACATAGTTGTGTCCTAGACTGTGTAACTTCAAAACTTCATAACTCATTCATTTGAACTCCAAATTGAGTGAAACTTGATTCCTTTTCTTCATTTTCAATCCAAGAATGCGTTCAAACCATGAAATCAAAATTTTACTCAACTAAGTATCAATTTCTTTAAAGAAAACCAAAGATGTAAAGGAAATACTATAAAATTATCATGTGAAATATATTTAAAATCAGAGTTAACACTAGCTCAAAGCCATATCCAAGATAGGGATTCCTATCCTAACTTGATTTCCTACCAACCTGACTATCAGACCCTCAATCATATCAGACCTGTTCTTACCTAGCAGCTATGCTTTATTCCAGAAACAACTTAAGACGAGTCGAGCTCTCGATCTTACCATAGATACTAGACTCCAACTCAATTTGACTTCTCTGTAGAATTAATTGAGGCCTAACCTAATCCAAATCAGGTTAGTGCCTAAATATAAATCCTTTTTTCTCACTTTAGCCTACTTGTACCATATTTCTAACATCCGGCTACCACATAATGTCATACCCCGAACAAGAAGAGTCATAACAGTCCTGCTGTATAAACTAATCTAAGATAGAAGCTGAACTCATAGCTGAACTCACAGCTGCTATTGTAGACGCAGTTCATATAAGGCGTATAACTCAACCAGCCTGAAACGTCTATTCTGATACCTGTTAATAACCAAACATGTGGTAAAGTTTTTATAAGATACTTGTTCTATACAACCTACTCTTTAGTATCACAACAGTATTTAAACAAACGTTTCACGTCCAAAAGTAAAGTTTACAATCAGAGTTTGTTAAAAAATGACAGGTTTTGCGGTGAATACAATAAGTTAGAAAACTAGTAGGCTCCCAAGGAATTCCCAATTAGTTTTCCTCAAAATTTAAAGACAAAGTCAAGAGCTCAGGTTCAGTTAATTCCTCGATCCTTACTTTCCCAAACAGCAGTACACTAACTTAGGAACGGTGGTACCTGAACATCTTGTCTTTACTCAACACTTATAAAAGAGTCTACAGGGACGTGAGCACAACTAGCTTAGAAAGTGGGATGGAGTTGGAAGAGTACTGTATAATCACAAATAAGGTTAATAATCATGATGAAATGCAATGCAATCACTCAAATGAAACATCGCACAGTGTTAACTGGTCCACTGTGAGGTTAGACAAAATTACATCCGCTCTAACCCGAATTAAGGAGTTTCATCGTGACTCAAGTCAGACCAAACCCGGGCTTGTGCAATAGAGAACACCTTCCTCCCATGACCGCCTTCGAACCACGGCCCCTAGCCTTGCCGCGACCTCCTCACCTGTCACTTAGTTCGACTAAGGATGGGAAAAGGACCATTTCATCAATTAATTTCATAATTTCTTATTAAATTCATAATTTCAACCTATTTTTGAGCTAATTTCAGGCCTAAAAATGCAATAAATATTAAAATTATTCAAATCAAAATTCAGACTACATAGCAATTACCTATATATTATACACATCCTATACAAAAATGTTCAACTAGAAACAACATTATTTAGTTCATTTATTTTACAATTATACATTCGGGGTGAACAGTAGAGTTCTTAATAAAGTATATTAAATATTACGAATTTTTCAAAAATAAAAATATCACATGAAAGCATGTTTAAAATAACCTAAGTACATTTTTTTCATAATTTTCTGGGTGGATTTACTAATTTTTAAAAATTCTTGAAAAACAAGGCAAGAATTTAAGCTAGGTGTTCTTAGTATCTCCAGTAGTCGTGGGGGGGGGGGGGGTGGGGGTGTGTGTCGGAACACCTAGATGTTAGGGGTACTCCTTGGTCGTGGAGTGGCGTAATAGCAGATCAAAGGAAACCCTAGAACCTAACTAAGCTCGGTAATTGTTCTGTTTTTCTTTTTTTTTTTCTTCTATAATTTTTTTCTAATTTTTCTTTCTATTGTTTCTGGTTCCAAAAGATGTAAAGTGATTCGTTCAATAGTTTTATAGTGGTTTAGGTCAGTTCCTTTTTTTATTTTTTATTTTTTTCTTGTTGTTTTCCTGCTTTTTCCTTCATTAATTGCAAGTAGGAGGTAGCATTTGCTTGTAGATTCACTTTTTAATTCAGCAATTGTCTAACTTTGATGTTTTCTAGCAATTTCTAAGCGTGAATCAACAATTGGAAGGCTTTTGAATAATATTTTTCAATTTTTTTTAGGTATTTTGAGTATATTTTATTAATACTTAATTATTTACTTAATATACGAGTATATATTCCTTGTGAATATCACGCGTAATATATAACTATACTCATATAATTAAGTTTCTTGCATATCTTTTATTTTTAGTATATGTTCTAAAGTTAATTTCATGAATTCAACACAATAATATATAATTACATAATTTCGGGTTAATTTATAGGTATAATTATTATTTATACCGGATATACTCGTAAAATTACGTGTATTTTTATATAGTAAATTATACTATATTATCTCATTTTATAGCTCAATTAACTTATCTCTAAGTTCTCGTTGTAATCTAAATTCGATTTTAAGAGTTCCGAACATTTTAGTGTTATATTAAATATTCCAACTTCTAAGGGAAAAATTGGGATTTTGGGTCATTGTTACTAAAATCTAACTTCATTATAATATCTGGACTAACTTTTTTATTTTAATCGTAAAGTTTGGGCTCAATTGGATAAGTTTCCCTAAAAGCCCTAAATCTAAGCTCGGTTGTTCTAAACTTAATTTTGGGAGCTTACGTTTCCACCTCCCTTAAGAGTGTTTTGTCCTCAAAACTTCAAATCTAAATGCAATAACTATTTATTTGCTAATAAAAACTTTATGACTTACTTTATTCTTTGAAGATTGTTGGGTAACGATTCTGCATTACCGACTTCGGTTCCCAAGTTAACTCTGCTATTGGACCGCTACCCCATTGAACTTTCACATACTCAACTTCTCGATTTCGTAACTTCTGAATTCGGTTTTCTAAGATTTTGATCGATTTTTCCTCAACAGTATAGTCTTCTTGTAAATCCACTGGTTTCAATTCCATGACAGCATCTAGATTCTTCACGGATTTTCGTAACATTGACACATGGGATACGTCATGATATCTAGCCAAAATTGGGGGTAAAGCAATTTAGTACGCAACATTTCCAATTCTTTCCAAAACTTCAAAAGGTCCGATATATCGGGGGCTTAACTTTCCTGTTGTACCGAAACGTTTAAATCCCTTAAATGGACTTATCTTTATATACACATGATCTCCTGGAGTAAATTCTATAAATTTTCTCTTCAGATCAGCCCAACTTTTGTATCGATCTAGCGCTGCTTTCATCCTTTGTTGTATTATCTTAACTTTATCATTCATCTGACCAATCATATCAGGTCCTATCATTGCATATTCATCATTTTCCCAATACAGTGGTGATCGATATTTTCTTCCATATAAAGCTTCGTACGGTGCCATCTAAATCGTTGCTTGATAACTATTGTTATAAGCAAATTCCACTAATGGTAAATACTGATCCCAATCGCCTCTGAAATCCAAAATATAACCTCTTAACATATCTTCGAGTATTTGAATAACTCTTTCTGACTGTCCATCGGTTTGTGGGTGATAAGCTGTACTAAACTGTAGTTTAGTTCCTAAAGATTGATGTAAACTTTCCCAAAACTTCGATACAAATCGGCTGTCTCTATTCGACACAATGCTTATTGGCACACCATGCAGTCTAATAATCTCTCTAATATATAGTCGTGCTAACTTTTCTATT
This sequence comes from Lumnitzera littorea, assembly GCA_024138015.1. NCBI lineage: Eukaryota > Viridiplantae > Streptophyta > Magnoliopsida > Myrtales > Combretaceae > Lumnitzera > Lumnitzera littorea. The sequence goes on along the minus strand of JAMXBB010000012.1, from coordinate 57,112,652 downwards.
GAATCACCAATTCGATAAGGTAAGAAGTGAGCACACTTCGTTAACCTATCTACAACAACCCAAATTGAATCGTGACCTGATTTAGTCCTCGAGAGTCCAATTACAAAATCCATTGTAATATGATCCCATTTCCATTGAGGTATTTCTAATGGTTGCAATAAACCATTAGGCCTCTGATGTTCTGCTTTCACTTGTTGGCATGTATTGCACCCAGCCACAAATTGTGCTACATCTTTTTTCATGCCTTTCCACCAAAATAATGATTTCAAATCACGATACATCTTATTTCCACCGGGATGTAATGTATAACCTATATCATGTGCCTCAATCATTATTTCATTCTTCAATTTTGAATCACTAGGCACACAAATTCTATCCTTATATCTTATCACATCCTCAACATCAATTTTAAAGTCAGGTACATCACCTGTATTCAACCTTTCCTTGATTTCTTTCAACTTTTGGTCTTCACCTTGTTGCAGCTTAATTCTTTCGATCAAGGTTGGTTGTACTACTAAATTCATCAATTGTGCTTCAGTTTCATGCCATCTGAACTCAATTTCCATCTTTTCAAATTCTTTGATCAATTCCTGTTGAGTAGTGAGTAGTGAGGCCACTTATTTGTAGTTCTTGTGACTCAATGCATCTGCAACAACATTGGCTTTACCAGGGTGATAGTTGATGGTCAAATCATAATCCTTAATTAATTCCAACCAACGTCTTTGTCTTAAGTTCAGCTCTTTCTGAGTGAAGAAATATTTCAAACTTTTATGATCTGTATATATCTCACAATGTTGCCCGTATAAATAATGTCTCCAAATTTTCAAAGCAAACACTACAGCCGCTAGTTCCAAATCATGAGCCAGATAATTCTTTTCATGAGGCCTTAACTGTTTGGATGCATAAGCGACCACTTTCCTATCCTACATTAATATACATCCTAGTCCACTTTTGGAAGCATCACTATATACACAATAAGATTTACTCGGATTTAGTAGAATAAGTATTGGTGCAGAAATCAATCGATGTTTCAATTCTTGGAAACTTTGTTTACATTCATCATTCCACTCAAATTTAACATCTTTTTGTGTCAGTCGAGTCATAGGCTTAGCGATTTTTGAAAAATCTTTTATAAATCGCCTATAATATCTTGCCATTCCGAGAAAACTCCTTATTTCCGTTATAGTAATTAGTTGTTTCCAATAAGCTACTGCTTTAACTTTCTCGAAATCAACTGAAATTCCTTCACCTGATACAATGTGTCCCAAAAATGACATCCTATCCAGCCAGAAATCACATTATCTAACTTAGCATACAGTTGATTGTCCTTCAATTTTTGTAAGGCTAAACGTAGATGATTTACATGATCTTCTTTAGTCTTGGAAGAAATCAAAATATCATCAATGAATACCACAACAAACTTATCCAAAAAAGGTTGATAAATTCGATTAATCAAATCCATAAACACAGCTGGTGTATTCGTTAAACCAAAAGGCATTACTAAAAACTCGTAGTGCCTATATCTGGTTTTGAAAGCTGTTTTTGATGTATCGTCCAACTTAATTCGTAACTGATGGTATCCATATCTTAAATCAATTTGTGAAAATACAGTGGCACCATGCAGTTGATCAAATAAGTCATCAATCCTGGGTAATGGATATTTATTCTTAATAGTCACCTTATTTATTTCCCGATAATCAATACATAACCTCATGGTTCCGTCTTTCTTTTTCACGAACAATACTAGCACTCCCCAAGGAGATACACTAGGTCGTATAAATCCTTTGTCCAATAGTTCTTGAAGTTGCTTCTTCAATTCTTGAAGTTCTATCGATGACATTCGGTATGGAGCTTTTGATATTGGTTCAATTCCTGGCACCAATTCTATAGAAAAATCTAACTCTCGCTGTAGTATTAATCCAGGTAATTCTTTTGGAAAAATATTAGAAAACTCATTCACTACTGGTATTTCTAATATTTTTGGATTTTCGCTTTTCTCCTTCAACGGTAAATATCCAGTAGAATTGCCATTCCTTAGTAACTTCGCTTACTTCTATCACTAATAATCTTAGACTTTGTTCACCTATTTTTCCTTGAAATATGATCTTACCTTGATCTAAGATTATGTTTTTATTTTGACAATCCACTTTCGCTCTTTGCTTGGACAACCAATCTATTCCCATAATGATATCATATCCCTTAATTGGTAATACTATGAGTTTTATTGGGAATTCTTATCCTTGGACTTATAATTATCTATTATCTGTTATTTCTCGTGTTAACACTTGTTCTCCCGTAGGTATTCTTATCCTATATGTGGATCTGACTTCACTTGTCTTTACTCCATTTCTCAATACAAACTCCCAACTACTAAATGAATGTGATGCTCCAGTATCAAACAACGCACATGCAGTTCGTCCATTTATAAGTACATTTCCCGAAATAATTACTAGTGTTATAATTGTCTATCTCTTAAATACTATACTCAAATCATATCTTCCCATAGTTTTTAACACCATCCACAGATATACACACAATCAAATCATAAATAAGTAGAAATTACAAGTTAGTTTTACGTACTTGTTACTAAACCTTGATCAGTTCCATTAATCTCCATTTCATCATTCGAACCATCGTGAAAGTACTCTTCCATCCATTCATCAAAGTCCTCAATATCCTCTTCTTTCCCTTCAATTGCAAACACCCGTGCTGGAACAGTAGTTGTCTCTACTCCTCCAGATTTCTTTTGTCTGGTTTGACCACAATATCTGGAGAAATGTCCTTTCATTCCACACTTAAAGCATTTTACCGTTTTCATCTTTGGACACTTTCTTGATATATGACTCGGATCACCACACAAATAACACTTGCCTTTTAGCTGAGTACATTGCTTGGGGAAATGTTGAGCTCCATATTTCCAACATTTCACGTTTCCAGATTCATCATAAAAACTAAATCCAGTCTTATTTGAAGTACGGCCACTAATTACAGCAGCTAACTTCTTCCCTCTCTAGTTTGAGTTATTATTTGCATTTGGAAATGTTCTCTTGAAAACAGGTCTGTATTGATTAACCCTTCTCAATTTCTTACTCCATTCACCTTGCATTGCCAATCCATTATTCTCCAATTCATGTGCCTTATCCACAATCTGATAATAAGTGGTGAATCCATAATCCATCAACTTGCATCGCATCGTAACATCAAATCCATTAAGAAAAAGATCCTTCTTTAACACATAATTATCTTTATATGACTCAGGCACATATTGCAATAGTCTGTTAAACTTATTCTCATATTATGCTGCACTCATATGCCCTTTCTTTATTTCCATTAACTGTCGAGTCATTTGATTTTGTACACTGACAGGGAAATATTGACTCTTGAATGCTTCCCGAAATGTTTGCCACGTAATGGGGCCTAGCATGGTTCTTACTGTCGAATCCTACCAAACTCGTGCTCCCATCTTTAGCAAGAAAGTACCATAAGAGATTTTTTTATTTTCAGGAATCCTATATGCCTCAAAACTGTGCTCAATCTAAGCTAACCAATCATCAGCTAAAGCAGGCTTGCCCATTTCACCTTCGAAATACCAATTTGATTTTATAAACTCAAGAAGTCGACTTGTATCTTGAGGTCAATTTACTCTAGGTTCAGCCTCTACTGGTCTTTGGTTCATCATATTTCCTCCTATGATCAAATGTTGGATTAAAGCTCCTTGCTGTTGGATCATAATGTTCATATTAGCCAACATTTGTCCAAACTGAGTTGGGCCCATCATGTTCAGAGCATGTGATATGTCATTTCTAGGTGGTTCTGGTAGATTAGGAGGGTTAAGAGGTGGTACTTTTGCTGCGGGTCGATTATTTCGATTTCCCTTTCTATTTGATTCCTCTACCATATTCAGATTTACAATCTACTAATTATCAATCCTGCACTTACAATACGTATACCTGAGGTCAACATTTGGCTCAATAAGTTCATATTTACATATAAATTAATTATTTTCTGCATTAACAATATTCAACTACAGGTTTCCATATTAAAAATCTTAATCAACAAAAGACCTGTATATTCCATTCCTGTATAAGCAGCAATATATTTATATATTACACCTACGCCTGCATATAAAGCTCATCATGTTTTACATGTAGGATTATATTATTCTCATAGTAATGTCTCATACAAATATAAATCAATAAAGCCATGCATTTTTACAATAATCATAAGATAATCGATACTTTATATTCAAAAAATCACATTACTTTTCTTACAACATCAGATTATAGATCTAATTATCCATATACATCATTTACATATCTAGTAGCCGCAACATCCGGAAATACCTTAGTTACATTAAAAAAAAAAGTCAAAAACACAACAAAATTGCTAGGAGAACTTAGATACATTAAACTACTAAGTCAGGTAATATCCAAAGCCCTAGACTTATCTGCCTACCAACATCTTATCTTTCAGTTACTTCCACTATCTGGAGCTGCTACATCTTCTAAGGGAGACCAATCTTCCATGCTAGTTTCATCAGATCCTAAACTAACCTCTACCACTACAGGAGTATCTGGTATGACTACTACCTCGTGCACGTCACTACCATTGTCTTGTACTTCCTCTTCTTTTGGATCTTCCTTAAGATCATCATCATTATCATTATTCACTCCTATATTTGGCTGAGCTTCTTGAGGTGGATTCTTAAGTGGCATCACAGGGGGTTCAGGCTCATGAGGCTACAATGGTATTTCTATACCCTCCATTCCATCTAGGGGGTATCTAGGAAACCAGTCAACTACACTAAGAGGATAGTTCCTAGGAATATGTGGAACACCTAGGGGTATCTGGTCAAAACCTAGGGGATAGTCCCTACCAGCCTCTACTAGATCTGGAAAATATAATATAGGAATTCTTATAGATAAAACTCCATTTTCTCGCAAATATTTCTTCTCATAAGTAGCAATAGCAGTATACTCATTATACGTAGGGCCTAACTCATCCCTCATTATTCTCCAATCATCTTGCATGCTATAGGACATTCCATGCTTATAATTTTCAAGAATCTCAACAACAGTATAAAACAACTTCCAGTTAACCAAATCTAACAATAGATTCTGCATCCAAATCCTATATTCAATAGGAGTTTCATCCCCTTCCCATTCAAAATTCCACCATGCATGTAACAAACCAGTTTTTCGAATCTAAAATAACAAGTTAAAGTCAATTCATAACCTTGTTTTACATATATATATATATGTTATATATATATCTTATAATCTAAGTCTTTTAAATTCATTATCAAACCCACTCTCAGTGATCCCATTGTCTACTCATTTTAATTAGACGCTTCAAAGCTTGGTTCTTTTAAGACCATTCTTTAATACCAACTCAGAACTGTCACACCCTGAACAAGAAGAGTCATAACAGTCCCACCATGTAAACTAATCTAAGATAGAAGCTGACCTCATAGCTGCTATCGTAGACGCAGTTCACACAAGGTGCACAACTCAACTAGCTTGAAACGTCTGTTCTGACACCTGTTAATAACCAAACATGTGGTAGAGTTTTTACAAGACACTTGTTCTATGTAACCTGCTGTTTAGTATCACAACAATATTTAAACAAACTTTCACGTCTAAAGGTAAAGTTTACAATCGGAGTTTGTTAAAAAATGACAAGTTTTGCGATGAATACAATAAGTTAGAAAACTAGTGGGCTCCTAGGGAATTCCCAATTAGTTTTCCTCAAAACTTAAAGACAAAGTCAAGAGCTCAGGTTCAATTAATTCCTCGATCCTCACTTTCCCACACAGCAGCACACTAACCTAGGAACGGTGGTACTTGAACATCTTGTCTTTACTCAACACCTTCAAAAGAGTCTGTAGGGACATAAGTACAACTAGCTCAGTAAGTGAGACGGAGTTAGAAGAGTACTGTACAACCACAAATAAAGTTAATAATCATGATGAAATGCAATGCAATCACTCAAATGAAACATCGCACAGTGTTAACTGGTCCACTGTGAGGTTAAAGAAATTACATCCGCTCCAAACCGAATTGAGGAGTTTCATCATGACTCAAGTCAGACCAAACCCGGGCTTGTGTAATGGAGAACACCCTCCTCCCATGACCGCCTTCGAACCACGGCCCCCAACCTTGCCGCGACCTCCTCGCTTGTCACTTAGTTCGACTAAGGATGGGAAAAGGACCATTTCATCAATTAATTTCATAATTTCCTATTAAATTCATAACTTCAGCCTATTTTCGAGCTAATTTCAGGCCTACAAATGCAATAAATATTAAAATTATTCAAATCAAAATTTGAGCTACATAACAATTACCTATATATCATACACATCTTACACAAAAATTTTCAGCTAGAAACAACATTATTTAGTACATTTATTTTACAATTATACATTCGGGTGAACAATAGAGTTCTTAATAAAGTATATTAAATGTTACAAATTTTTCAAAAATAAAAATATCACATGAAAGCATGTTTAAAATAACCTAAGTACAATTTTTTTCATAATTTTCTGGGTGGATTTACTAATTTTTAAAAATTCCTGAAAAACAAGGCAAGAATTTAACCTAGCTATCCTTGGTATCTCCGGCAGCAGTGGGGTGGTAGGGGTGTGTTGAAACACCTAGACACTGAGGGTGCTCTTTGGTGATGGAGTGGTCTAATAGCAGATCAAAGGAAACCCTAGGAACTAACTCAGCTCAATAATTGCTTTGTTTTTCTTTTTTTTTTTCTACGATTTTTTTTTCTAATTTTTCTTTCTATTGTTTCTAGTTCCAAATGATGTAAAGTGATTTGTTCAACAAATTTATAGTGGTTTAGGTCGGTTCCTTTTTTTATTTTTTATTTTTTATTTTTTTCTTGCTTTTTCCTTCATTAATTGTAAGTAGGAGGTAGCATTTGCTTGTAAATTCACTTTTTGATTTAGCAATTGTCCAGCTTTGATGTTTTCCAGCAATTTCCAAGCGTGAATCAGCAACTGGAAGGCTTTTGAATAATATTTTGCCATTTTTTTTTAGGTATTTTGAGTATATTTTATTAATACTTAATTATTTACTTAATATATGAGTATATATTCTTTGTGAATATCACGCGTAATATGTAACTATACTCATATAATTAAGTTTCTAGCATATCTTTTATTTTTAGTATATGTTCTAAAGTTAATTTCATGAATTCAACACAATAAATATATAATTACATAATTGCAGGTTAATTTACGGATATAATTATTATTTATATCGGGTATACTCGTAAAATTACGTGTATTTTTATATAGTAAATTATACTTTATTATCTTATTTTATAGCTCAATTAACTTATCTCTAAGTTCTCGTTGCAATATAGGTTCGATTTTAAGAGTTCTAAACATTTTAGTGCTATATTAAATATTCTAACTTTTAAGGGCAAAATTGGAATTTTGGGTTATTGTTACTAAAATCTAACTTCATTGTAATATCTGGACTAACTTTTTTATTTTAGTCGTAAAGTTTGGGCTCAATTGGATAAGTTTCCCTAAAAGCCCTATATCTAAGCTCGATTGTTCTAAACTTAATTTTAGGAGCTTACACATAAGAAGTGTCTTCTAGCCTAACAATCCAGAAGGATCTCTACTTTTCCATACTAAATATTCTTTGTCTCTTTTTCTCTTTTAGTATGTTTTATGTAACCTAATTGTAAGAATACCCTTATCTTTTCATACATGTAAAGTAGCCCTAGTGGACCGGTATATAAGCCCCCACTCGTTTGTACGTAGAGAACCATCATCTATATCAGATTATTATTCAAGTTTCCTTTGAGCAACCTTAGTGTTCTCACTATCCTTCAACTCTTATCTATTCCTTTTAACAAGAAGTAGTGATGAGTGACCCTTAGTTTGGACCGATGTGTCATATCTGGTAGATTGTAGGCCAAGTAGGATCAAGTGGTGTGTTACATCCATTCAGTAGCTACTCAAACTTTGCTAACTTTTCTTTTATCCCTTTTGGGGTTTGCTTCATTATAGTGGTTCTTCGTGTATATGACCTCTAGAAACGCATTAGTTTCGCTAGTATCAGAGCACGATTCTAAAATGGGCTATGTGAAGTTATAATGAGGTTTGGGATCACCTTACTATTAATGGTTGTTGTGTTCCTTCTATAGCTACTACAGTGTGTTTGTGTGTAAGTATAGTTTCATTATTACTTTGTTTTTCATTATGAAAACACAACAAGTTCGCTATTATTCTATTCTAGTGATTATTGGATATTAAAGTTGTTAGTGAGTTATTAATATATCCAAGAAGTATTGCACCATGTTAGATTCGAATGTTTAGGGTGTTACTGGTGATTAGAGTAATGGTACTCAACTTAGTCCTGGTCATAATGGTAGTAACACCTTAGGATCGGTTGATGACAAACTTAATATACTCATAAACCATGTTAAGAGTCTAGTTACAGCAATGCAAATTAACAAACAACAACCCCAAGGTATACAACACCATAACCCACAAGAAATGCCCTTGAGAGACATTATGGCCAAGGTAACTTAACCAATCACCTAATTCAACCACAATGAGTTGGAAGCGTAGTGGACCAAGCTGCTAGACGAAGACTAGAGTTAGAAGAGATTGAAGAAGATGATGAGGAGCTGGATGTTGAAGAGTTTGAGGAGGAAGAAGAAGAAGCTAACTATTATTATATATAGGGACGAGGGTAACAAACCCCTCGAGGGTTAGACAATGTCAAGGTTTAAATCCCACTTTTCAATGGAAGTGGAAATGTAAATAAATACTTAAGTAGGAAGGGAAGGTTGAGAAGGTGTTTAACTCTTATGGGTATACAAATGTTGTCCAAGTTTGACTTGCTACAATGGAGTTTATTGGGTATGCAACAATGTAGTGGAAAAATCTAAACGTAGCTAGAGCAAGGGATGGAAGACAAGGTGTGAGAACTTGGGAGGAGATGAAAAGATTGTTAAGGGGTAGATTTGTGCCAAGACTTACTTATGAGATACGTTTGTAAAGTTGCAAGAATTTTGCTAAGGAAGTCGATCTATTGATGACTATGTCAGAGAATTCCAAATGCTTATGATTCGAGCTAACATGGAAGAACTAGAAGCTTGTACAGTATTGAGGATATTTCTAGACTCATATTTGAGTTTCGCAACATTGTGGAAGTAGAAAGGTTTTATACCTTGGAAGAGGTAATTAAGATTTCATAGAGGGTCGAAAAGCAAAGGAGGAATGCTTTGAGTCGACTTAGGCCAACATTCTCTCAAATCCTTATTTCATGCCGACCTGTTCAAGCTAAGCTGAGGAGACCATATCAAGCTAAGGAAAGGAATGATCGACTTAATGAAATCCGAGTAGGATAATTGAGCTAAATTGAGGTTTAGCTGACCTCGAGAACATATGAGCAAGGATAGACCTTTGGACGAAAGACTAACGAAGTGAAGTGCTTTAAATGCTTAGGCTTCAAACATATGGCCGCTGAGTGTCCAAACCAGTGTATAATGGTGCTTTAAGGAGATGTAGTGGATAGCATCGATGAGAGTGAGCCTAAGGAGGAAAAGGATGTGGAAAAAGCTAAAACTAAGAAGGAAGAAGAGACCTATTTCTATCCTAACTAGGGAGAAGTAATGACCCTATTTCTAAGATGAGTATTGAGTTCCCTACTAAGCTTTGAGGAAGACTGGAGGGAAAATCTGTTCCATACTAAATGCACCATCAAGGGACAATTTTGCACCATTATAGTGGATAGAGAAAGCTGTACTAATGTAGTTGTACAGTACTTTGTGCAGAGGTTAGGTCTATTGACCTTAAAGCATCCCTAACCTTATAAGATGCATTGGCTTCATGATAAGGGTACTTTGCAAGAAACTAAATAAGTGACCTTACTATTTAGTATTAGGAGTGTATATAAGGATGAAGTAGTATGTGATGTCGTCTCCATAGGAGCTTCACATCTACTACTTGGAAGACCTTGGTTGTTTGAATAACATGTTACTCACGATAGATATAGGAATACCTATGCCTTTGTTAAGGATGGAAAGAGGATTGTGTTATAGCTCATGACTCCAACCCAAGTAAATGAGACCCATCATTAGCTCACCTGAGCCAGTAAGAAGAAAACTTTAGTAATGAGCTAAAGAGAGCTCTAAGTTGCTGAGAAGGCCAAAGAGCCTATGTTTTTTTTGGTTAAGAGATTACTGGAGATGAGAGATTTGGAGGATGTTCTTGATGAAATCCAAAGTCTACTGAATGAGTTTACTGATCTATTCCCTAAAAAAGTACCTACCAAACTACCTCTAATTTGAGGCATAGAATACTATATTGATCTACAGCCAGGCATTGCCTTGTTGAATGAACCTGCATAAAGAATGAACCTTGAGCAAGCTACCAAGCTAAAAAGCCTAGTAGATGAACTCATAAAGTGAGGGTATGTCAGGGAGAGCATGAGCCTTTATGTAGTGCCAGCTCTACTCATTTTAAAGAAAGATGGTTCATAACGTATGTGCATTGACAGCTAAGCAATCAATCGGATTACTGTTAAGTACAAATATCTAATACTAAGGCTTGATGACATGTTGGATGAGCTTCATGGTGCCAAGATGTTCTCAACAATCAATCTACGAAGTGGCTACTACCAAATTCATATGAAACTAAGCGATGAGTGGAATGCTTAATGTGTCTCTGGGGTTGGACACATGGAGAGGCACCACAACAAAGTGAACCAAAAAGAAACAAATAAAAAGCTAACAAAGCCTAAACAGTTATCGAATGGATATGACACACGATTCAATCCTACTTGGCCAACAATCTACTGGATATGACACACCAGTTTGGATTGAAGGGTCACTTGCCACTACTCCTTGCTAAAAGGAATAGATAAGAGTTGAGTGATAACGAGAATACTAAGGTTGCCCAAGATGAAAAATTCTATAATCAAAGTTGAATGTTTTCGTACAAGGAAAGTAGGGCTTATATACTTGTCCATTAAGGTTATTTTACTATTACCTTTCATGAATCATATTAGAAAAGGGTAAAAAGAACAAAGAATATTCAGCATAGAAATGAAAAGGATCATTTTGGAAAGTTGTATCAGAAGACACGTGTTGCTTAATGGTTGGACATTAGGAGTATGATACAACATGGGAAAAAATAGGAAGTGCTAGTAGTTAGGGGTTGACCTGATCTAGATCAAGTTGGGAGGCAATCAATCTGGTTAAGATGTCAGCTGAATTGAAGTTAGGCACTAGTGGTCGATTGGAGAGTTCGACTCAGCTAGCCTTTTCTGGGTTACCCTTTGGATCAGGACCTCATAGTTAGGTAGGAGCATGTTGGACACATGTGAGGATTAGAGAGACAGGTCGGTAGGAGGTCGGATTAGGATAGGAGATCCCATCTCGGCTATGGCTTAAAGCTACTATTTTTAGTGTAAGCCCTTGAAGTCCTTTAGTTCGGCTTCTTGTGATCGGTCTAGGGGCTTGGTTCCTATCATCTGCCTAGGGGTTAGAAAGATTTTTCCTCAAATCTGAAGCAGTTTCTGCACTTTCTTTTGGGGCACTCGTAGGGTCTTCTTCAATTGGTTAATAAGGAAATCGGACACATTGAAGGTAGAGGAGATACCATAGTCATTAGGCAACTCGATCTTGTAGCCGTTGCAGTTGATCTTCTTTAAGACCTTAAATGGGCCGTAAGCATGAGAAGATAGTATGCTTTGTCTTAAATGAGAGAATTGCTCTCGATTGAGGTAAATCTATAATAAGTATCTTAGTTGGAAAGAAATAGTTTGGCGGCCTCAATTGCCAATCTCTTATTGTCTCTTATTGAACTTAGCGATCTTTCTTGAGATAGACTAGTATAGCTCATGCAATTCTTGGGCCCGGTCTACTCCAAATTAACTTTCTTCAGTAACTGTTGGGGATGCCGATCAAATCTAGGGGAGTGGTAAGGTTAAGGCCATAGACTACCTTAAATGGGGTCTTTTCAATGGTGCTATAGACAATTCGATTGTACATAAACTCTAGGACCGGAAGGTACAGATCCTAATCACTCAGGTTCTTCCCTACAATAACTCTGAGTAGATTGCCTAGTGTCATATTCACCACTTTAGTTTGGTCATCAGTCTAAGGGTGGCTACTGGAGCTGAACACTAGTTTAGTCCCAAGTCTCCTCCAAAGAGTCTTCCAGAAATAGCACAAAAATTTTATGTCTTGATTTGAGACAATAGTCTTCGGTACTCTATGTAGTCAAACAATCTCCTGTAAAAACAAATCAGTAATATATAAAGCATCATTGCTTCAATGGCATGAAATGAAGTTCACCATCTTATTGAAACGATCCACTACAACAAAAATAGAATCTTTCTCTCTAGATAGCTGGGGCAACCCTAAGAAAAAGTCTATGTTGAGGTTGGCCCATTGTAAAGTAGGTGTTGGTAGAGGCCTGTACTCTCCATGTGGTTCTCTCTTCCCCTTAGCACGCTTACACACTTTACAATGACTGATTACCTTATGGACATCCTTAGCTAAAACTAGCCAGTAAAAATTCTCTTTCAACAAATTAGCTGTCTTGACCTCCCCAAAGTGGCCTAAAAGTCCATCATTGTAAGCTTCTTAGACCAATAGTTCACATGGGAGCAGTTTGGAATACATAGCCTACGATTCTTGAATAGATAGCCATCCTTAAAATAATATCCTCCCACAACTAGTCCTTCGCAACACTATTCAACAACGAAACCGAAGTAAGGCTCATTAGCATACTACTTAGTAATGAGTGAAAATCTCAATAGTTTTGTTTGCAAGTGGTTAGCAAGGTTTGCTGTCATGATAGAGCGTCGGCAACCACATTTGCACTTCCTTTCCTGTGTCGAATGATGTACAAGAAACCTTTCATGAACTCTAACCACTTAGCTTGTCTCTTTGAAAGCTTGTTTTGACTCCTTAGATGCTTCAGTGATTTGTAATCAATGTGAATAACAAACTCTCGTAGTAGCTGGTAGTGGTACTAGACAGTAAGGGCTCAAAAAAGAGAGTACAACTCCTTCTCGTACATAGAATAGTTTAGGGATGAGCTACTTAATCTCTTACTGTAGCAAGCGATGGGCCATCATTCTTACATCAGGACAACACCAATTCCAACTACTTGTCAAAATCTGGTAGTGAAAGGACAATTATCGAGGTGAGCTTCCCCTTGATCTCTCTAAAGCTTCGCTCAACTCAATCATTTCACTTGAACCCTTCAATTTTCTTTGTCAGCTAGGCCAATGGGGTAGTTATTGTGTTAAAGCCCTTAATAAATCGCCTATAAAAAGAAGTTAAGCCATGGAAACTTCAGACTTCAGTGACATTCTTTAGCATCAACAATTCCAGAACAACTCTGATCTTCTCCTCATCTGCTCAAATTCCTTCCCCTAAGACTAAAAACCTTAGGAAAATCACCTCTTTCTGGTAGAACATGCATTTCTTTACATTCCTATACAACTTCTTACCTTGCAGAATGTCCAATACTTCGCGAAGATGTTGAACATAGTTGTTCAGGTCGACATTATATACCAATATGTCATCAAAGTACATGACCACACATCTTCTAAGAAGAGGGCGTAACACATGGTTCATTAACCTCATGAATGTGCTCGATGCATTAGTAAGTTTGAATGGCATAACTAACCATTCATAGAGTCCGTGCCTAGTCTTAAAGGTGGTCTTCCATTCATCACCCGGCTTCATGTGAATTTAGTGGTAACCACTCTATAGATCTATCATTGAAAATATCATTGCACCTTAAAGCTCATCTAACATGTCACCAAGCCTTGGTATCAGGTATCTGTACTTGATAGTAATTCGGTTGATCTCTCAGCTGTCAATGTACATGCACTATGAACCATCCTTCTTCAGAATGAGTAGAGTTAGTACAGCATAAGGGCTCATGCTCTCCTTTACATATGCTCGCTCAATGAGTTTGTCCACTTGTCTTTTCAACTTGATAGCCTGCTCAGGATTCATCCTATATGCAAGTCGATCAGATAGGGTGATTCTTGGCTGCAGATTAATATAATGCTCTATGCCTCAAATTAGTAGCAATTCTTTAGGTAGTTCTTTTGAAAACAGGTCAGAAAACTCATTTAGCAAGCATTAGATTTCTTTCGGGACTTCCTACAATTCCCTTATCACCATTAATCGTCTAGTCAACAAGAACATCAGTTTATCAACCTTCTCAATAGATCTAAGCTCTTTATGGCTCATCACTAGGGCATTTTACTTACTAGCTCCGGTAAGTTGATTATAAGTTTCATTCACTTAAGATAGGTTAGAGGTTACAACAATATCCTCCTTCCATCCTCAATGGAGGCATAGGTGTTCTTAGACCCATCAAGCATAATACATCGGTCGAACAACCAAGGTCGTCCAAGTAGTAGATGTGAAGCTCCCATAGTGATGATGTCGCAAGCTACTTTATCCTTATATACATTTATAACACTAAACGGCATGATCACTTGTTCAGTCACATGCAAAGCACCCTTATCATGAAGCTAATGCAGCTTGTAAGGTCGAGGATGCTTTGAGGTCGACAGACCTAACCTTTACACAAGGGATTGTGTAACAACATTTGTACAACTTCCTCCATCTACTATGATGGTGCACAATTGGCCTGTAATGGTACACTTGGTATGGAATAAATTTTCCCTCTAATCCTTATCAAAGTTTGGCAAGACACTCAGGACTCGTCTTAGGACTAGGGTCATCACTTCTCCCTAGTTGGCATAGATATAGGTCTTATCTTCCTTTGCAACCTCGGGTTTCCTAACATTTTCTTCCTCTAGCTCACTTTCGTCGGTGCTATCCACTATATCTCCTCAAAGCACCATGACACATTGATTCAAACACTCAATAGCCATGTGTTTGAAGCCTAAGTATTTAGAGCATTTCCCCTTACTAAACTTCCATCTAGAGGTCTATCCTTTCTCATACATTCTCAGGGGTAGCCGAACCTCGGCTCGACCTGGCTATCCTGCTCGGCCATGCTGACTTGCTCGATTATCGTTAGGTCAGTCATTCTTTTCCTTAGCCCGATATGGTCTCTTAGGCTCAACTTAAACAGGTTTACATAGTATCAGGGCTTAAAAGAATGTTAAGCTAAGTCGGCTCGAAATATTTCTACTCTACTTTTCGACCCTTTACACTATCTTGATGGCTTCTTCCAAATTATAAAACCTCTATACTTCCACGATATTGCAAATCTCATGCTTAAGCCTATAAATGAACCTCGATACTGTATGGGCCTCTAGCTCTTCCATGTTAGCTCGAATCATTAACATCTAGAACTCTCTGACATAGTTATCGACAGATCAACTTCCTTAACGAAGCTTCTGCAACTTAGAAAATGTATCTTATAGGTACATTTCTAGCATAAATCTACCTCTTAACAACCTTTTCATCTCATCCCAAGTTCTAATACTTCATCTTCCATCCCTTGCTTTGGCTACATTCATATTCTTCCACCATATGGTAGCATACCCAGTAAACTGCAATGCAACAACTTGGACTTTGACTGCTTCCTCATATCCATAACATTAAAATACTTTCTTGACCTTCTCTTCCCACTTTAAGTATTCATTTACATCTCTACTTCCATTAAAGGGTGGGATTTACATCTTGACATTGTCTAGCCCTCGAAGGACTCTGTGTCCTCGTCCCTGTGTTTGGAAATAATCAACTTCCTCTTCCTTACCAAACCCTTCAACATCTAGCTCCTCATTGTCCTCCGCAATCTCTTCTAACTCTAGTCTTTGTTTAACAGCTCCTCTAGCTTGAAGAGGTCAAACTAGGTGATTAATTCGATTAACTTGGCCATAATATCTCTCAAGGGCACCAACCCGTAGTTTTTGTTACTATACACCTTTGGGTTATTGCTTATTAACTTATATTATAGTGACTAGACTCTCAACAAGGTTCATAAGTCTGTTAAGTTTGTCATCAACGGACCTTGGGGTGTTACTACCATTATGACCATGACTAGGTTAAGCACTACTACCTTGCTTACCAATTACTCCTTGAACACTTGAATCTGACATAATGTAATACCTTTTCGAACAGATTAACAAACTACTAACAACTTTAGTCCCCAAAGTTACTCAAACAAAATAGAGATATTATATTGTAATATTAGCAGTTAAACAAAAAAATAAATGCTGGAAATAGAAAACCGTATACAAAGACTAATGACCTGTCATGCATGTACAAACCCATACATTTTTTGGAATCCAATCCTCATTTTCTTTTTCCCTTTTTGTGATGGAGCAGTTACATCTATTTCTAATTGATCTCAGTTCCTAGATTTGAGTACTTCATGGGATAATAATAATCAAATATATGCTATTTAAAGTGAAAATTGTGCAAATATGACTTGTACTCTTAAAATTTTGCAAAATAAGTGGCCTGCATTTTTTTAAAATAAAGTCATGATCCATGTTTTGTAACTTTCTATTAATAATATTAATTCGACACACATGTTAGTATCTTACTAGTCTATAATAATTAATATATTACAATAATATTATTGAATATATTTAATTTACCATAAAAATTTGTAGAAATTAAAAAATAAAAAGCAAGAAAAGGGTAAATTTTAAAAGAAAAATTCACATGGTCGCCACACAAGGGCAAGTATAGCAAACAATGGCCACATCTATCTAGTGGGTCAAACAACTCACTTACAATTGTGGTTGCAATCCAGCCATTGGTTAGTGTTACACTTTTTACCATTAAATTTGTTCTTTTTTTTTATGTTTTATTTTCTTTTATAAAATCTCTCTTGTTTTTTCTTGTTTTTAATATCTATATTTTGTGAAACTAATCCTCTTTGATACAATATTAATTATTATGGACCAATAAAACCCTTATATGCACCCTGAATAAAATTAGTATATAGTTATAGACCACAAGTTATATCTTTGTCAAAAAAAAAAAAAACACATATAATTTATTTGTAAATGTTAGAAAGGTTATTGTATAATATTCCCTTATATAAGTTTCAAAGTAAAGGATTCCACTAGTAATTTCCATCCCCAATAGTAGCTTCTAAACTTATAAATTTTGTACATTAACCAAATAAACTCCAATAATAAGAACTACGTAATGTCTTGTATGAGTTCCAAAAAACCCTTGAGTGTGCTCCAACTTAAAATATTCTAATAGAAATAAAAAAGAAAAATTGCTCTGGTTTATGCGTTCTGCAATCATTATTTTCATATTTTTACTTTCAAAGGAATTCATTTTATGATGAATTTTAAAAAGTGAGTATGTATTTTTACACGATTTTATTTTTCATACATGTGTTTGATATTAGATTGTATTTAAAGTATATTTCAGATCTAAACCTTTAAGTTCAAGCTCGGCCCACTAAAAGGCTTTCGAATTTGAAGAAGGTGAGAAGCATGATAGTTAACACGGCAACTGCCCGTGATCTCATGATTCTTTCTCACAATATGCTCCACACCAGTAGGAGATCAGTAAGAATCAAAGTGAATTGTGGGAAGTTGGCTTAGTTGCCATTTTCGTCCTCTTTCTAGGCCTAAAGCATACCAAGTAAAGGATCCAAAATCCAAAACTCTACATTCTGTTGCCATTTTATTATTTCCTTGCCCTTACGCAAAACTATTGTATCAAGTGCAGTGTCTACATTCGAGAGACCTCCACAAAGCTAGTTTTCTTTTGTAGATTCCTCATACACGAATACAAGATCTCCTTTTGGATCCAAATCCATCCAAATCGAGAATTCGACAACGTGTGGGGAAAGAAAAATTAAAATCTCTTCCTTCTTTCATTTCTTCAATTCTAATATTTTCGCATCTTTCTTCGATTCCATATGCGTGCGTGTCCATGTTAAACGTTTAACTAAATATAGGTTTATAAAGTATCAAAATTAAAACGCAAATACAGAATGTTAAAAAAAAAAAAGGAAAAGCAAAGGATGAATGCACTCTTCTTTTTATTATATTTTACGCCCACATTGACCCTTCTGTTCTACACAATGGTCAACTAAACAGGGTCCAGATGTTAAACACTCGACTGTAGATGCTTTTTGGTACTTTAATATATTTGAAAACATGAAATATTAAGGCAAATATATCATACACCCCCACAAGACGAAAGGTGAATCCAATGCTGTCGATATATTCAAGTTGCAATGATTAGATCCATGAATATAAAGTGATTTTCTAGTACAATTAAATAAAGATGGTGAAGATTGGATCATACTTCTCATCATTTATGCAGCGTATCTAGTACTCCTTCGCATCAATTTTTTTATGATATATTTATATTTTATTTAACTAAACTGTATCATCTATAGGTTGAAAACTATAACTTCTTATGTGCACAACCATCAACATCTAACGTTCTTCATATATACCATCTTATTTTGTTTCAAACTTGCAATGATAAACTTATCCGCTTTGGACATCTTGCTCTATTGAATTGGTAAACAAATTAAAAAACTTGCAAAGTATCATGTGATAAATAATCCAGGGAAGCCTGCGAGAGGAAATAATAATATTTAAAAGAAAAATTATTTGTGAATGTACCTTAAGTAGTTTCCATATGTACTATTAGGGTGGGTACAATTTGGTTTGGTTCAATTTTTTCTCTAAATCAAACCAAACCAAAAAAGTAGGAGTTGGTTTCTAATAATTATAAATCATATCATAAAGTTTGGTTTCTAAATTTTTCCAAAACATAAAATTTCAATTTGGTTTAGAGATTAAATCATATTTTAATCTATGAAGTATATTTACATAACACATAAGTATTGATATCATATTAAAGGTTGAGTTAAACATATACATAATTTGTAAAATATGATGACAATAAAAGTTTAATATACATACAATACAATGAATGTAAACTAAAATTTTTTTTAAGTGCTATATTTCAAGAAAATAAATTCTTCAATTACAACTAAAATATTACTATATTTTTTATAAAATTATTAGGTTCAATTTTATGACATGGTTTAGTTTATCCTTATATATCAACCATAAATCAATGTTTTGGTTTTGTTTGAGAATTTTTTAAAACCAAAATGTAAAAACTAAAATAAAGTGAACCATATTATTGGTTTGATTTGATTCAGTTGATGAATTGGTTTGGATTGATGGGGTTTTAGCATAGCCTTACCTATCATGGTTGAGCATCATGTGTATATAACTCAAGCTTGAGCCACTTTTTTTTTTTTTTTTTTTATCTTTGATATATCTCAAACTTTTTATTTTATCAACTGCTTATTAATAACACCACTAATACATTTTACGTGAGTTAAATCCTTCTATTATTTTAATAATACAATTTTACAAAAATTTTCATTTATCTTTTAATATCATAATATTATTATTATTTTTTTTTTTTATTAACATCTGCATCTCTATTATATATATGATGCCAATAGTTCAAATACACATAACTATTTATATATTTGATCAAGCCATCTCACCGTAGTCGAATCAGTTCATTATATGATATCTATTTAAGAAAATGACAGAAGCATATATTAAACAACACCATTGGTTGGTCAATGAAAAAAAAAAAAACAAAAACAAAAAACACCATTGCCAGTATTCTATTATATGTTTAGACATGCTGCGTTTTCAGAACTACAGTCATGTAGGAGCAAGATTACAAATTCTGTACTTCTTTAAGAATACTCTTTGGGTTAGAGGAAAGGGAAAACAAAACCATAGAAGCACTTGAGAGTTAAAAGTTATTGATTGATACCGCTAGGTTATGTCTATTGACATAAGAGTGTGGGATTATCAACGTTATATATATATATATTATGTATAAGTAATTATAATTCATAAATACTGTTAAAACTTTATTGATACTTAATTATTAATAATTTATTCGCATTAGGTAAAAATACCATTAAAGTTTTCTTTAACCTTTTTCTAGAGTTGTTTAATGTATCTGATATGTAAGTTGGATTTTCAATTTAGCATGACCAGTATATCCTATAAGTGGAGCAGAATTTAAAGGGAACTTAATCTTCCCTCTGTTTGCATCTCCAACATCCCGGAAATTGCCATCGCCGACCGAACCAAAAGCTTCACAAGGAACATGGAGAGAACAGAAAGATCAAGGTCTCTCTCTCACCCCCCATACATACAAAATAAAAAGAATAATCCACATGGGAATGAGAGTCATCATGTGAGTGGCTTCCTTGTTGAGGAAAAAGAAAAAGGAATGGAAAAAAAGCTGCAGCCGATACAATTTGCCTGTTAGCCACGAGGCAGAATCCCATTCCTTTGGGAATTGGTCAAAATTTCTTAACTAACCGTAAATGTCGGGTCATGAGTCCCACTCCCCCACGTGCCCAACACTCAAACCTAGGGATGAAAGCTGGTGGCTCCGATAGTTACCCGACCTTTTTCCTATACCCCCAAGGAGTAAGCGACGAATTTCATACAAAATATTTAAACCTATAAGGTTTTGACTCATATTTTATGATAAGATTAATATTTAGTAGGAACTGTGAACTTATTACTTTTTAAGTATTTATTTTTTCAGTCTACATTAACATATATATATATATATATATATATATAAATCAAACATTATTATGAGACATATTGTTTATGTTGATAATAGATAATATTATAAATTGCAATTTCACTAAAATGAATTAATGTGTACTTTAGAATTTATTATACAGTTAAATATTTTTAAATGTAGCTTTATTTCCTTTTCACTTGATTTAAAATTCACTAAGATACGACTTCTAAAAGTATTTCAATACAATTGTATCAATTAATCAGATGGGTCATGGATTTCCCATTTTCTTAGCAAGCAAGTTTTAAGTATGTGATAAAAGACACTGTAGGGGTTCAAGGTGGGCTTTGAGATACCTAACAAGGTATCAAAACGTATTGGGTTTAAAGTATTTGTCCAAATATTTTCTTGGTTGCCTCCCTAATTACATCATTCATTGGGAGTTTCTTTATCTATCATATTAAAGAGGATGGAGTGGGTGTGTTACTATATATATGTATTTGTGTGTATCTGTGCATATTATAGTAATATACATGGACGGATTTGGGGTAAGGGATGAAAGGGGCTTGGAGACCCCCACCCCAATTCCGAGAAAAAAATTAATTTTTTAAAAAAATTATTTAGAAAAGAGAAAAAGAATTATATATATATATATATATATTAAAGAACAATTTTTATCATAATATTAAGTGTGGCTAAGTAGTTATATACATACTTTTTTAATTGGAAGGTCATTGGTTCAACTCCTATGCATAGCATTTTATTTCTATCAATGCTCATTTATTACATAAATAACATATTCTTTTTACTTTCTTTCAACCTATTTTTTCCATAATAACTAATAGCATTAAATTCATTATTGCAAAATTATATTTAATTAACTAAATTCTCTTGAATTGTAATTTTTTTTTATAAATAATACATCATTAGTGTCATTTCTCAGTTCTTATAAGTAGTCAATTAAGGTTTGTACATACTAAGCTTGCAAAACAATACATAGTAAGAGGATGTCAGGAGATTATTCAGTGTGGCTACTCCAATACTTAAGTCAGCAACGGGCTTTTGATGGAATATAATACTTAATGCGTAGGTTTAAAATGCAAAGTTTGTAGAGACCTTAACCATTGGGTAGATGCTTAGTATTTATAGTAGAGTGGGGTCGGCCGTTGGAGATTAGTTGGTGGGAGAAATCTTCTCATATAAGTGTGAGAGAGTAGAGTTATCATACCTTACGCATCCTTAATATTTAGGACATAGTTGTTTTATCCTTATCCTATAGTTTATGACCATTACAATACTTCATGGGCTTAGGCTACGAAGGCCCAGGCTCGAGGCTTATAGAGGCTAGCCTATGGTGGTAAGGCTAGGCGGATTTGGTCGAGCTTAAGAGGTCCCTATCCAAAGTATTCTATTAACACTTACCCTCCCATAATCTCATTGTCGAAGAAGAGGCAAGGAGAAGGAATTCATAGACTGTTCAAGCATGACCGATCTGACTCCAGGAAGTTCGATCCGATGCTATGATGCTGATGTAATGAGGTAGATCCGAGGTGATGAGGTTCGAGGTAGGAAGTCATTCCAAGCGATGGGTTGCCAGTTTGAAAACGTCCGAGACTAGGTGAGTAGGGGTGATCAGCGATTGTTATGGGGCAGAGTGCGGAAGGCTCGAGTGATGCTTAGGTTAAGGTGTCAAAGTAAGACACCCTTACAACTCACTAGGCAACGGTATCATGTCTCAGCCATGCCGACCATATGGGAGTTGAATAACCCTTGAAGAAACTTCTTTTAGAAGAAATTTTTCAAAATGCAACTTTTGTCCGCCTGTACTCCATGTATTAAATGCGACATGATAGATGTCGTACTACAGTAGGCTAGTATGCAGCTATAAGCTTTCTGTCTTTTAAACTTGACCATCCAATCAAGGTACTTTCTATGTACTTACTATGCAGCATTCCAAGGGATTCGTGCTTGTATAGATCCCTGTAACTACCTATACAACTTCCCAGGCAATTTACCTATAAATGGGGGTATCATAGAGAGAGAGCGCTTCTCCAAAATCTTCTTGCCCAGTCATCATAACATCTGCTTTATGCTCGAATTCTCAAACCTTCTTCAGAAGTTTCAATTTTTCTTTTAAGAATCATCATCATGTCTACCAACAGAGATGAGGCTAACTCTTCTTCGCCACAACTTACCTCCAGTTCAAACTCTACAAGGAGCAATCTTCCTCAGGCACAAGAGGGCGAAGTGTCATCATAAGCACGACTTAACCAACCTATAAGGATGGCTGTAGAAGTGTTGGACAAGGCCAAAATCATCCATACCATCTCTAGAGATGTATACCCAGATATTCTCTTCCACCTCGTAAAGGATTTATTTAACGTTGCTAGTATAGGCAAGGGGCCTAACGACCTTATAAGTAAAAGTAAGGAATCTTCCCCTAGTTAGGTCATCAACAACTTCCTCGTGGAGGCAATTCCTAAGTGGCATATTAAGCTGCCGCGTAGGGACGAACGAGTGGCCCTGCTATCGGGGAGGCACTTTATGATTCTTAAGAAGTGCCTAGAGTTTAGGCAGCACCTCCCCCCAAGTCATTTTGAGAGGGAGTTTTTCCATTACCACCGCTGCAGCCCGTCGTAAGTCCCTCCCATTAGGTAGAGGGTATTGAAGGCATTTTAAGCGCTCTGCGAATACTTGGTAATAAAGGCTACTTTTGAGCTTTTCTACTATTTCTACATGTGGAAGAGCATTGGGGGGTAGCCTTACCTCCAGCCGTGCTTGGGAAATAAGCTGTTCTACAGCCTTATCGACTTAGTCAAAGGTTGGTAGGACGAATACGTGGCGATAGAGCTGCCCAAAGAAGCCGACTTCTGGACCCAATGGACCAAAATGGTCCGTACTAGAGGTGAGAAGACGCTTAACCTAAGTGACGTTGAGGCCATCTAAGAGATCTTGGCCTTCATGGAGTTGAGAGGTAGTTAGGAGATCAATGCTGTGAAGACGATTGAAACGTATTTTCGGTACCCAATCTCTAAGCTCTTCCCTAGCATAAAGAAGGTTGTAGCGGAGAAGTGGGTTGAAGGTGCCGGTTCATTCCTAATCGCCTGTTTATTGTGCTAGTGTCGGGTGCTTCATCTGACACCTATAGGATAAGACGATCTCCTTACTCACACTTGTCACGAAGGTGTTTTGCAAATGGTAGTGATAGTTTCTTTTTATTCATCTTTGTTTTCCTTTTCTAACCTTTAGATTAGTCTTCTTGCAGGCAAGAGTTTGGCCCTAAGGATGTCTCGTCCATCTATAGATGACCTGATGAACTGGTGCCAAGCACGATCTAAGGTAGCTCAACCAACGAGGAAGGTAGTAAGATAGAAGCCAAGGCCAAGTGAGACTAGTAAGGTACAGCCAAAGTCTGTACCACGGGGGATTCCCTTCGACATCTGCGATGAGCCCATAGACATGGAGCCTTTAAGCATGGCTTTGCCCATGCCTATCCTCATCTAATCATCTAAGCCGATCATTGTAAGCGATGAAGGCACCGAAGTAGAGTGGCCTAACATGCAAGTGCTTTCTCTTCCAAGGGTAAAGGAAGGAGAGACTAGGGAGGTGGCTGCCCCACCTAAAACCACAGGTGAGAAGCATAAAGTTCCCAAGGTACCCGAGGACTTAGGTCTAGGGGTAAAGAAGCACAGGCTCCTGGCGAGGGGACCTTTGGCTAGGGGAAAGTGGAATGAGTGGCCTTTGGCTTATCCCTACTAGAGCCTGGATGATGTAGGAGATGGCTTTTTGGACATTCACAACAACTTCCCAAAGATGAGGCTAGGGCTGGGCTCATTCCTAGAAGCGCCACACACTTCCTAGGATCAGGCGCCGAAGAGGAGGGCCCCTGAGTCAGAAATAAAGAAAGCTTGGGGGAAGATCCTAAGGCCAAAGTGAGAGGTCCATGCTAGTGATCTAACACTGCGGCAGAACCCTCAACTATCAAGCTTTGATAGGGTCTTATACCCCCGGCAATTAGGCTGTCTAGGAGAGGATCTCCCAAGAAGGCGGGGGCAACCCCATACAGACTGCGAGCCACTTGACTACGTTGATGCAGCAAATAGGTCTTCCTTGCTATTGTGGTGTTGTATTATAGTGTTGTATACTAACTTGTGGGTGTTATTTTCATCTTATAGTACTACGGCCAAGTGCTCCTTAAGCTGAGCAAATCTTATGCCACTCAAAGAGAGGTAACAGGGTTATGGGAGGAGTTGCATGAGCAAAAGAAGTGCTTGCTAGAGGCAAAGACTTCTAGTAAGAGGTATTTGACAAAATTCGCTCAAGCTAATAAGCGCTTATGCTGCTTTATTATGCAAGTGGCAAGGCTTCAGGCGAAGCTCAAGCATGCAGTGTAGGAGAGGGGCAAAGTGGAGACAGTGGCCTAGAAGGTCATAGAGCGGAAGGCTCGGCTAGAGAACGGGCAAAAGACGAAGGCTCATCTCTCTTAAAAGCTGGGCAAGGAGGGTGAAGCTAAGGCTCGAGTTGAAAGGGAGAACACCGAGTTAAAGGCTTCTATGGCTAGGCTAGAAACCGAGTTAGCGATAAAGGTGTCCGAGTGCGAGGGCATTAAGGCTATGTTGCTAGAGCTAGTTGGTTTGAAGGTCACTCTAGAGTAACAGGTTAGGGAGCTATAGGGCAAAGTTTCGGAGATGGAGAAGATCATCTCTAAGATGTAGAGTGGAGAGGTCCTCAATGATGCTGTCGCTAGTGTTACGCCCCGAAGCGGCAGAGTCGTAACAGTCCCGCCGTTTAAACCATCCTAAGATAGAAGTTAGCCTTACAACAGCTATCTTAGACCTGATCTACACAAGGCGTCAACAACTAACCCGCTTTGAAATAAACAGTTTGTAATTTAAATAAATCATTTACCTACAAAAGTAAGGAATTATATATATATGTTATAATCACTATAATTCAATTATTATGTTAATCAGAAATAAAAAGTAATAATATATGTGTTGATTCTCCAATGTTTTTCCTCACTCTCCAGGATCTAGCAGTTGCTAGCTTCAGAGTAGTTGTTGCCGCTTCTTAACCAGTACCTGCACGACATCTATAGGGATGTGAGCAACCACAGCTCAGTAAGTTAGGACGGAGGACTCAAAACTATACCATACACACAACAAGGTTTTCAATCACTTATTAGATACAATGCATGTGCAAGCAAATGCCATCGCACGAAGTTGTCCGACCCGTCGTGAGATTAGAGAAATTACGCCCGCTCTAATCCGGGTTGAGGAGTTGCCGTTAATGCAATAGCTCACGATCAAACCCAGGCTTGTGTAATGGAGACCTTGCTCCTCCTACGATTACCTTCGAACCACTGTCTTCACCCTCGCTGCGACCTCCTCTCCTGTCACTTAGTTCGACTGAGGATGAAGAAGGGACCATTTTGCAATCCTACGCTATCCCTTCCGAAGGGGTGGGTATTTGGCCGGAGAGTCTTAAGTTCCCCTAACGGGTTGCATGCATGTCCGATTAAGAATACTGGTCGTATATTTGATTAAGTCTAGTTTAGGGTGATCAATCATTACATACAAATCATACAATATATACCAGAACAACAAACAGAATCATAGCATCACCCATAATCAAGTACATGCACACATTCAGCTATCTAACAAGCACAACCAAGCATAATCTTAAGCCTCCAAAATACAGCATCGTATTAATCCCAACTTACCTCGACTCCTCGCTTACTCACTCGAGGTCTAATTTGCTCAGGTCATCCTCGATCATCCCTATAACACGAACGTGGTTTCAGCTTTTCATATAAATATTATAAGTTCATTTTATCCTATAATGCTTATTGTTAGGTATTGTTTAAGGTTTAATATGCCTAATTATCTAGGTATTAAGTCTTTTACAATTATTCTAGGTTTGGGGTTAGGTTCAGGTTCGACTTTCGCATCGATTTCTAAATTAGGTTTTTAGTTCGATTTCTAAGTAATGTTTTAGATTCCAACCCTAGAAATCCGTTTCAACCCATAATGTGAAATTAATCACATTACTTCCCGATCTCCTAATTACCATCATTACCTCTAATTAGTATTTTAGGCCATCCGGTACACTTAAATCCTTATTTGTATACCGAATTTACTCCTAATGTAAGAAATTTTTACATTTTTCATATAATTACATAAATTCAAGTTTCCCATCAGATTTATTGTACGTTTTTATTATTATCACCATATCAATTTTTATTATAATATTTCCTTTTTATTATAATAATATTTCCAATAATTACCTATCATATATTATTACCTTTTATGTATATATTACACTTCTAATATTTCTATCACTCTAATTATCATCTCTAAACATCAATTATCATTTCAAAATGTCTAAATTCATCCTAAATCAGATTTTACTCCTAATTACCCTAATTTACAAAATTATCTTAAAATGTACTATTTTTCCATATTACTTATTTACTACATAATTAACCTAATAATTACATCTAACACTCTAATTGCTACAAGTATCATACTCCATCAAATTTTAACATCCTAAAACATCTATTTATTCACTAAGTCAGTAATTAATATCCTAATTACCTAATTAACTCCAAATTACCCATTTTATGCCTCATTTTAGGGCCTAAAAATTATCTAAAAATTTAAAAAATTAATTTTTGAAAACTGGCTTCATAGAACTATTCTATATCATCTAAGTAATCTACACAAAAATTTTGGGCTTGAAACTACACTCCTAAGGTAATTTATTTCTAAATCGAAATGTACTCGATTTTACACGATTTCTTAGGGACCATATATTACGAGACATAATTTCATCAAAATAATATTTTTCCTACAAACTACATACAAAAATATCCCAGAATAACAAAATTCATAATTTTATAATCATATTTACTATTTTTAAAAAATTACACAAGAATCGGGCTGGAAATCGAACTCACCGATTTGGGTGGCTCCGGCCACCACGGGCCGCCGTGGCCTTGTCAGTCAGCTTAGACGCTACCACCACCGTGTGGTGGTGGTGGCCGTCCACTTCCAGTTGCTCGTCTGGTGGGGGTTCCTTTTAAAAGCCCTAACTGCACAGTTTTTCTTATTTTTTTTCTAACTTGAATTTTTCTCTCAATTTTTGCCTCTCCCAAATTTTCTCTGATTTGTAACTATCCAAATGAGCTTCTGAATTTTTCCTGCTATTTATAGAGCTTTAGGGGATTTATTGTGTATTAAATGGGACAAGACAATTGCCTTATCCCTTTTTTTTGGCTTTTATGTTGTCTTAATTTTATTGGCTGAATTTTTTCTTATTTTTCGCAGCTGCCACGACCTAATTCTGGATGATTCATGATTTTTCCTGATTTTTCTTGATTTTTCCTTAATTAATTATGAATTTTCTTTAAGCATTTAGTATTATTTTCGCACATGTCATGTATTTTAAATAATTACGCGTATTTATACTTACATGTAAATTCATATATAGTACAAATAAATATTCTTAAATATTATTTAGGTCATTCTGTTATTTTTAGTATACATATAATCTATCTCTAGTAATTTGTTAGTTAGTAGATTACACTTTTTGCCTTTTCGGTAATTAGCAATTATTATGCTTAAAATTTAAAAATTTTATTGTCTCCTATTTTATTACTTATTTTCTTAAATTCACGTTTACGGGGTCATTTTTACTAATATTTCTCTCAGTAGTTTAAAATTTGGGTTTGATCGGATTTTTTAACTGATCGCCCTAAACTTTGGGTTCTAAATTCAATCCTACGGTCGATTAGCTTAGCTTAGCTTTGGGGCTTATAACTAGGAAGGCGGCCAGCGACTACAAGACCATTGAAGAGTGGCTAGAAGAGTTGGAGGACCTTTCCACTAGCTCCGCTCGCTTCATTAGGAGGGAAATCCTCTCTTATTATCCGAATTTGGACTTAAGATTCCTCAACTTCCTGGACTCCCTAACTTTCATTGAGAAGAGGGAATCCCTAGCATAGGAAACAGAGTCCATCTAGGTGGTTGACAAAGATATAGGCGCATCTTCTGCTATCAAGGTAAGGCAAGGTGCCTCTACATCTAACCCTGCTTTAACAGCCCAGTAAGAGGCCGCCTTAGAAGATATACTTGGGAAAGATCCAGTTGTAGGGGGTTCGACCGTTCCTGGTTTGCATCTCTCAAGCCTCCCTCTAACTTAAGGCCAACTGTTTGAAGTGCTTGCAAATTAACGCTCAGAACAGATAGACACTTTAGATTTTTGAAAGTTACCAAAGTTAGCTAATCCGAAGTAGTATAAGGGTTCTCTCTCTCTCTCTCTCTCTTTTACTTAATGTAATCTAGACTAGAATGCCGGCCTTTGCTTTATAATTAAACATCCATGGAAGAAATAAATGAATATTTTTCAAACGTCCTTGGCTATTCTCTGTCTTTCTTTAAATTTTGTTAACCCTTAGTCACGGTTTTGTTTAGGGAATTCCTTTACACAAGGGGTGTTTACCCTTGTCGAGGTTACCTAATGGGGGTTAAGTCGATGGCGCTTCAACCTACCCAGCTCGTAGTAGTTCCTTAGTGTAAGGGGTGTTTCCCCTTGCCAAGGTAATCTTATGGAGGTCAGGTCTGAGGCATTCTGACTTATCCTGTTGGGGAGTTCCTCAGTACAAGGGGTGTTTCCCCTTGTCGAGGTAACCTTAAGGGGGTCAGGTCAGTGGCGTTCCAACTTACCTAATTGGAGAGTTCCTTAATGTAAGGAGTGTTTCCCCTTACCAAGCTTATCCTAAAGGGGTCAAGTTGGTAGCATTCCAACCTACCCTGTTAGGGAGTTCCTCAATGTAAAGAATGTTTCCTTATAACAAGGTTACCCTAAGGAGGTTAAGACAGTGGTATTCTGACTTGTCTAAGTGACTATTTAAGTGTAGAAACAAAGTTAGAGAGAGAGAGAAGTATGCAATCAATTGAAAACTTTTATTTTGACACAATTGAAACAAAAACTATACATGATGAAATTATAATCAAAATAAAGGAGTAGATTATCGGCATTCCATGTGCGCAGGATAAGCTCGCCATCCAATCTTTCCAACTTATATGCTCTATTACTTAATCTCTCCCTCACTCTAACTTGGTCTTCTTAATTGGGGGCCAGCTTGTACTACCCTTCTCGTAAACCAGTGGCCTCTATTTTTCGGCACATAGAGTCACCGACCTTAAACTTCTTGTGTTGAACCTTTTGATCATAATACTGAGCAGCTTGATGTTGATATGTAGTAACCCAAGTAACAACAAAGTCTTTGATTTCCTCAATTGTGTCAATGCTTGCCTACAACAATGAATCATTCAAGGTAGTATCGAAACTTCGAGTTTAGATATTGGGGAGCTTAAGTTCGATAGGGAGGACTACTTCTGACCCGAAAGCTAGCCAAAAGGGGGTTTCACCCATTGAAATGTATTATTGGTCTTATACCCCCATAAGATATTGGGTAGCTCGTTGGCCTAGGCACCATGAGATTGGTTGACGTACTTCTTCAGTTTATCTAAAATGACCTAATTGGTTGCCTCCACTTGTCCGTTTGATTAGGGGTGGACAACCGAGGTGAAGTATAGGGTGATGTGTTGCTTAGTGTAAAACTTTCTAAACTTAAGGTTGTCGAACTATCGACCGTTATCCGTGATCAGCACGTAGGGAAGTCCAAACCAAGAAAGAATGTTGTTTCTAACAAAGGACTCCACGCTCCTCTCCGTGATTCTAGCTATGGCTTTAACCTTTACCTACTTTGTGAAGTAATCAACAACAACAATTATGAACTGCTATCCTCCTAATGCTTTTGGGAAGGTGCCAAGGATATCGATGCCCCATTGTTCAAACAGCTATGGGCTCGTCAGGGGTTAGAGGGCGATGCTAGGTGCATGAGTAATTGGGTCTTACTTTTGGTATTGTAGGCACTTCTAGGCTACTGCCTTTGCATCTTACCTCATGGTAAGCAAATAATATCTGAGCCGTAGCGCTCAAAGCTATAAGGCTTGAGACTAAATATGATTGCTACATACTCCAGTGTATAGCTCCTCCATAATGCGTAGCCCTTCCCCTTCTTAGAGACACTGGAGTAAGGAGAGGCTGACTCCCTTATGATATAGGACGCTGCCGATCAGCATATAATTGGTAGCATGGTACTGAAGCTTCTTCAACTCCCTCTTATCCTCCAGCAACATACCCTCCTCCAAGTAGCTCCAGATGGGATCCATCTAACTCAACTTAGGTATCGCTGTGGTTAGTTCTAGAATTTCATTTGAGCTTAGAGCTATGCTTTTTTGCGGTAGGTACTCCATGAAGATATTGCTGTCCTTCATCTCAAGCTTTCATATGCCAGTGGAGGCCAGCTTGGATAGCCAGTCTACCGCAGAATTTTCTATACAATGGATCTTCATGATGTCCTAGGAAGGGAACTTCGCTAGGAGGCTCTTCACTTTCTTGAAGTACCTTACCATAGTGCCGTCTCTGGCTTCCTATTCGCTTTAGACCTACTAGATGACTATCATGAGTCCGAGAAGATTTGCAATTGCTCCGTACCGATCTCCTTAGTTAGTTTGAGACCATCGATGAGTGCCACATATTTGGATTCATTGTTACTGGAATCATATCCGAACTTAAGGGTATAACAGATGGTGACTTAATGCGGGTCAGTTAAAACTAAGCCTATGCCTCTACCCCCCAAGGTAAAGGAGTCATCTACTTGGAGGGTCCACATTGTTTGTCACTGCCCGATGGTGCTTCATCCTCTCTTATGTATTTTACCACAAAGTCAGCCAGCACTTGTGCCTTATAGGCCGTTCGTGGCTAATACTAGATTTTGTACATGCTCAACTCCATCATGTACTTCATCATCCATCCTAACATGTCAGGCTTCTGTAGTATGGTGCATAGAGGTTAATCCATCAGTATGATCACTTGGTACACTTGGAAGTAGGGCTTCAATCATCGGGCAGTGATAATAATGGCTAGTGCGAATTTTTCTACCTAGGTGTACCTAACCTCGAGCCCATGAAGTATGTGTTTGACGTAATATACCGACCTATATTCTCTTCCCTTTGCTCTGATTAGTATAGAGGAGAGTGCCCGGTTACTTATGGCTAGGTATAAGAACAGGTCCTCCCCTAGGACAGGTTTGGAGAGGATCGGTGGATGGGCAAGGAAGTCTTGGAGCTATTGAAATGTGACGGCATACTTTAGAGTCCATTCAAAACCCTTAGGATTTTGAAGAACTCGGTGCATCTATCAGCACTTTTCGAAATGAATCTGCTTAAGGTAGCCACCATGTTAATGAGCTTTTGTACATCTTAAACTGATGTTGCAGGCTTCATTCCCCTAATGGCTATGATCTTCTTGGGGTTGGCCTCAATACCTCTCTACGTGACTAGAAATCTGAGGAATTTGCCAAAGCTAACACTAAAGACATACTTTTAGGGATTTAACTTTATGTCATTTGTACACATTCGATCGAAGGTTTCCTACAGATCTTTGACATGATCTACCAACTTCTAGCTCTTGACAATAATGTCATTGACGTATACCTCCATAATGCGCCCGATCTAAGACTTAAACAATTTCGTCACCATTCGTTGGTATGTGGCCCTGGTGTTTTTCAGTCTGAATGGCATCACAGTGTAGTAGTATATGCCGTAGTCAATGACGAAGGAGGAATGGACTTCATCCTTTGGGTCCATTTTAATCTGGTTGTATCCCAAGAAGGCATCCATAAAGCTTAGTAAGGCATGTCCTGACATAGAATCGATAAGCTAGTCAATTTTGGGGAAGGGGAAACAATCTTTAAGGTAGGCTTTATTGAGGTCGGTATAATCGATACACATGTATCACTTCCCATTTTTCTTCTTAGCTAGTAGCACATTTGCTAGCCACATCGAGTACTTTTCCTCCCTTACAAAGCTAGCTTTAAGTAGCTTTTGCACTTCTTCCTTGATTGCAACTTGCCATTCTAGGGCAAAATGTCTCTTTTTTTGTTTGACAAGCTATGCTGTAGTGTCAATGTTGAGGCTATGGGGAGATTCTAGGCATGTCCGATGTTGACCAGGTGAACCTATCCAAATTTGCTTATAAGAAGGCAATAATTTCGTCCTTCACTTTGGCTGGGGTCTCAATCCTAACTTTTGCAGTTTGGTCAGGATAGGTACCAATCTGGACATCTTCCATTTTTTCTCTAGGCTCGCCCCTCTCAACCGGTCTCTCTTATGGGCCTATCTCTAAGGCAAAGATACCAAAGCCTT
Organism: Lumnitzera littorea; assembly: GCA_024138015.1. Taxonomy (NCBI): domain Eukaryota; kingdom Viridiplantae; phylum Streptophyta; class Magnoliopsida; order Myrtales; family Combretaceae; genus Lumnitzera; species Lumnitzera littorea. Next base: position 57,079,821 of record JAMXBB010000012.1, on the reverse strand, counting down.
TGGCTACCTTGACATATAGCTCTCATGAGAGCTTCTGATCACACCTACATACTCCCACCCCAGTAGGCGTTGGGAATTTGGCCTTTAAATGCAGGGAAGATGTGATCATCCCAAATGCATTTAGGCTTGGTCTTCCCAAGAGTGCATTATAAGGGAAGGGACAGTTGATCACAATGAACTCCACAGGTCGTTATGCCATGTGGTCATCATCGCCAAGTTCCATATCTAGTGTCATGATGCTCTTGGCTCAGACCATGTTACCATTGAAGCTGATCAAATTGTGGTGGTACGGCTTCATCTTTATTAGCAGCTTCTTCCTCCTCCTATCATATGTATGGAGGAAGAGAATAAAGATAGAGCTGCCGGTGTTCACCATAATCTTTAAGACCTTAAATTTTGAGATCATTACCCTAATTACTAGGGCATCTTGGTGAGGAGTGTCAACCCCTTCAAGATCGGCATCGGAAAAGGAGATGAAGTGTCTAACTTCTATCTCTTATCCTTTACTGCCAACACCTCTGATTATGCATTAATCGAGCTGCTAGTACTCAACTGGCTTTCGGGGTGCGAGCCCCCCATAATTACATTTATGACGTCATTAGGGGTGTGATCATTGCAGCAATCGTTATTCTAGTCTACTTAAGCATCTTCGGTTTGTCACCTCCAAGATGCCATGTCAATGTCATCATCTAAATAGTCGTCATTCCTCCAATAGGGCATATATTCATTGAAGAAGCCGCGTTGAATGGCGTATTCGACGGCATTCTTCAACTAGAAGCACTCTTTAGTTGTATGGCCGTAGTCATCATGGAATTGACAGTATTTGTCAGAGTTTCAACGACTATAGTTTCCTCACATTTTCTACGGCCTTTACAGCAAGTTTCAATGCTTGACTTTAGAATAGACAAAGGCTATAAGTCTATTCAAAGGCATATACTGGCTATAAATGGGGAGGGGGTAGGGCCGCGCTTTGCTTGGCACTTCTTCTTCCCAGAGCTCTCCCCCTTTAGCCTGCTCGGCATCCTTCTGTCGAGGTGATCTTTTACAAACAATTTCTTCTTGCCTTGCTTTTCGTCTTACCTTTCTCGATCAGCATTGTGCCTGGTGCGAATGTTATCTTCCTGGTCAATGTACTTTTAGGCTTTATTCTAGAAGTCGGCTAAGGTCTTTGGCTTGCTCTTCACAAGTAATCAAAAGAAATCTCTTGAGGGTCTAATGTTGAGCTATACGATATGGACAGTAACTCTCTCATCCAGCTGAGGGATCTCAACCAGGGCGTTATTGAACCAAGCCACGTAGTCGTGCAGGGACTCATGCTCACCCTACCTTACCAGGTACAAGGACAATATGTCCTTAGACAGGGAGCTAACTAACCTTGAAATGGAGGCTGAACTTCCTAGCCAGCTCATCAAAGGAGTTGATCAAATTGTTAGGAAGGTGGTTAAACCACATTCGTACTGCCTTCTTTAGCATGCCCAGGAAAGCTTTACATAATATGGCATCCCCATGACTGTGAATTTTCATGAGGGTACCTTATCAACAATTAGTAAATGTAAGGACCTTAGAGGGTGCCTAATAGTATTGCTTAGAATTTCCATATTACATGTGCACCCATGATAAGAAAATCGCCTTACAAGTCAAAAATTGCAAGACTCTAATTAGTTAATCACTAGAGTTTTCAATTTTAGTTCATTGACTTATTATATAATATAAATAATTATGGATATCCATTTTTCCACAGTTTCTTAAGACTGCAGAGAATCGGTATCCTTTACCAAAATAATGAAATAAGATAGACAATTCCAGAAAATTCTAAACTTACTAAAAATACTAAACTTAATTGATATATTAGTTGTTTACCGAAGCATTCCAAATTAACTACACAAACTTTTCATCATACTAATTCAATGGTAGCACTCTACACTTGATTCCTATCCTTATCCCAACCATCGATTAACTTGCAAGGAAAAGATTTGTTGGGGTGTAAGCTTACACTTAGTGAGATAAATCCCCTCATCAATATTGCATGACAAAAGTTTAATGCATAAAAAAATGAACATATGATCAATCAGTATGCCAAACAATACATACAGTAGCCTAGGAACTGCATGCAACTTAGAATTATGCCTCCTGTAGTTAGGGTTAAAGATAATTAACCGACCCAAACCAAAATTCGGGTTCTAGCCCTTGGGTTTTATTTCATTTGCATTATTGTGCTTAAGCCAAAACAAAATGATATGTTTTCTTTACTGAATAACAAATCATATTTTCAAAATCCAAAATCTAGCAATGTGATAGCCTCCACAAACTACAAACATAGGCCCTAAGTAAAAGCCACAGGTTATGACCCCTCGCCAACGGTTGGCGTCTCTCAATGCCTAGTAAGCTCGTTAGCTTAGGATAAAGACTCAATAAAATGATGACATAGCTAATGCCCAATCTTGTAGGAGGCCCTCCTCCTGTGAGTCCCTTCTCATCTTCTACATAAAACGACAGTCAGTGTTATCCGAATGCAATTATGGGAAATACATGATTCATTGAATTTCTTAATCATATAAGTAATTAATCTAGTTTTTCATGGTGATCAATCATAACAAACAATTTCCATTGTTACATGATTAACAAGCCATAGCATACAATCACAAATTCATACATATACACTTCCCATATCTTACAAACATCCAATTTATATATATATAAGTTTAGATATATCTATTCTACAAGCAAAATCAAGTAAAAAGTCATCAAAGATTCCCTCACTCAACCATGCAGGTCAATCTAAGTAGTTCGAGGGTAAGTCGTCTCCAAAAGTTAAGTGCCTTAGACATCAGAAATATAATACTATAAGGATTTGAAATAAAAATTAGAAAACTAAGCTAAAACCTTTTAAGCTATACTTTTGACTTGGTTTCATATTTTTCCTAATTTCTATTTAAAGTTTAATCGCGTATAACTTTCTCATTTTAAATTTGATTTTTATGATCTTATAGACAATCTTCATCACTTTCAAGTGTACTTTAACATTGTGAAGTTATATTTTTGTGATGAGGCATGCAAAACAGCCCATAGGTCAGAAAAGTAGCGATCCTAATGATTTGGAGTGCTTTTGAGGCTTTGTTTGGTTAATAGGCTTTTTGGTAACTTAGGAAATTCTTTGGGATTAGGCTTAGGAATTTATTCTAAACTTAAAATACTCCTTAAGGTCAAATTTCCAACTTTGGTTTACACTCTTAGTGCTAACAACAACTCCTTAGGCTTTTATGTGGGCTTAAGTTGTCAAATGGGCTTATTTTTTATTCAAACTAAAGTTAGTGACTTTGTTGGACTTATGGAGTTTTAGGTGGACTTCTTGTGGGCTTCAAAACAACCTTTCTTAATATTTTAAAGTGCTTGTTAGAATTTTAATGAAGGCCTAACTTAGAGTTATAGGCTTGTTTTGAGAGTTTTAGGCTTGATTTTAAGTTTTAGGCTTTGTATACTTGCTGTGGTTTATCTTTTCACTTTGTTCACTTAGTTTTATCATATTTTTAAGTGGCTTTTACTTATGTTCTAGATCTAGCTGTGATGAATCCAAGGGTCACTTACTTGGCTTCTTAACTTGTTTTTATCATTTCCTTAAGTTTAGGGGTTAGATCATGAACCTACGCTATTTATATTCCAACTTTGACTTAACTTCTCTTCCATATGGTGATTATTTAGCTTATACTCTAGATGAAAATAATAGATCTCATACTTATCATAACTTCCATGCCATAGTTCATATCTCACAAAGTTGGTTTTTTATTAAAAGCTTCATGTGATGGATTTTCCTTTACCTAAGGCTAGAATTAAGTATCTTTAACATAATAAAAATGGAAATAATATCTAAATGACTCACATACACTCCACGTCCAGCATGATGTCTCCTCATTCATGTATATATTTTATGATTTTCTTAACTTAAAATCTTCTATTCTAAGTGTTAAATATATATCTTTACATAACACCAACCTAGCATGCCCATATTTCAACTTTCATATAAAGGGGTTCAAAAGCTTACTTCTTAAGGTGGTATAGCTATTTTATCACCTTATGATCATGCTAATATCTTCATGAAAACATGGTCTCCTAACATGGCATATTAGGTCACTTTAACAAGAAAATAACTTACTCGTCCTAAAAGCATAGAAATAGTGGTTGTGCAACTAAGTATCCTCTTATGTTCCTTGTTTTTCCTCCTTCTTCTTGCAAGTTCTTTTAGAGAAGATCTTTTAGAAGCTAAGGTCTTAATCTTTGAAGTGGGTTTTTGGAGATATTCTAAAGTTCCTAAAAGTGGTTTTTGAAGTTAACAAATAGAGGGCATAAAATAAAGCTTCATGCCATAAGTATGGAAGCAAAATAGTAGTGGCAATGTTGAGATTTTGTGGGGTTAGATTTCTTCTTTTGGTTTGTATTTAAAGTGAGAGAAAAAGAGATGAAAATAAGAGTGAAAGAGAGAGAGAGAGTGGCAGATTTTTGAATAGGAGGAAAAGTATGTTCAAGAAGTTTTAATTGATTATTTTTTAGTATACACAAATGCCAACTTTTTTATAAGACTAGATAATGTAAACATTAAGGGGTAAATAGTAGATGTGTAAGATAATTGAATGATGGACAAATGATAAGGTATGGCTTCTCTTTTCCTTCTTTTCCAATCTCCAAGTAAGGAGCAAATAAGGTATGGTGTTGTCTTATCACTTAATTAAAAGTTGAATACATAAAATAATGTGATAACTTGTCTATATGTAATATAAGTTATGATGTTATAAGAGAAGTGTCTTATCACTAGTTTTTGATAAGTTATCAATTGATAAATGATTCTAACTCTCAATTAATAAGTTATTTAGGATGATTGATTAGTTGGTTTACTTATTCATGTGCACAAGTCTTATGCATGAAGATAAGGAGATTATCTTATATGAAATTCTTTTAGAGTTGGTTTCCTAAATTGATTTGTAAGTTACGATTTAATTCTTATTATATTATGAAAATTTCTAGAGTTGAATAAAATTATTCAAATTAAATTATCAATTAGTCACTTAGGGTTATAAGTCCTTAATTTTTTTAGGGTTTAAGGTTTTGAGTGACTTAGAGTCTGTGGTTCTTATATTCGAGTTTTATCAATAATAGACTTTCGAATTGAAAAATTAAATTCGTTTTTATATGCAAACTTGAATTCTTAGCTTAGTTTATCGTTGGGAATGCTTAGGAAGTACTCTTAGTTGAATTATAAGTTTGCTAAAAAGTTGGGTTTATAACTTATCCATGTGTAACATGGCTTATAAGTGAAAATAAAGGAATTGTCTTATATGTAATTCTTTAACGTTTCATTCTCAAATTAATTTATAGGTTGTGATTTACTTCTTAAGAAATTTTAGAATTTTCTAGAGTTGAATAAAATTTATTTAAATTATATTTTTAATTGTTTATTTAGGTTCATAAGTCCCTAATTATCTCAAGGTTTAGGATTTGAGTAAGTTTAAGTATATTTTAGGGTTTTTCACCACTTCGAGAGTAATTGACTTACACTTAAGAGCTTAAGGTATAATTGGCTTAATTATTTAGGATTAGTGCTTTATTATGCAACATATATATATATATATATATATATTATATGATAGATTAAGAAAAGAGAAGGAAATTGCTTAGTAATATATTTATATATATATATATATATTTATGTATCCTTATTGTGGGGCTACTTACGTGCAGAAGTAAAATAACTTTTGTAAATGTATTAATTTGTTCTTTTAACTAGCTTAGTTTTGTTATTTATTATTACTTGAAATCATTTTTGATTCGTTCGTTATCAGTTTTATATGATTTCACAAAATTAATGATAATTTTATTAATTTATAGCTTTTTAAGCATTAAGATAATTTTATAGAGTTTTAAAATTTTTTTATGATTTGATATTTGCAGTTTCTATTAAGTTTAGGTTTATATTTTTAAAGGTACACATATGTAGAGATTAGGGTTTTCTTACATGATTAGCGTTTTCAAATCGTATAATAAGGTCTTTCATGTTCATTTTAAGTTTCAAGTTTAAAATTTTAATTGATTTTTCATTTTATGTGGTTTTATCTACTTAGAGAAATATCTACGATACTTGAGTATAACACCATATCTAGAAGATTGAATTTGCGAAGTCTATAGTAGACATTACTTTACCCATATTACAATTTTTCCAATCTTATTGCATAAATTATTAACAAATGATATCAATTATAACTTAGTTTAGTAAGATTTCTTTTATAACTCATTTTGTGGAAATGAATGTAAAGTATTGATGATTGATTATATAACAACTTATATTTAAAAAGATTTTTTTAGCATAACCAATAAAACAATTTTATAAAGTTATCATGAAAAGAAATTGAAAAAATTTATATTTATGTCTATTTACTATTTTTACTCTATTTGCAATGTTGATATTCAAATATTTTTCTAATATATTTTATTGAAAACAAAATTTATACAAGTTTTACAAATTGATTTATTTTCTCAATAAATTAATATAGTTAGATTTCAATTAGTACATATATTATAAGAAAAAGAAAATAGTTTATTCTTTTAATTTTTTATGAAATGCATTGAGTACTCTTAATACTTTTTTAAAAGAATTTTTCTATTTTATGAAGTTTAGAATATATTCCAAATACAATCATTAACAAAATCATATATGCATATGCACATACATACATAATGCAATACAATTGTAATAACAAGTGAATATTTTCTTATATATGATTCTAATATTAACTTAATTAGAATAAATCTAGCCCTCCTAATTGTATGGTTTTACGTCCATCCTTAGTAATATAATAATTACAATGGAAGTTACAATTGTTGAGAAGTAGAGGAAAGGTATATTTAGAATATTAAGTTAGAAAAGTGATAGAAAACTTAATATATTATTGTTAATTTTTTTTTTCATATTTTTTTACATATCATGATGTAGGTGCACTTTCCGCTTATATAGACCTAGAATGTATAATTCATACAATTCTTATCCTCTCAATTTGTGGAACCCATATCAAAGTTTGAAGTCCACAAATCTATGAAGGTAAAATATATGGTATCTAATATATATTATTTAAATCGAACTGCTAGTTTTCATATGGTACTTAAACTTACCAAATTAGTCAATTCTTCTAAAGAGAAGCTCTTTGAGTTAAGTAGTTATGTAATATTATTCATACTTCCAACTTTGAAATAAATTCAAAAAAAAAAAAAAAAAAAAAAGAGAGAAAGTATCATCTTCCAAAACTTCAACAAAACTTCATTTGAGTGCCTTGAAGTTACGTAAAAAATTTTAGTAAAGGGGCTTTGTGTAAATGACTCAAAGAGGCACTTAGATAAAATCTTTGTTTTCTTTAGGGTTAATGAAATAAAATGGTATTTAAATTTTACCAAAATGTGCAATTTACTACCTGTATTTTAAAAAAATCAATCTACTACCTAGTGAAAGTTTTTGTGATCATTTTTGTTATCTAAACTAATTGTATTAAGTTGATTTACTAACATGGATATAAGATGAACAAAGAATTGACCTACAACCACCAATAGTTTGAACGACTAATTTTTTGAAGTATATTATGACCCATTTCACCTTAAGTAGTCATTTCGACCATTCTAGGGTTAGGAGTTAGCCGATGGCCACCTACCAAGGGAGTCATGCAACTCCTTACAAGTGCCCACCAACCATTCTCTAACCTTAGAGTAGTTGAAACATTCAATTTCTTATTGTGCTCATGTCTATGTCAAACAAACTTAATAAAGTTAATTTAAGTAACAAAAATGATAATAAAAACTTCAACTGGGTAATAAATTAATATTTTTAAAGTAAAAGTAGTAAATTGCATATTTTGTCAAAACTTGGTTATTATTTATGATATTAACCTTTTCATTAAGCAATGTCTTCAATGGCAGTTTATTGGTACACACTTAACCTTTGAACACCACCTTCAATACTTGCAAAAATTTCTTAATGAAGTTGACATTTGATTTTCCTTGAGTAACCATTTTCATTTGATTTTCACCTCTAAATCCAATAAAATGTATCATAATATATTCCGAAAAGAAAAAAAAAAAAGAGGTGTAGGCTAAAATCATTTATTTAGAACACTCATAATGTGTCCCCTCAGTTGAAATTCTCTTATTCTCTATATTTAACTTGAAGCCTGTATCAAGATTAAGGCATCCATTGTATTTACCATGGTTTTTTTTTTTTTTTAAGTGCAATTTCAACTACTGAATGTGAAATCCGCAATTATGATATGTAAGAATTAATCAATTCTAGTATTATCAAAATTTTAGAACTTTATTGAAATGGCTTTTGAAAAGTTTCTAAACTTCATAAAACATGAGAGTTCCATGTGTTGATTGTACTCTTAAAACTTTTAGGACTTGATTGTAGAAATGGAATATTTTAGAATACAATTGTAACATTAGAAAGGTCTTAGGAATTTGGTGCATTTTCCTATCACTAAAAAACATTTCGCTTTTAGTAAAGATAAGTTATGGCGTAAATTCTAGTTTTAAAATTTAAGAATTTTCTTTAAGAGAAAGTTATATGAATAATGCTTATATAAATATATATTCTTTCATTGTCCTTAACCCCATTAGAAATTCTCATAATAGTGGAATTTTAAGATTTCTATATGAATATTTTATTTAGTAAAGTTTGATGTATATGATTTTTTTTCCTCATTTTAACTAAAAGGATACCTGATTAGGAAAAAAAAATGATCTAAGTGCAACTCAATCATTGTGAAATTTGGACCCTACATCCAAAAAAGCGAAAAAGATAAAGGAGATGGAACATCATCATATCTAAGCATTTTGTCAATTCCTTTTCTACCCTAGGTCATAACTTTATTAATATAACCATGTTCTTTTTTAGTAAACAAACTAAATAAGTAAGAAGAAAGAAAGATAGAACACTAAGAACATTTGTTGATGTTAAAGATATCGATAGGACCAAAGCACTATCCATTTCAACCACACCCCTACCCCTACCCCCCACTCCTTCTTTTTGGTTGATTTGAGGAAGAGAAGGACATTACTTCTTTGGCACAACATGAATGTTTTTGGTGGTTTCCTTCTCTATTGATGATACATTGACCCTAATTTAAGATATTGACTATTTCTTGTTATGTTTATTTAAAATAGAACTCACCTTTCAAACTAGATCACTAATGTTTACTCTCTCAATTGTAACTTGAAAGAGCGTACACTAGAGATCCCTAGATTAGTCTACAACTTAATACTCTTTTCATAGACTACTTGTCATTTTTAACTTCCTTTAATTAGTTCTTTCCATAACAAATACTATACTAACATAATAGAATCTACCATGTATAGAAAAGCTTAAAAAATCCATATTTTGAATATAAATGTTTTAAAGAATTCTACCCAAATAGTACTGAGATTTTGGAAAATTCTCTAAGGGACTTTTCTTAGAAGATATGTTAAAATCTTTTAGGTCTCTAACCTTAATCCACCAAGTTGGCATATTCAAGACATCTTAATGTCTCTATTATTCTTCTACAAGAATGATTCCTACTCCAATAAAATTTAATAATTAATAAAACTACTTCCTTACATCATTTATTAAGGAAGTAGGAGATATAGGATAATTTAGAATGGAATATGCAACAAATTTAATAAGAATTTCCCTAGCTCCATGTAACATTAAAAGAGTTTTCCATCATTGTAGCTTCCTTTTATTTCTAAATTGGATATGCATTAAATGCTATTTTTTTATGAATTAACAAATTAGATTATGATTTGAATTGTGAATTGAAAATATCAATGTGTGCCTTAGGAACCACTCAAATCCTCAAATTAAGCCATATATTATTACTATGTAGAAGAAATGGATCCTCTAAAGTACTTTAGATAAAGTAATAAATTCAGTGGTTAAAATTATCTAGATTTTTTAAATATCTTATGGCATTATTTTTTTTTTGTTTAATTTCCACTATAAATTATATGTGATAATATCTTAAAGGGAGAACTTTAGCAAACTTTTGGAGAATTGACACCTATTAAAAAAAAAAAACACTTTAGACAAAGTAACTTTAGAGAATCTAAATGCATGAACATGTGTAAGCCATTATCCTTAGGCCTACTCATTTTGTCTCACTTGCTTCTAACAAAACATTTGGCTTTAATATTTGTTTACTCGAAATGTTATGTTTCATGGCTAAAAGAAACATAATATTTTCTATTCCATCTACTTCTATTAAATTTATCTCTTTTACTGATGAATAACAATAATCTAATTTATTTCTATTATTCCTAGAGGATCTAAGTAATGGAAAAATACAAGGAAAAGCCTTTTCAAGTAAGTGAAACTTTAAGAAAGAAAAAGCGAATATAGGTTCTATTTTTCGGTATATATAGGTACTATATCTGGAGTGAAAACTAAGTAATAACTTTTTATTTTCCTTTATTCTATTTATAACTTTCATAATAAATGTCTTCTATGAGTGTTCTTGTGCAATTTTTCTATTAGATTCACAATGCTATATTTAAATCCATTAATAAACAGTTAGATTTTCACATATTATATTGGCTTGCTTATTCCATTTTCTCACTTGAATGTTGAGTTTGTTGAACAATTACTATATATTGACCTCAATTTGCGCTAAGTTAGCTTTTTTTTTTTTCTAACATGGCTCTTGAATCATAGCATTTTCCCTATTCTAAAAAAGGAAATCATGCCCTTAAGGTTAAAAGATGGACTAGTATTCTTAAGAAATCCAATACTTCTCATATAATGTGTTCTAGTTACAGCCCCTATAACTAAATAGTGTTTAATAAATAGATGCACACGTATGCTAAATAAACTTAGAATGAAGAATAACTAATGGTTGAATCATGTAAAGATTGTTCACTACTTTAGGACGAAATGCTAAAGAATGTACATAATCACCTTACTTCTTTTCTAAAACCATACTTTAAAAACAAAGTGAATTTTAGAATAAAAGGGTAAAGCCAATTCATAGGCACTTTATTCAATTCATCAAACCACTATAAATTAAGGGACCATAAAAATATCTAGTTGGCTTGTGAGAAAATTGCTAATTCAATGAATCTTATCAATGGGATTTCAAACAAACAAATAAAAACTATATCTTTAAGCTTAAATGAATCATCCACCTTATGTCTACTGGTTGATTGTTTTATTCAATTCCATTAATGAAGCAAATGACGACCTTTTAAAGCCTTGAAATTTCCTTTTAATACATAGGTCCCTCATATATATCATCATTCATAGAAAGTTGTTCAAAACATAATAGAATGTAGGAGATGGTTTGCTATATACTACATCAAAAGGTATATATGAACTAAAAAGTTATAAAGAATTTTATAAACCTACTTTGCCCAAATTGAAAACTTGACCAACATTATATAAGAATCAATAGCAAAGCACCTAAGTGTAGTTGAGTTATATTGATATGACACCTGAATTTGCCAATCCATTTGAGAATGATAATTGTTTCCTATAGGTAATTGAGTTCACCTAATCAATACAACTTTTTCTAGAAACCACTAACAAAGATTGTATCTCTATTAGAAACAAATTTTTGAAGTAATCAATGTAGCTTAATCATTGTTTGTAGAAACAAACTAGTTACTTTGGTAGCTGTAAAATGAATATAAAAGGCATTAAATAATAATATTTCATGGGCAAGCCTACAATAACTAATGTAACATAACTGCTACTAAGCTTCAACAATAAAGTTATTAAAATCGTACTTACGTCCTCCCTTAGTTTTTTAGGAACTAACAAGGGATGTAATAAGCTACTGGTCAATAAGTACAATGCTTTACCTTTTAACAAGTAATGTGTGATCTCAAACAAATGACTCTATATTGCTTTTTGTTTCTTTGTAATAAAAAGCACTATGATAAGTCTTAAGGACCCTAAAATGCTTAACTATTAATTATTAAAGAAGCTTAGGAATTAAATAGGAAGTATACACTAAACATAATCAAGATGTAAATAGAATAGTGCATTCATTAGCATTAAAGGCCATTTGAGTTCTTCATCCTAATTCAAATATTAAAATGCAGTAAGAAGTTCCTCTGTAATATGAAAAAAAGCATCAAAGTACGATAAAATTTAGTAGTGAAATGCTTAAATTAAGTAACAAACCATCACATTATCTACTCCACTTTAAAGGAAAATGATATAATTATAGATAAACAATTTGGTAAAACATCTCTACTGTTTAAGTGTTTGAATAGCCTAAGTAAGTATCTCTTTGCAAGTTTTATAATCAATTCTAATTGTAAAACAATAGCCTAATAATTATTGATAACAATACTTCCACAATGCCTTGTCTACTATATATAATTCATCACATAAACAAGCATTTTATAAATTTATAGGAAGCTTTATACAAACAAAAAAAAATATAATAGGATTATTGTCTTAAAGTAAAATTATACCTACTCTAACTCTTAAAGCTTTTGTTTGCACTATGAATTGCTTTGTGAAATTGGCAAGAAGCAATATAAGGGCATCAATTAAAGTAGTCTTCAAATTTTCAAAAGCCGCTCTAACATTCTTAGATGATTCAAAATTGTCACGTCATAAAATGTTAATCAAAGGAATGGAAATAGAGGTATACCCTTGAATAAATGTATGATAATAACTGAGAAGACCCAAGATCCCCCTAAGTTGCTTAATAGTAGTTGATATTGGCTAAGAAACAATTGAAACCACTTTATGTAGATGTAGACTAACTCCTTTGGTAGATAAGCCCTCAATTTTCAATCTTTTGTTAGGTAGAAAGACACTTTCTTTTGATGAGATTAGACTCATTAGTCATTATCTTGTAAACACTTCAAAATAGTAGCTACATAATCTAAATGAAATGAAAAGGATTTACTGTATACTAAAATGTCATCAAATGAAACAATGTAATTTCCTCATTTAAGGCTAAAAAAAATGTCACTTATAATGGCTTAGAACATGGAAGGTGATGAGGATCCGACCTCCATCAAAAGAGACTCCAACCTGTCTACTAAGTTTTATACCTCATATACCGAGGTCTAGACCAATAACCTAAGGCTGACTCTGAGGACTATAAGGCTAGGTCTCCTAAGTCCTTTGTGGCTAGATATTTAAAGATGAGTAGCCTTTATCCAAGGCTTTCTCCTTCATCACTCGTAGTCAAGTTGTTCTCTCATTCAATCTCCCAAGCCTAATCCCATAACATATTCTGACCTGCTTGGAGATCATAAATAGCTCAGAATGCCTAACTAAGAGACTACTTGACCTATTTTATAATTGCCTAGGTTAGATGCTAACTTGTTTAGAGACTTTTTTCCTACTCATTTTTAGAAGCTATCCCTGTACTTGTTTGTCCTCTACTTCTAGATGAACCACTAATGCCAGCACAACACATTGTGTAACATATCTTTAGTGTTTGTCCACTAATGGTGATTCCTTTCTTGTCTTCCTCCTTTTATCTAGAATGTATAAGAACTAATTCCTTTTAATTACACCATTATTAGTCTTTTCTTCTTTTAGGAAGCCTACCCAAATTAGCAAGTGTCAAAGGGTACATTGTACAAGTTATAGACATCTTCTTCTTCTTATGAATATTGAATTTACTCTTTCAAGTTTTCTTGTAATCTTTGCTTCAAGTCTCCCTTTCACTCTGATCAAATTTATTAGTATGGAATTAGTGGCAAGTAACCTTACTTTAACATTCGTGAGTTATATCGAGTGATAAGAATAAGTCTATAAGTAAGTTAACGTATGTCATATCCAAGACTAGGCTTTGGGGTTTGCTATTTCCATTTCATCTCCTTCTCTACAAGAATGGCTTACCCTTGAACTCTTAGTAAGCCCTAATGATAACTATTATACCTTAGCTTTTTAAAACTAATTCAATAACATTAAGATCCGAGCCCATAAATTTAAGGTGCTATACTAAGTTAGCCATTTTATTTCAAACTTTAAAGTAAGGTTAAAAAAGTTATAAAAAGTAATTTAAGTAGAGTCAATTTCTTAAAATAAGCTATATAAAAATATTAATTAAAAAAGGTCAATTTATCTATAAAGCCAATAATCATGAAATTCAAATTTTTAGATATAGTAAGATATTAGAAGTAAGTTAATTAACTTTTAAAAATAATAAATGAAGTTGAATTATACGTAATATATATATATATATACATGTGATATGCATTATTTGTATCAAATATATACATATAATAGTAATAAATTATTAAAACATGGTAAAATATTATAAATTATCAAATGATATAGCAACCTAGGATTAATTTGAAAACATGAGTCAACACTTGATTAATTAGAGAATGACATATGTCACTTAGGAAAATAGAAAATTGACATTAGGCATATACATATCCAATTTCTTTTTAATTTAGCAAACTTCAAAAACTATAAATAGGACCTAAACCCTCATTTACAACATTTTAGTACTCTAAAAATACAAGAATATAGTTTAGAAAAATTAGAAAAAGATAAAACAAAAATAGAACAAGAAATAAGGTCGAAATGCGTCTAAGGTGGTTCGCACACAAAACCATAGCCTAACTTAGTGTGGCTTGGAGCTCCAACAAAGGGTGGCTAGAGAAGCACTTTTGATAAGGTGAGGTAGTTAGGTGATGGTTGGAGGTGGTCGATTCAGGTAAATCAAATTTCTAACTAAATTTTTATTAATTTTCTAAAAATAATAAATGTTATTAATTAATTATGAAATTTGGTTTTCTATGGTTGTTTTAGGTATAGATTAATGTAGTAACTTTATTTTAATTAAATAATTAGTGTAAATATAGGGTCCTTAAGAAAATCCCTTGTTTGGGAAAAAATTAAACTAATTTTTATAAATATTAGATGATGTTGTTTCAAGTTCAATTTTTGTATATAATACACCTAATATATTTATTTAATTGTAGTAATAATAATTTTTAAAATTAATCATGTTTACTATTTTTTATAATTATTTTGAATAAAACTACTAGCTTTACTGAATTGTTGAAATAATTAGTTTTTAAATAAATTAATGAATGAGCCCTACATGTTTTGACTTTTGGAAGTTTATAATAATATTTGGAACACTTAATTTTTATCTCACACATAAATTTGTTTATTTTGCCTAATTTTTTGTTATTTCAAATTAAAACCATTATTTTCGTAAAAATAGATAATAGCTAATTTAGTTTAATTCATGATCAATAATTAAACTATATATTTTTGTAAGTCTATAGGATTTTTCATGGAATTAATTGTGCTCATATACTATTCATCACGTATTTTCCTATTATAAGCTTATATATTGATTTAATATGTAATATAATAATTAGTATTTGTAAAATACTCTTCAAATTCACGTAAAATAAACACATTTGGTATATTAAGGGTTATTAGATAAGTTTGGAAAGTATGATTTTTAGGGTTTTAGCTTAGTATTAAAGATTAATCGAGTTAATTATAGAGTTACGATAATACTCGATCGAATCAGTAGTACAAAAGGATATTTTTAAGTTTTTGACAATACTGATCAATTTTGTTTCTTAAGATATATCAATGGTATTCAAAACAACGATTGTGGTGATATAAACTTTACTGAGATTGGATTGGAAATGAGTAATATATAGTCAAATGAAGTTTAAAGGCACGAAAAGGAAATTTATAAGAATTTAGATTCGACTAGTACTTGACTTGGAAGCCGTGTTTATATTTTTATAGGTTTGATAATAAGGAAGGACCACATGGCAAAGTTTAGGATTTTGTGTTATTGTTAAGCTTAAGTAAGTGAATCTAACCTATGCTTAGAGTAGATATATTGCTACTCATAACACTGCATGCTATTTGATACTGTATTGATTGAATATGGGTATATTTAGAGTGAACTAATATACTTTTATAATGGAGGCTGATGTAATGATTTTGAATGATAGTAACTATATCTTGATTAAACTGCTATGTTGCTATCTTGGTTGATGATTTATGCTTACGAATAATTGTGCTAACTAGGAAAGTTAAGTGATTGCTAACTTAATCTTTTGGATGTTCACCTAAGTGAGATACTAGAATTCTACAAAGGAGAGTTCGAAAACTAGAATTAGATCACTAGGTTAAATAAAACTAAAAGATCGATTATGTTGAGTGATAGACTCAAGTTGTTATTGAATATCATGGCATGGCATGACATAAAAAGAACCTGAAAGTTAGAACTTTCAGAATAATGATTCTAAGTGATCATGAAAAAGTATGGCTTTATCGACTCAGTTTTTGGAAGCATATAGATTACATTGCCTAAACATTGTGACTATTTTGATAGTCAAATTTGGTAAACTATAGTGTATGGTTTAATTTAGTAGTATTGCCTCTTTGATTTGGTGAACTACAACGAATAGTTTAATTTTGTAAAGTTGGGGGTCCTACTTCTAAGTAACTCTTTGTTGCCCTTTTTGATATTGGTAAACTACTACAATATGTAGTCTAATTTGGTATGGGTCTTACTCCCATGCAGCTCTTTGTTGCTTATAGGTTTCTAGATGTTGTATTCAAATACCCGACTATGTCGACTAACCAGAAGAAAATTAGAGGGCATAGGATATTGATACTAATGTATGCTACGTACATGAGCATAGCATGCTGCATTGCTAACAATAATGCCTGATTGGGTGAATGTATATGTGAAGATGAACTTATAGATTATGATTGAAATGTTTCAGTTGTGATATATGATATTGTCTATATTATATTGTTTGTTATCTACTCCCACTCAGCTTCAGTAGCTAAGGGGATAAAATATTTTATCCTCAAGTTAACAACTTCATGAAAGGCCCAACACTAAGGGGGATGTATATTGAGAGTGCGAGTCGAAGTCAATGATTTTTGTATGGAACTTGTACTAAGTCAGGAATCCTACTATTGTGAAGTTAATAAAAGAAAAAGCTGGTTCATGTATTGATATAAATATTATGTTGTACACATAAATTGTAATTAAATATCCAACTGAACTCTGACGTAACAACCCCTTTATCATGTAAACAAAGTTATGTTTTGATAAATGAGTAAGTTGATTTAAGTTTTCAACAGGTATTCTTATGTGATGGTGTAGTCTATGCTATGTCAAGATGTGACAATAACTTATCTCTTAGACACATCAAGGCACATTTTGAAGTCATTCTTCTAGAATGAGGATAATGATAAGGTCTAACATTAGGTAAATGAGTAGGATATTAGACCTCTATCATGGTAGTTATCGTAAAGGTGCTTCAAAAAAATTAGGAAATTTTCCCTATACTTGCTAAATAGCATTTTCATAGGTAGTATCCTATGAAGAATGGTTACATTTTTCAACTACTAACTAATAACATGTTGCTACATTATCTATTAAGACTAGCCTCTATATTTGATGATATCTAATAAGAGAAGGATCTAAAGAATTACCCTTAGTCAATAAAACAATAACCCCCTTCCAAAATGAAGATTTTTAGGAACACTATTACCCATTATGGCATGAAAGCTAATGCCAAAATGACTTTCACCATATTTAATATCTTAGTGGAAATGTCATCTTCTTCCTCGTTATTTGCTTCATGAAATAATTGCAATAATTTTAGCCAAGAATTATAGTACATTGAAATTTTGGTTCATAACCTGTGTTAGAACTTTACATAGGACCTGTTTATAACTTTATGTACTTGTAAATAGTTTTATAAATTTAGATAATACATTTGGATTAACAATTTGCACATACCATAAAACAACAATCTACTATTACCATAATAAAAGTATAGCAAAACTTGTTTTAATACTCTCATTCCCTAAAATCGATGTCTTGAATCATCGTTTAAGCTTGGTCTTCAATGCATGAGATTAAAAAACTAACTCCTCATCTCATATTTTGATTTAAGTGGGTATAACTAAAAAAAAAACAATAATAATAACAAAATCATGATCTACATATCTAGGTACAGAACTAATATCCTAACTATATCATAGGTACTTGTACAACACAAGAATATCATGCTAATATACTGGCTAGTGTCCTAAATGAGTGGCATTTAGCATGCCAATCTGAGCATTAATTGAGAAATTAAAGATTAGTAGTAAGTGGCTATATCTGAGTAATAATTTGAACAAATGCAATCTATATGCTATAAAATAAGTTACTTAAATTAAGTATATTTTATTTTCTAATAACTGAGCTTCCCAAAAATATTGATCCTTAGGTCATTTACTACAATAACATGAGTACAAATATGGATGTTAGAAAGCTAATATCAAAATTATCTAAGAAATTCCCTAAGAAAATCAAGGATTAAGCACATATCTAAAACAATCAAGTTACAATATAGTATAACTAAGCAGATAATCTTACTAGTAATGGTGATAATCATCGCTATGTCTCTTGGGTTAGCTTTGAGCTACCCTTTGGCAATGGACAACAAAAGACCTACACAAAGCCCCATATGGCTAGCGTAATGAAGGCCCCCCAATGCTCAAGTTAGTGAGGAGGGAAGTATAGTTAGGGATAGAAAGGATAATAAGAGTGAGTTCTCAACCACATGGGGGGTTATCCTTCTAGAGGCAATTTTCTAGAAGTGACAATTGACATAACCATTCACAATAAACGCTTTAATTACCTAGTCCTTCCCGTTGCTTATGACATTTCCAATGCACAATGCGTTTTGCAAAATGTGTTATGCGTGCGTATCATTTATTTTATGAGGAAAACTACTCCTCAACATTAATGCTTGTCTTTCCATTGTTATTTCTCCCTAGCCATTAGATGGGTCGATGGGTAACATGCAAATGGATGGGATTCTTCTTTACTTTGCTATATAAGGGTGTTATGGGGACCATCTTCTTGTCATTCTGTCTTGCTCTAACCTTAGCTCTTATGTAGCCTTCTACTCTCAAAGCGCTTCTTAGAAAATGAGTAAGGCATGGGTAATCCTTCTAAGTGAGAGAGTATTGAGATTAAGGCTCCATACCATCAGTGGGGCTTGTGGTCACTGATTAAGGGGTGTAATGGGTTGATAAGCTCTAAATTAGATATACTTTACATGGTGATTTTTTATTAATTTCTTTTCAAATTTGAGTTTATTTTTAAATAATGATACTCAGTTGAATAAAATTTTGTTTTCTAAGCTTTGAAACAATTTATGTAAGAAAACAAGAAGATAAAAACAAGTTTCACTTAATTCGAAACTAAAATGAGCAAGTTATGAAGGTTTGAAAATCGATACAATTGAGTAACATGATCATATCGTTTCTAAGTGAATTTGGAGCTAATTTTAAAGTATCACAACTAGTGACATGACCATGTCCTCGGTCATGTCGTTCTTAGTTTTGACAAGAAAAATAAAGGAGAGAAGACACGAATGGTAGTGAGTTATACAATCAATGGACACAATCGTATTGTTTACATGGACTTTATTTTGCCGTTTCTTATATAAAGCCTCTTTAAGGTTTTTAGAGGGAATTGTTAGATGACTTTTGGAGAGTTTTTCAAGCTAAGAATACTCAAGAGAGCAAGACATAAAGAAGACTTTAAGATTCAAACTTCTTTAGATTTCATGATTCTTTCATCTATTTTTCTCTATTCTTTGATTTTACGTTGTTACTTTATGATGTATAAAGAGTAGATCATTGATATCTAGGTCTTGTGAAACCTAGATCTATCCATGTGACATGATTATTATTAGATTTAATTAATTATTTATTTTCTTTCTTGATTCAACTATGCATACTTCATGATTTAGATTATTATTTCAATGGGTAGTAATCTAGAATTTAATTTCTTATAAGAGAATCGAGAGATTTCTTATAAGATTATATGTAGGCATAGTCGATGAAGATTGTTACAAGATTAGAGATAATTTGCAAGATCTTTCCAAAATTTAAAATTACAGTGTACAAAATTCGTTGTGCAATAATGCGATCTTAGGTCATGCTATTAAAAAGAGATTTTATTAAGTGATTGTAAGATTATGGTTAATTAGCTTGAAAAAGTTATTAACATTAATAAAGAATTCTCCTAGTCAAGAAAAATTAAATAATAAATTAGATTATGTTTAAGGGAAATCATATGTTAGATATAAGGGAAGCAAAGATCTAGATACGGTTTGCAAATCTTAAATAGTTTATAATTTTATTACTTTCTTACTTAGTTCTTGAATAAGTCTTATTTAGTGATAATTTACTATTGCTACAATTAATTTTAGATACTTTAAATTCTTAAACTCAAATTTGTAGGTTAGATAATAGAGATCTAATGAGTATTAGTAGTCAAAGTCCCTAAGAGAACCACACTTGGACTTAATCCGCTTACTACAAATTTGATAGGTATGCTTGCCTAACATTAGGATCGTTGACGATAGGGGGTGGGCTTTGAGCATTGATCGAGGGGTTTATGAGCATTAGTTCTCTCTTGGTCAGAGGTTCATTATCCTTACTACGTCGCTGGGTGCTTGTGGCATTGGCATCCAGGTACCTAAGTCATATGTTTAGGCAAATCCTGACAATAAGGTATGTTTCTATCCATGAGAAGGGGAACTTCAATGGCTCAAGGGCCCCTAACTTTCATCAACTAGAGGACTGTTAAGGGGCTTCGCTAGGCCTCAAGAACATGACAGGCTGTATGAGGTCGCATGTTCTCTACCTTGCAATGGTTATCTGTAATACTTCGAGTTTTTCAAACTAGTTCAATAACTCTAGGATCCGAGCCTCTAAATTTAGGGCGGCGAGCTATATCTGTTTTATTTTAAATTTCATAGTAAATTTAGAAAAGTTAGATAAAGAAATTCAAATAAAGTCAATTTCTCAAAATAAGCTATATAAAAATATTAATTTGAGAAAAATGTTAATTTATCGCTAAAAGTTGATAATTATCAAAAACGAGAAATTCGAGTTTTTAAATATAGCAAGATATTAGAAATAAGTTAATTAACTTACAAAAATAATCAATGAAGTTAAATTATACATAATATACATATATTTACATGTGATATGCAATATATGTATTAAATACATATATATAATAATAAATTATTATTAAAATAAAGTAAAATAATGGAAAATTAATAAAAAAATTGCATGGATGAGTCATCAAATGATGTGTTAAGTTGGTATTAATTGGAAACGATGAGTCAATACCTAATTAACTAGAAAATGATACATGATGCCTAGGAAAACGTGAAATTGACATGTATAATTTTACTTTTTTATACACAAAAATCCTAAAACCTATAAATAGGGCTCCAAACAAAATTTACAATATTTTTGTGAACTTGAAAACACAAGAACATAATTTTAGAAATTTTGAAAATATTAGCAAAAATTCAGAAAAAATAAAAGAAAATATTGAGATAATATGATGAATTACAGTTCTTAAGTTTATAGGCAACTTGACAAGGAGCCACTTAGGACTTAAATTTGTGGTGGAGAGAGAAGCTGAGCCGACATAGGATGGTGGCTAGAGCACTGTATGCCGGTGAGTCAAATTTTATTGCTTGATTTTTATTAATTCACTAAAAATATCAAATTAACTTAAAAAATTATGAAATTTGGTTTCCCTAAGTTATTTTACATGTAATTTTATGTGATAATTTTATTTTATTAAAATAACATTAATTTATGGTACTTGCTTAAAAACATTTCCTATTGGGACAAATTTTAAATAAAATTTTCAAAATATCAAATAATGTTACTTCAGCCTGAAAAATTTTGTATAACACACATATATAATGTATTAAATTTTAGTAACAATAAATTTTGAAAATCTCCATGTTTACTATTTTTTATAATTATTTTGAATAAAACTACCAATTTTACAGAATTATTAAAATAATTATTTTTTTTTAAATTAATGAATGAGCCATGCATGTTTAGACTTCTAGATGTTTATAATGACATTTGGAATATTTAATTTTTATCTCACTAAAAAATTTATTTATTTTTCTTAATTTTCTATAATTTCGAGCGAAAACTGCTATTTTTGTAAAAATGGATAATAGTCAATTTAGTGTAATTGATGATCAATAACTAAATTACATATTTTTGTAAGTCTATAGAATTTTTCGTGAAGTTAATTGGGCTCGTATACTATTTATTATGTATTTTCCTAGTATAAACTTATATATTTGCTTATTATGTAATATAGTAACTAGTTTATTAAATCTGTGTCAAATAAATACTTTAGGATATAATAAGTTTTACTAGACAAGTTTGGAAAGTATAATTTTTCAGGTTTTTAGTTTAATACTACAGTTTACTTGAGTCAATTATGGAGTTAAGGTAGCGTACAGTCGAGTCATAATACGAAAGGGTATTTTTGGATATTCGACAATGTTGATTAGTCTTGACTCTTAATACATATCAATAGCACTTGAAATAATGATTGTGACGATATAAATTTTATTGAAATCAATTAATAAATGAGTAAGATACGATCAAATGAAATTTAAAAACCACGGAAATAAAAGCTTATAATTGTTCGAGTTCAACCTACACTTGATTTAAAGACTGTGTCATATTTTCATAGGTGTGATAAGTAAGGAAAGACTACTTCACAATGTATAGGATATTGCGCTATTGCTAAGCCTAGGTAAGTGGATCTAACTCATGCTTAGAGTAAATATATCGCTACTCATAACACTGTGTGTTGTTTGATACTATGTTGGTTAAATATGGATGTATTTTTGGTGAATTGATATGCTACTATAATGGGTGCTGGTGTAGTGATTTTGAATGACAATAACTATATTTTAGTTAAACTATTATATGACTATGTTGGGTGATGATTTGTGCTTATAATTGATCGTGTTAACTAAGAAAGTTGAGTGATCTAACCTAATCTTCTGAGTCTTCACCTAAGTAAACTCTAAGTAAGATACTAGAATTCCACTAAGGAGAGTTTGAAAACCAAAATTGGATCACTAGGTTAAATAAAACTTAAAGATTAATTGTACTGATTGATATTCTTGAGTTACAATTGCATATCATGGCATGGTATCACGGGCGGATTCTGTCACTCGATCCCATGTGGCATTTAGCATTCTTGACCACACTAAGGAAGGCTAAGTTAGCCTGTAACACACTCACAATATTTAGAGAGAAAAACTCTGAAGGTATGTTGTATTCACTCAAATGAATTGTGTATTATATCTTGGGGGGGTGGAACACCCCTATATATACAAAAAGCCTTTACAATTTAATGGTTGAGATCAATTCGATATAACGGTTACAATTGACTCCTAACTACCATATTCACCTACCCTACCTACTATTATACAAGATTTTGGACTTCTCTTGACCCTTCTAGAGCTTTTCACCTAGAAGCTTTTAGGGGCTTAGGCTTTAGTCTTAGGCTTTAGGAACCCCTTGGGAATGGCCCATTTTAGGAGGTCCGAAACATTCTCCCCCACTCAATCTGGCGACGCCCTCGTCACGCCTTCATCATGGGACTTTTGAATCTTGTCTTTGAATTGCCATAGTGCTTCGGCTAGTTCCCAACTAGCTTCACTGTCTAGTCTTCCCTTCCACATTACCATATACTCATGTTTGGGAGTCTATCTACATTTCCTCACGTATCTATCAACTATGATCCCTTCAACTTCCTTATCAAATGAATCCCGCACTCCTATTGGGGCCCTTTGTGATATAGCTCTTATAAGGTCTTCTTCATCCTTGTGGAATGGTTTTAGCATGCTCACGTAGCAAATCGGGTGGAATTTCAGCTTGGATGGAAGTTCTAATTTGTAAGATACTCACCTCACTCGTTTCACAATTGGGAATGGACCCTCGTAGTGCCTCATTAGACCTTTATGCAGTTATCCCTTCATACGTTGTATCAAATGTAACTTAACAAGCACTTGGTCACCTACTTGATATTCCATCAACCTACACTTCTTATTTGCAATTTTCTTTATTCTCCTGATAGCTCGGTCTAAGTATGTTTGAACTAAGTCATGATTTTCTTGCCATTCCCTTGCAAATTTATATGCGGGAGGGCTGGACCCCGTATATCCCATTGTCATTGTATGAGGAGTTAAGGGTTGCCTTCCCAAGACGATCTCGAAAGGACTCTATTCGATGGACTCATTCTTCTATAAGTTGAATGAGAACTGCGCCACATCTAACAACTTGGTCCAATCATGCTGGTTAGCTCCTAAAAAATGCCTTAAGTATAATTCTGCTAAAGCATTTACTCGCTCCGTCTGACCATTCGTCTAGGGATGCAAACTAGTTGAAAAGTTCAACTCGGATCCTAGAAGTTTGAACAATTCTATCCAAAATTTTCCTATAAATCGCCCATCTCAATCACTCACAATGTTTCTTGGCAAGCCCCAATACTTTACTACATGTCTTAGGAACAATCGGGTAGCCTCATCTGCCGATACTCCTTTGTTGCTGGAACAAAAGTCGCGTATTTTGAAAACCTATCCACCACAACCATGATTGTATCATACCCTTCCGATCGTGGCAAACTTATAATAAAGTCTATGGAAATACTCTCCCATGGCCGTTTAGGAATGGGAAGAGGCTTTGGTAATCTTGGAGTTGCCTTGTGTTCAACTTTGTCTTGTTGGCACACAAGACAAGTTCGGACATAGCTCTCAACATCTTCCCTCATGTGTGGCCAAAAATACTTTTCTTCTACTAAGGCTTGAGTATGGTGCATTCCTGGATGACCTGCCCATTTAGAATCATGACATTCTCTAAGTATCTCCCTTCTTAGGTTCAAGGATTGAGGCACTTCGTTGTCCCTTTGTATATATTAGTCCATTCTCTTGCCAAAATCTCCTTGTTTTCCCTTCTTGACATTGGATCAATAGAGCTTTAGCTTGTTTATCATTCTCCATCCCCTCTTGAATTCTATCAACGAAGTTGCTTTCAGGTTTGCTGATGGCTGCTAACCCAACCCTTCGGCTCAAAGCATCCGCCATAACGTTAGTCTTACCTGACTTATGTTCAAGGTCGAAATCAAATTCTGCCAGGAAAATCTACCATCGGGCTTGCTTAAGAGAGAGCTTCTTTTGAGTCTGAAAACAGCTAGTGGCCATATTGTCAATTTTGACCACAAATTTCTTCCCTAACAAGTAGTGCCTCCATACCCGGAGATAGTGTACTATCACTGTCATCTCCTTTTCATGCACTGGATATCACTTCTCTGTGTCATTCAACTTCTAGCTTTCAAATGACACAAGGTGTCTTTCCTACATTAAAACCCCTCCAATAGCAAAATCATTAGCATCTGTACACACCTCAACAGGTTTGCCAAAGTTGGGAAGGAGAAGGACCAGCTCCTTAGTGATTGCCATCTTCAAGGTCTTGAATGCCTGTCGTCTATCTGTACTCCAATTCTACGGGGTATTCTTTTTGAGTAAGTCTGTCAATGGGATCGCTATCCTCAAATAACCCTTAATGAATCTTCTATAGTAATTCACTGAGCTAAGGAAGGATCTCAACTCAGTAGGCTTGGTAGGTTTCTTCCAATCTTAGATGGCCCACACCTTTCCTTCGTCCATTCTAATCTTTCCTCTCCCCACTATGTGACCAAGGAACATCACCTCTTCTTGTGCAAAAGCACATTTCTCTAGTTTCACATATAGATCATTCCTTCTCAAAGCTAAGAATACCGAGCGAAGGTGCTTTATGTGTTCCTCTAACGTCTTACTATAAATCATAATGTCATCCAAGTATACTACTACAAATTGATCAAGAAAGGAGGCCAAAACACGATTCATAAGTGTACAAAAAGTAGCTGGGGCATTGGTAAGGCCGAATAGCATGACTAGGAATTCAAAAGAACCATACCTTGTAACACAAGTAGTCTTAGGTTAGTCTCCTTCTGTAATCCTCATTCGGTGATATCTCGACCGTAAATCCAATTTGGAGAAGTATTTAACTTCTCCCAACCTGTCGAATAGGTCCAAAACTAGTGGAATGGGATACTTATTCTTTATAGTAACCTTATTTAGGGCTCGATAATCAATACACATTCGAAGTGATCCATCTTGTTTCTTCTGAAAGAGCACAAGAGCTCCAAAAGGTGCCTTTGAAGGTCTAATGAAATCTGCTTCTAGTAATTCCTTCAATTGTTGCCTTAACTCTTCTAATTTTGGAGGTGACATCTTATATGAGACAGCGGCAGGTGGCTTGGCTCTAGGTTCCAATTCTATCACATGGTCTACCTCTCTTCTTGGTGGTAGCTTCTTGGGCAAAATTGGCGACATTATATCCCTAAATTCTTCCAATATCTCCCCCACTCGAGGTGGAACCCTTTCTTGGCCAATAGTCTCTTCCCTGACTTTTAAGGCAGCTAAATAAGTGACTTTATTCTTCTTGAGTCCCTTTTCCAATTGCATAGCCGATAGGAATTTGGTGGCTTGGCCTACCTTCCTTGTGACGGGGACTACACATTGTGAGTTATGATCAAGTACACAAATGCAGTTAGCCCGCAGTATGATAAGTGCATCAATACGATCTAGGAAATCCATCCCAATCACATACTAAAAATCATCTATTAGCACTACTTCAACTGTCTCCTTTCCCTACCAACCCCCAATATGGACCTCTATCCCCTTGGCTACTCCCATAGTAGGAACTTCTTTTGAGTTAACTGTTTTGAGCTATGTTTTGGTCTCCTCCACTTTGAGCCCTAACTTCTTTGCTGCCATATCAGAAATGAAAAGATGGGATGCCCCCGTATCTATGAAGGCATTAAGTTTCTTACCTGCTACCAATACTTCGGTATACATCAATCCTTTTATTCCCTGAACTTGAGACTTTATGGCATTAAGTAGATGAATTGACCCTAACTGAGCCTCATCCCCATCATCTGAGCTTTCACTTGCTACTAACGCCGCCAATCTCTCTTTCTTCGGACACTCCCTGGCATAATGGGGACCATTACAGAAATAACATTTCAATTCACGGGGTTTCCATCTTTCCCTGTCTCTCCCTTCGTGAGTTCTACCTCGGTCGTTATCTCTTTCTTCTGCTTTGGTTTTCCCTTTGGAAGAACTCCTACTCTTCTCCCTTTCAGCTCCCCCCTTCCATCTTCCCCTTGTAATCTTATGATCTCTCTTCCGAAATTCCATTAGGCCTTTAGCAACTGCTATAGCCTTGGAAATGTCTTCTACTCCCCTTCGCTCCAGTTCTAATTTAGCCCAGGGCTTTAAGCCATCCACAAACATTACCAAAGCATCTTCTTAGTTGAGGTCTAAGATCTCCATCATCAACTTTGAAAATTCCTTTACATATTGCTTTATGTCACCCTTATGGGTTAAGTGACGCAATTTCACCTTTGCTTCCTTAGCAGCATTTTGAGGGGAGAATTGACCTTTTAGCTCTTATACAAAGCTATCCCATGTATTGATATCAGCTACTCTCCTATGCCACCATACCATAACAGAGTCTTTCAGATACATAGCAGCAGTACATACCTTTTCAGCATTATCTAAGATTCCCACAGCGTTAAAGTATTGTTCCACTCCCCATAAGAAGTTGTTTACTTCCCACGTGGACCGCGTTCCATTAAAATGCTCTGGCTTTGGAACATCGACCCTATGGCCCATCTGGATGATCACTCAATTTGCAACAGCAATCCGACAAGCCGTCAATTGCGTCTTGTGATCTTCAATCTCCTGACGCATAGCTACTACCACTACATCAATCTTAGCTTCATAAGCCTCTTCCTTTGTTTCTAAAGCCGTGACTCGGACTTGGAGAGCATCACCCTTCTCTTCAATAACATTTCCATGCTGCCTAAGCTCTTTTATTGCTCGATTCAGTGCTCCTTGCAATTCAGCTCAGAGTTCTTCCTCCATTTCCTCAAGACTGCCTTGAGACTCATCAAATTGTTCCTTGGCTTCAGCAATGCTCAACTCTACCTTATTCATCCTATTAAGGAGGGAGTTTAGCAAGTCCTGAGACCTAGCCCTTTGCTTGGTAACACGGCGATCATCATGGTCGGCCAACTCATCGACTATTGAAGTGTTGTTGTCTCCTCCAGATGACATTTTCTCCACAAGTAGTCCCTTTTCAGGCTTTGATACCACTTGTCATAGGCGGATTCCGTCACTCGATCCTGTACAGCACTTAGCATTCCTGACCACACTAAGGAAGGCTAAGTCAGCCTGTAACACACTCACAATATTTAGAGAGAGAAAGTAGAGAGAGAAACTCTGAAGGTATATTGTATTCACTCAAATGAATTGTGTATTATATCTAGGGGGGAATACCCCTATATATACAGAAAGCCTTTACAATTTAATGGTTGAGATCAATTCGATCTAACAGTTATAATTGACTCCCAACTACTACATTCACCTACCCCACCTACTATTATATAAGATTTTGGACTTCTCTAAAACCTTTTAGAGCTTTTCATCTTCTAGAAGCTTTTAGGAGCTTAGGCTTTAGTCTTGGGCTTTAGGAACCTCTTGGGAATGGCCCATTTTGGGAGGTCCGTAACAATGGCATGACATGGCACAAAAAGGGACTTATGGGTCAGAAATTTTAAAATGAGGCTTCCAAATGATCATTGAAAAAGCATGGCTTTATGAACTCAGTTTTTGAAAGCATATTGATTGCATTGCCTAAATATTGTAACTATTTTGATAGTCAAATTTGGTAAACTATAGTATGTGGTCTAATTTGGCAGTGTTGCTACTTTGATTTGGTGAACTACAGTGTGTAGTCTAATTTTGTAAGGTTAGGGGTCCTATTCCTAAGCAGCTCTTTATTGTCCTTTTTGGAAATGGTAGACTACAGTATGTAGTCCAATTTGGTGGAGGTCCTCCTCTTAAGCAGCTCCTTGTTGCTCTAGGTTCCTAGACATTGTATTGAGATACCTAGCTATGTCGACTAATCGAATGAGGAATTGGAGGGCATAAGATATCGATATCGATGCATGTTACATGCATAAACATAGCATGCTACATCATTGGCAATAAGGGCCTAGTTGGGCAAATGCATATGTGAAGTTGAACTTGTGAGTTATGATTGAAATATTTTAGTTGTGATATGCAATATTGTTTATATTATGTTGTTTATTATCCACTCTCACTCAACTTCAGTAGCTGAGGAGATAAAATGTTTTATCCTCAAGTTAACTATATTATAATGGACCTAACACTCAAAGGGGATATGTATACTGAGAGCGTGAGTTGGAGTTAACGACTGTTGTATGGAACATATATTAGGTCAGAGATCTTATTACTGTAAAGACAATAAAGGAAAATGTTGGTTCATATTTTGATGTAAATATTATGTTGCACACATAAATTGTAATAAAATATCCAACTGAACTTCGATGTAGCAACCCCTTTATTATGTAAACAAAGTTATCTTTTGATGAATGAGCAGGTGGAGTTAAGTTTTCAACAGGTATTCATGTGTGATAATGCATCCTATACTATGCCAGGATGTGACATTGTCCTTGCAGACTTTGAGTACTAAGGTGAATTCCATGTACTCCCTAACACTTTTGGAGTGAGTCCTCCAATAGGTCAGGTGATCCTTAGCTACTTGTAAGTGTAAGAGGGACTTCTTCCTAGGGTCGCTACAGTGGCATAAGCTTGATGAAGGAAGAGTGTACCATTATGAGCAAGGATGAGCGTAAGGGACCCTACTTCGCAGCAACTACGGCAGTAAAGGAAGCATGGCAACCACTATTTTCTCAAGTCTATGGTCATCTACTCGGAGTAGTTCAGGCTAGGCATGGTTCGTTGGGGAGAATAGAGAACCAAGTTGAAGTTATGAATCAATTGGCCTAGGTTGAAACCCTTGCTTTATGTTGATTTCGGATAGTGTGCAAACCAGGTTAGGAAGACCGTCTCTCAAAGCTAAGTTGAGGTTGCAAGCTTAAAGACTAGTATTGAGCAGTAGAATAGGAAGGGGCTCTAACCCATACAATGTACTTCGTATATTTTGTTGTGATAACTTATATGAGAGGTTGGTATGTGGCCCCTAGGCCTTGTAATGATTCTCGTATTTAATGAAAATTAAAGTTGTTCTTCACATGTTTGTGTACTTTTTCATTTTCTTTCTTTTCTATTCATTCGATCTTTCTTTTCACACTTGCCTAGATTGTTGCAAAATGCTTGGGATTGGGTGCTCTTAGACTATAGGAAGCTCACATGGGCATATGCTTAGTCAGACCACAAGGAACTAGTATGAGTACGTGCTCAATCTTAACTTTTGATAGGCTTAGGGATTCAAGCCTTGGTCATTCCATCATAACTATTGAGGCAATCAATGTGACTATTAGAGTGATCTAAGTCCTTAAGAGTCATTTGCAATCAATGCCCACGTATGCTTATGCCCTACTAGCAATCCACCTTCCTATGCTACATCCGACCATTGGTTTAGGGGTCATGATACATAGTCATTCAAGGCAACATTTGTGAAAGCAACACTTTGCTTAGCTTGGTAACACCATATAAGGGCCTAAGGTTAATCATTTTCCACTTTATTTGGTTGTCACATTACCAAAAGTTGCTCTAAAGCATTTCTTGCTTCAGTAACATCCCTCATCCTTTGACTTTCTTTTTATTTTCTTCATTTTTGCTCAACTTCTTAGAGATGGCTAGTTAGTAGCCCAAGGGAAATCATTTCAAAGGTAAGATAAGCACAAGCTTTAACCAAAGGGATAAGCCAATCCCTATTCCCCCCGAACAGATGGTAGTGGCTAAAGGCGGCAACATAGATAAGAAGTATATGTAGGAAGTTTGGAGGGCGATTGTAGAGGCAAGGGCTTGGTGCATGTATTTGCTTGAGTAGGAGGATGCAAGTAGACCCTTCTTACTAACATGTAAAGGAAAGGGCATTGTCATGGAGGTGGAGTAGGCCCATAGGGAAGACCGATGGCTGAGGGTTTATGAAGAGGTAGGTCGTAATACAAATGTATGGGAAGTGTGCCTACCTAAGAAGGGTGCTTGAGACTATGATTATGGTAGGAATGGATGTTTATTTTATTTATACCAAAAGGCATACAAGATGGAGATGCATTTGCCTTTCACAAAGTTTCGATTAGAGGTATTTAGATACTTTTAAGTGAACCTAGGCTCACTCCATCCTAATGCTTAGTAGATATTGATAGCCTTTAAGGCTGTATTTATCTTTCATATGAAGAGGTCGACAAGTTGGTTGTTTTGGTATTTTTTCCAACTGAAGGGGAATTAAGGCAGCTAGGTGCACTATCCTAATCAAAGGTCTCCAATGAAGTTATTCTTTAAGTAGAAGAGAAAAATTGATGATAAAGGTATCAATTTTATGTTATAAGAGCACCCTATGCATTGAAATTTCCCACTAAGTAGGTGAGGCCGACCCATTCGTCACCTATTATCCATTTAGTGAAAGAAGACGAGGAGGTCAAGGAGTGGATCCTCGATATTAGTTTATGGAAGGGGTTAAGGTTTGATGTAGTGGAGATGGTGGACTTATATTTAAAGGGTGAGATGTTGTATGCTTGGAAGATAACTACGGGTGTTGCTATAGTTGGGGAGGGTAACAGTTGGTATGCCATTGTCAGTTGTCTATGGGTAGGTTTAGGGTTGCTCTCCTCTATAGGTATGATTATTGTCACTTTTTTTTCTTTAAGTTGCTCATTGCTTTTCCATATTTATAGTATACGATTTGTCCGAAGATGACTTCAAGAAGCAAATGTTGCAAGTTTAAGAAAAGAGGCATTGTCTAAAGGGAAAGAGGCTGAAGTAAGGGGATGAACCTGTTTATGATGCAATCATGGGGGGCCTTAGCTCAAGTGATGAAGTTGCTGATGTAGCCAAGGAGGCAAAGGTTGTTATTGTCTTGAAGAAGAAGAAGAGGGTAGCTAACCTAAAGACCAAGTTGAAGAAGCTTATGGTTGAAGGGTCAGAAGGCATTCCAATTGGTGTAACTATGATTATTGCTAAACAACGAGAGGCTGATGTACCTATGTCCTAGAAAGGTTGCCCAAACAAGCTATGCCCAAGGTTTTTACTGAGAGGGAACCTAATTAAGTGTTAGGCAAGTCGACTATGCTAATGGAGGGAGGTTTGGGGAGGCCTATTCTTAACCAATGTAGTGCTCAAGTAGGCAGTAGGGAGAAGAGCATAAAGCCCGTGATAGACTTAGAAAACCAATTTGGCAGTCACATTAGTTTTAGTGAAGGTAGAACTAAAGACAATGAGTAAGAGCCATTTCCATCAATGTTACCTTCGGAGATAGAAGTGGGAATGATAGGAATTAACTCCTCTGAGCAGTCACATGCAGCCAAGCTAAAGGATTCTAAGGACTCACATGAAGAATACTAGCTTGAAACCCCATTTAAGATGAGGATTCCTATTATGATCTCCATCTTTTACGCTATTGTTGACTCAAGCATCGAGATCTCTTAAGTTCCAACATAGTTTTCAAGTTACCAAGCAATCATGCCAACTTGTTTAGCATGCATGTTGACCAACCGAGTAGCCATATATATTGTCAAGCTCATAATATGATCCAAACAGCTCACAAGACGACTGGCATTAGACCTCTGTTTGAGCCAAACTATTATGACATGCAACCAAGAAAGGATTAGAGTGTTCTTCATAACCCAAGCTCTGACTTAAACCTAACTAAGTCAACGCTAACCAATGACACCCTTTTGACTTCATCCAAGTAGGATCGTATGATTACCAAGCGGCCTTAGCATTTATTACAACTTAACTGACCATATTATAAGCCTCTAACCATTCCTGGACACATGTCTTCTAACACATCATTCTAAGGACTCCTTACTCTTTTTGTATAGAATATTCTTTATCCTTTTACCCTTTTTAGTATGTTTTACATATTCTATTTGTAAATTACCCTTTTGTCTTCTCCATGTATCCCTTGTAACCTTAGTAGGGCTACTATATATAAACCCCATTTACTTATATGCAAACACATCATTGCATCATTGAATATTACTAGTTTTCTTGAGTAACCTAAGTGTTCTCATTCTATCTTAACTCTTATCTATTCCCTTTAGTGAGGAATAGTAGCAAGTGACTTTATAGTTCAGACTAGTGAGTTATATCTGGCAAATTATAGGCTAAGAGGATCAATTAGTGCATTATATCCAATTAGTAGCTACTTAGATTTGCTAAACCCTTTTATTTTCTTTTAATTATCATATGTTGTGGTGCCACTTGATGTGTATAATCTCGAAGACACATTAACTTCGCTAGTATCAGAGCACGGTTCTAAAAGGGAGTATATGAATTTATGGTGAAGTTTTTATTCATGTTTGTTGTTAGTGGTTACTATGTTCCTTCTATAGCTGCTACAATATGTTCATGTAAAGTTAGTCCTAAAGTTGTGAATTGTGAAGTAGAGGTTTATGTGTTGATAAGTGTAGTTCCTATTGTTAATTTGTTCCAGTCTGTTTTTCACTACAAAAATAGAGCAAGTTCATTTATGCTATATTTGAGTGAGTGTCAAGTGATTGAAGTTACTAGAGTGTATTAGTAAGGTTTTGGGTAATGAGTAGAAGTGTTTGTTGTGTATTGTGTTCTTAGTTTGTTAGAGAAGTATTTGGTGTGCTTAGGAGCTTAGCTATCACTAGGACTTACCGTAGCAAATCTAACTAAAATGGGTCCTCTAAAATATCGAAGAAAATTAAAGGGAAATGGTCTACAAATAAACAAGAGTAGCTAACATGAAGCTGTTCGGAGGATGTGACTCACCAACGAATACAACATGACTTAACACCTTACTTGATATAATGCATAAGTTGATGTCAAGGTCCACTGGCCACTAATTATAAGCTACTCAGCAAGATTAGATAAAAGTGTATGAAAGATGAACTTAAAGAGGGTTGTCTCACAAGAATAGAATATTTAGTATTAAAACATAAGTTATGTTCAGCTTACAAGAGAAAGGGACTATTTATAGTAAGTCCCTAGGGCAACATTACAAATAAAGAAATTATAAGAAAGTATATACAAAAAGGGGATTCCTAATACATATGAAAAAAGGTAAAAAGGACAAAAAACAAAAATGGAAAAGTGGTATAATGTTAAACAAGATGGACAGGTGGCGGTGCAACATTGGTCCCGTACGAATATTCACTGAGCATAGCAAGCGAGAGGGATCAAGATGTTGTGGCAATAAAGGGGTTAGGATGAGAGAGATGGTAACATGCCGAGAGAAAACTACTCAGTTGATAAGTGAGTCTCTTGTCACTCGACAAGAACCTCTTGGTAGTAGCTAGTCGAATTACTCGATATAAGGTCTTCGGCCAAGGAATGGTCAACATCATCACTACCGAGAGCATACATCATAGTATGACAATGTAAGAAGCTTAAGGAGTTCAGCCACCTTCCTTCGGTGTAAGCTTTCTCATCATCAATAGGTTGCCAAGAGAAAATTCTTCGAGTGAAGGATTGCAGTCCTCGAAGCTGTACACGAGTAATGGGACCACTGGTTGGAAGTTCATTAGTTCCTCGAGGATGTTGAAGATTTGCCCTCAAATCTTAGTCTTCGTCATCATCAAGCACATAGGGAGTCATATAAGTGACGTTAAAGGACATAGATACGCTAAAACCTTTGGGTAACTCAATCTCATAGGTGTTATCATTAATGCACCTCAAGATCCTGTAGGGTCCATCCATTTTAGGAGGTAGTTTGTTGGTCCTTCTGCTAGGAAAGTGTTCCTTGCTAAGATGGATCTAGATAAGTCCCCAAGGGTATAAATGAGTCACATCCTTTTGCAGTTTCCCACTTCCTTCTATCGGGCTACAGTTTCGGCCAATTATTTAGCAATCTTCTGATGTAACCTTTGGAACTCCTTAGTACACTGTAGGCCAGATTGACTTTCCCCTTATATAGTCGAGTTGTTAATTAAATCTAAGGGTAAGTTTGAGTTAAGTCCATAAACAACCTCAAATGGTGCTGTTCCAGTTGAGTTGTGAGTTGAGCAATTGTAAGAAAATTCAATGATGGGCAGGCATAAATCCCAGTCATGAGAGTTCTTTCCAACGGTGGCATGCTAGAGATTACAGACGGTTCTATTAACTACTTTAGTTTAGCCATCTGTCTAAGGGTGGCAAGAGGTACTGAATAGGAGCTTAGTGTTGAGTTTCTTCCATAGGGTCTTCTAAAAGAAGCTCGTGAATTTTGAATCACGGTCGGACACAATACTTCTCGGTACTCCATGTAATCGCATAATTTCTTACAAAAAGAGGTTAGCAATGAATAAAGCATCATTAGTTCTGTAGCAAGGAATGAAGTGGCTCATCTTGCTGAACCAATTGACCACCACCACAATCGAATCATGTCATCTCGGTGTATGGGGAATGCTGAGCATGAAATCCATGCTTAGATCGGTCCACTATCACTTAGGAATTGGTGGGGGTGTATATTCTTCATAGAGCTCTTTCTTCCCTTTTGCATACTTATACACCTTATACCTCTCAAGTATTTAGTGTACATCCTTTATCATTCTAGGCCAGTAAAAGTGCTCCTTTAATATCTCAATCATCCTCTTTTCTCTAAAATGGCTGGCTAGACCCTAGCATGAACCTCTCGAACCAGTATCTCCCTTATAGAACCACTCAACACACAAATCTGCTTGCCTTTCATTAAGAAACCCTTACTCAAGTAGAACCCTTTCGTAACTCCTCTAACATTACACTTAATTACTAAGGGTCTAAAATGTAGGTTAAGCTCATACTAATCAAGTAAAGTATTGAATAAAAGCACCTTAGCTTGTAACATTGTAATGAGCGCATGATGGTGAGAAAGTGCATCAGCCACTGTATTGGTCCTTCCCTTCTTATATCTGATGACATAGCAAAAGGTTTCCAAGAATTCAACCCATTTGGCATGATGCCGATGAAGCTTCTATTGCTTGCAAAGATGCTTAAGAGATTTATGATCCAAATAGATGATTAATCCTCTCGGCAATAAATAATACTACCAATTCTGGAGTGTATGGACAAAGGCATAGAATTCCTTATCATAGGTTGAGTAATTCAAGGTAGCACTTTAGATTTTTTCATTGAAGTAAGCAATGGGTCAACTCTCCTATATAAGGACAGCACTAATGCCAACACCAGATGTATCACATTCAACCTCGAAGACCTTCTTGAAATCTAATAGGGTAAGTACTGGAGCAGATGTCAACTTAGACTTCACATCTTCAAAACTCCTCTAAGCCTTTTCTGTTCATTTAAACTCAATGTTCTTCTTGGTCAATTTAATCAACGACGCAGTTATGGAGCTGAAGTTCTAAATAAATCTCTAATTGAACAAGGCTAAGCCATAGAAGCTCCTAACTTCGGTAGCACAAGTCAACGTAGGCCACTCATTAATAGCTCTAACCTTTTCCTCATTAACTCAAACTCCACTCCCTAAAACGACATATTTGAAGAATACAACCTTGCTTTAACAGAACTCGTATTTCTTTAGGTTGCTAAATAATTTCTCAGCATAGAGTATGTTAAGCACCAATCTAAAAAATGTTCAACATGTACAAGGAGGTCAGCACTGTAGACTAGAATATCATCAAAATAAACCACAACGCATTTGCCGATCAATGATCTTAATGCATGATTCATCAACCGCATAAAAGTATTCGGTGCATTAGTTAGTCCAAACGGCATCACCACCATTTGAACAAACCATCCCTTTTCTTGAAGGCCGTCTTCCATTCATCCTAGGTCTCATTTGTATCTAATGGTAGCTGCTCTTCAGGTTAATCTTAGAAAAGATGCTAGCGCCATGTAACTCATCAAGCATATTGTTAAGTTGCAAGATCGAGTATTGGTATTTGATAGTGATCTTATTGATAACTCGGCTGTCAATGCACATTCGCCATGTTCCATTCTTTTTCGGCATGAGTACAACAGGTACAACACAAGGACTCATGCTCACGCGCACATATCGTGATCCACTAACTCATCCACCTGCTTCTTTAGTTCAGTTGCTTGCTTTAGATTAAGTTTATAAGCGAGTCAATTTGGTAAGGCAGCCCCTAGTTGGAGGTTGACGCAATGCTTAATTTCTCTTAAGGGAGGTAAACCTTTTGGCATCTCGTTAGGGAAGAGATCGGCAAATTCCTGAAGTAGCTACCACACTTTGGCAAGTAAGTTCGTGGCCTCTCTAACCTCTAAGAATCTCCTAACTAAAAGGAGCACATAGTCCTCAACTTTGACTTCTCGTGTAAACTGAGCTCGGGAAATCACCAAGGACTTCTGCTATAGAGATCTAGCAACCTTATCCTAGGCTTCTTGTACTTCCTTAGGACTCATAGGTGTCAATATAATTTTCTTCCTATCCTTTTGAAACATGTAGGTGTTTCTATACCCAATGTGTAACACTCTTAAATCAAATAGCCATGGTAAGCCAAGTAATATGTGAGATGCAAACATGGGAAGGACATTACATAGCACCTCGTCCCTGTACCTATCACCAATAGTAATCGGCACTCTGACTTGCTCAGAAATGTGTAGTCCTCCTTTTTTGTTCAACCAGTGAATCTTATACGGCTTGGGGTGTGGAAAGGTTGGCAATTTCATGGCCTTAACTATGCCTTACGCAATGATGTTGGTACAGCTCCCTCCATCAACGATCATAGTGCATAACTTCCCATTCACCTGACAATTCGTATGAAAGAGGTTCTCTCTTTGCTCATTCTTGTTAGTTACAAAAGTACTGAAAGATCATTGAACTACAAAGCAATACTTGACTCTACCCTTAAGAGGTATCTTGGCATCAGGATCTTCCTAAAATTCTTCTAGCATCTAATTAGCTACCACTTCTTCCTCTCCTTCACTCACTTTCTACTTTAAAATGGAGCTTATCCCCCTTTATGGTCATGACTTAGCAGTTTAGACATTGACTAGCCACATGTCTAAAGACAAGGCATTTAAAACATTTGATTTCTCAAGTCTTCTTCCCTGAACTTCGACCCTAGTCTCTTCGGATCTCAAGCTCCTCGATCTTGCTCTTACCTCTGCCCTCATCTGGTCGACTCAACATGTGACCTCAACATTCTACCTCGAAACTGTTTGAAACTCTATCATTCATTGGTCGACTTAGTAAGTTGCCCTTGTTCGTTATTAGTGTTTGGCTACTCGACATTTGGCTAACCTAGTTCTACCACTACCTTTCAACTCTCTAGGCCACATAAATGGTTTCATCCAAAGCTGTAAGGCTTTGCAGCTCCATGGTGTTACCAATCTCAACTCATAGTCTCAAGATGAACAATGCTATAGTTTGGCTCTCAAGCTTGTTAACGTTGACATTGCATTATATCATGAGCAATTGAAACTTTTGAAAATAGTCATCTACGAATTTGTTACCTTGCCTCAAGTTTTGGAGTCATCGGAAAGTGTCTTATTCATAATGTTCAGGAGTGAACCTACTTCTTAGAACTCTCTTCATCTCATTCCATGTTTAGACCTCCCGTCGAGTCCTCAAGCGAACATTCTGTAGCTTCTTCCACTACATTGCCGCATATCTAGAAAATTCTAACGCAGCCACTCTAATGCGAATAACATCTTCATAATCATAGAAGTCGAATATCTTTTTGATCTTCTCTTCCTAGTCCAAGTAGTCATCAGCACTACTAGACCTGTTGAAGCTCGAAATATGTACCTTAAGATGTTTGGCACCTCTTAGCGCTCGGAACTCACGCTTACCAATCCTAACATACTAGTCTTTTTCTTATTCATACTCTTCCACTTCATCAACTCTAACCTTCTCCTAACGACTCTATCGGCACATCACGGTGGTACTTAGTTTACTGGAAAGGCTTCCGAAGCTCACTCATTCATTTGCCTCCTCAACCTATCTCTCATTTCTCTAGCCTGCTCAACCACTCTCTCACTTGGTCCAATCTCTAAGACCTTGTTTATTAAGATAGCCAAGTTGGCTACAATAGCAGCAAGATCTTGTATCTACTCTTTAGTAGTACATATTGTTTGTTGGGTAACTCGACTACAACCATGAGCATCACTCTCGAAATTATTAATCTCTCCATATACATTAGGGTTTAACATTCTTAACACAAAGCTTTAGTAAAGACACTTTACTTAGATGCTTTCAACACATGCTCAAATATATCGAATAGTAGACTGACTATTACTACATAGCTTTCGGTCTCAACCTCACGCTTTGATACTAAGAAATTATATGGTATGCTTAGGAGCTTAGTTATCACTAAGGCATACCATGGCAAATCTGACTAAAATGGTTCGTCCGAAATATTGAAGAAAATTAGGGGAAAATGATCCACAAACGAATAAAAGTACCTGACGTGAAGCTATTTAAAGAATGAGACTCACCAATGAACACAACATGACTTGACACCTCACTTAATATAACAAACAAGTTGATGCCAAGGTCCACCCGTTACTAATCTTGAGCTACTTAGCAAAATTAAATAAGAGTGTATGAAAGATAGACTTAGAGAGGGTTGTCTCATAAGAATAGAATATTTAATATTAAAATATAAGTTATGTTTGGCTTATAAGAGAGAGGGACTATTTATAGTAAGTCCCTAGGGCAACATTATAAATAAAGAAATTACAAAAAAGTATATACAAAATGGGATTCCTAATACATACGAGAAATGGTAAAAAGGAAAAAAAACAAAAATAGAAAAGTGGTATAATGTCATACAAGGTGGACAAGTGGTAGTGCAACATTGGTCCTATACAAATATTTTCTAAGCATAACAAACGAAAGGGATCAAGATGTTACTGCAATAAAGGGGTTGAGACGAGAGAGATGGTAGCATGTTGAGAGAAAACTACTTAGCTAATAAGTGAGTCTCTGGTCACTCGACAAGAACCTTTTGGCAGTAGTTGGTCGAATTGCTCAATATAGGGTCCTTGACTAGGGAATGCTTGGCATCATCACTACCAAAAGCATAAATCATAGTATGATAATGCGGGGAGCTCAAGGAGTTCAGCTGGTTGCCAAGAGAGAATTCTTCGAGTGAAGGATTGCAGTCTTTAGAGCCGTGTATGAGTAATGGGACCACTGGTCGACAATTCATGAGTATTACCGTATGTTAGATTCAAGTGTTCAAAGTATTATTAGTGACTATAGTAGTAATGGTCATGCTGGTCGAGGTCAAAATGGTAGTAACATGCCTAGGTTAGTCGATGCTAAGCTTGACAAACTCACCAATCTTGTTAAGAGTTTGGTTATCACAATCCAAGTCAACAAATAGTAACTACAGGGTATACCACATCATAATCTACTTAAGAATGTTTCTGAGAGACGATGTAGTTAAGGTAGTAGAGCTAATCACCTAATTTGACCCTTACGGCTAAAGGAGTTGCAGACTGAGTTGCTCAATGAAGATTGGAGTTGGAAGAGATTGTGCAGGATGATGAGGAAGTAGATACAAAAGAGTATAGAGAGGAAGAAGAAGAGGTTGAATATTATCAAGAACAAGAGTGAGGATGCCGAGCTACTCGAGGACTAGACAATGTCAAGGTCTAGATCCTAACCTTTAGTGGAAGTAAAGATACAAATAAATATTTAGAGTGGAAAGAGAAAGTAGTGAAAGTGTTTGACTATTATGAGCATGCAGATGCAGTTAAGGTTTAACTTGTTGCACATAAATTTTGTAGGTATGCTACTATATGGTGGAAAAATTTGAATGTAGCCAAAACAAGAGATGGAAGGTAAGGTGTATGGACTTAGGAAGAAATGGAGAGATTGTTGAAAGGGAGATTTATACTCGAGACTTACTTATAGGACATGTTTGTAAAGTTGCAGGAACTTCTTTAAGAAAGTCAATTTGTTGATGACTATGTAAGAGAATTTCAGATGCTAATGATCTGAGCAGACGTGGAAAAGCTAAAGGCTTACATAGTGTTGAGATTCATTTTTGGTAGATCCCATTAAGGTAGCGTAAAGGGTTGAAAAGTAGAGAAGAAATGCTTTGAGCTAACATTTTCTTGAGCTCCTATTTTATGCCAACCTCTTCATGCCGAGCTAAGGAAAAATATGACCGACCTGATGATAGCCGAGTAGGCTAGCAAAGCTGAGTTAAGGAAAGGTTGACCCCAAAGGCATATGAGAAAGGATAAGCCTTCAAATGAAAGATAAGTGAAGTGAAGTGCTTCAAATGCTTAAGTTTTAGACACATGGCTGTTGAATATCCAAACTGACGTATCATGGTGCTTTAAGGAGATGTAATTGATAGCACTGACAAGAGTGAGCCAAAGGAGGAAGAGAACACTAGAAAAGTTGAAGAGGAAGAGGAAGACAAGACATATGTTTATGTCAACTAGGGAGAAGTGATGACCCTAGTATTAAGATGAGCATTAAGCTCCTTACCAAGCTCTAAAGAAGACTAAAGAGGGAATTTATTTCATACAAGGTGTACCGTTAAGGGAAAGTTATGCACCATCTTTATAGATGGAGGAAGTTGTACCAACATCACTGCATGGTCCTTTGTATAGAGGTTAGGACTACCGACCTTTAAGTACCCCCAACCTTATAGGCTATACTAGCTTCATGATAAGGGTGCTTTGCACATCATAGAATAAGTATCCGTACCTTTTTGTGTTGAGAATGTATATAAGGATGAAGTAATGTATGATGCCGTCTCCATGAGAGCTTCACATTTGTTACTTAGAAGACCTTAGTTATTCAACCAACATGCTATTCATGATGGATATAAGAAGAATGGGAAGAAGATTGTGCTATAACCGACACCCACCAACCCAGGTGAACGAGACCTATAACCAACTAACTCAAGCTAATAAGAAGAAAGGTTTAGTGATGAGCTAAAGAGAGCTCTAAGTTGCTGATAAGGTTGATGAGCCTATGTTCCTATTGATTAGAAGATTGTTAAGGTAGGAAATTTGGAAGATGTTCCTAATGTGATTTGAAGATCAATTAATAAATTTTCCGACTTGTTCCATTAAGAGTTTCTTAAGGGACTACCCCTAGTCTGAAGCATAGAACATTATATTAATCTATAGCCAAGCACAACCCTACCAAATTGACCTTCTTATAGAATGAATCTTCAGCAAGCAACCAAGCTAAAAACGCAAGTGGATGAACTGATAGAGCGAGGCTATGTGAGGGAGAGCATAAGTCCTTATGCTGTACCAACTCTACTCATCCTAAAGAAGGATAGTTCATGGCACGTGTACATCAACAGCCGAGCAATCAACTAAATTATAGTTAAGTACAAATATCTAATACTAAGGCTTGATGACATGTTAAATGAGTTACATGGTGCTTAAATATTCACGAAGATTGATCTACTAAGTGGCTACCACCAAATTCGCGTGAGGCTTGGTGATGAATGGAAAACTGCTTTCAAGACGAGGTTTGGTCTCTATGAATGGTTTCCTATACTATTTGGACTTACAAATGCATTGAGCATATTTATGTGGCTAATGAATCATGTGAAGCGTCCGCTAATCAAAAGATGTGTGGTTATGCACTTTAATAATATATTGGTGTACAGTATCGACCTGAACAACCATGTTCAACATTTTCAAGCTATTTTTGACATTTTACAAGCCAAGAAGTTGTATGGGAACCTAAAGAATTATACATTCTATTTAAAGGGAAGTCATCTTTCTTAAGTATGTTGTATCTAGAGAAGGAATTCGAGCAAATGAGGAAAAGGTCTAAGCTATCTTAGAGTGGCCAATGCAGAAAAACATCACTAAAGTATAAAGTTTTCATGGCCTTACTTCTTTCTACAGGCAATTCATTAAAAACTTCAATACAATTGTAGCTCCCTTAACTGAGCAAACAAAGAAAAATGTTGGATTCTAATGGAATAACCAAGCTAAATAAAGCTTTAAGGAAATCAAGCAGAAGCTCACTACCGCCCCTATCCTATCCCTACTAGATTTTGATAAGCCATTTGAATTAGAATGCCATGCATTAAGCAATGGAATTGGTGTCATACTTATTCAAGAACAACAATTAGTTGCCTACCACAATGAGAAGCTTAATGGTGTTGCACTAAAATATTCTGTGTTCAAGAAAGGGTTGTACTCTCTTTTTTGAACACTTACTGTATGGTAATACTATTTATTACAATGAGAGTTTATAATTTATACTAACCATAAGTCATTAAACTAATGATGATTTATATATTGATGACTTATTTTTGCAAGATGTTGTTCAACTACATGGGGTGTTACAAACCATTGTTTCAAATCGAGATACAAAATTCTTGAGCTATTTTTGGTAGATTCTTTGGAGAAGTCATAGATCTAAACTTATATTCAACTCTAGTAATCACCTTCAGATTGATGGTCATATTGAAGTGGTGACCAAAATGTTGGGGAATCTACTCTAAGCTATCTTAAGAAAGAACTTAAAAGATTGGAATCTATGTCTACCAGTTGTAGAGTTTGTATACAACCAAATTATCCACAACACCACTAGGAAGACTCCATTTAAGGTCGTTTATGGCCTTCCCACTATTCCCTTAAATCTAATCAATACCTTTATCGTTATTGAAGAGATTCAATTTAAAGTCACTCGAGCCTAAGGATTATAAGAACTACATCAGTTTAATGCAAGGATGATTGCTAAGTTTAACCAAAGACAACAAGAGATCTATAACCATGGCCATCGAATTATTTCCTTCAAACCAAGTTACATAGTACGGATTCACCTCAACCGAGAACAATTTCTATACTTGAGATAAAGCAAGCTATCTCACCAGCTGATGGTCCATTTAAAGTCCTGAAGAAGATCAATCGCAACACCTATTATATTGAATTACTCAAGATCCATGGTGCTTTCTCCACCTTCAATATTTCTAACCTAATTCTCCATCGACAAGAGGAAAGCCCAACAGATGCCATGATAGAACAAGAGCATAAAGTCACCTTGGATTTTAATACAAATCTTTCCAACCCCCAAGCAAATGATAGGAATCAACTTCTCAAACCAATCATGTGCAACCGAGTTAGAGGACTACAAGGACTCACATGAAGGATACTAGCTCAAAACCATATTAAGGACGAAGATTCATATTTTAATCTCCATCTTTTACACTATTGTTAACCTAAAGACTGAGCTCTCATAAGTTCCAATATAGTTTCCGAGCTACCAAGTAATCATGCCAACCTATCTAGCATGCATGTCAATCAGCCGAGCAACCACATCTATTGTTAAGCTCATACCATGATCCAAATAACTCCCGAGCCGACTAGCATCAAATCTCTATCTAAGTTAAGCTACCAAGACACTTGACCAAGAAAGGATCAGAGTGTTCCTCATAGCTCGAGCTCTAACCTGAACCTAACTAAGTCTACTCTAACTAATGATACCCGTCTGACTTCATCCGAGTGGGATCCTACAACT
Source organism: Lumnitzera littorea (assembly GCA_024138015.1). Taxonomy (NCBI): domain Eukaryota; kingdom Viridiplantae; phylum Streptophyta; class Magnoliopsida; order Myrtales; family Combretaceae; genus Lumnitzera; species Lumnitzera littorea. The sequence goes on along the minus strand of JAMXBB010000012.1, from coordinate 57,035,465 downwards.
ACTAAGCAACCTCAACATTCATTATAACTTAGCCAACTACACTACAAGCCTCTAACTACCTCTTAACATGTGTCTTCTGGCAAGTCATTCCAAGGACCCCTTACTCTTTTCGCATAAAATATTATTTATCCTTTTTAACCTTTTTAGTTTATTTTATATATTCTATTTGTAAATTACCCTTCTGTCTTTTCTATATATGCCTTGTAATTCAAGTGAGGCTAATATATAAACCCCATTTACTTGCACACAAACGCATCATTGCATTGTTAAATATTACCAGTTTTTTTCTTAAGTAATCCAAGTGTTCTCATTCTATCTTAACTCTTATCTATTCCCTTTAGTAAGGAGTAGTGGCAAGTGACCCTATAGTTCAGATTGGTAAGTCACATCCTGTGGATTTTAAGCTGAGTAAGGTCAATTGGTGCATCATATTCGATTAATAATTGCCTAGATTTGCTAAACCATTTTATTTTCTTTTAGTTCTCATCTGTTTGGATGCCTCTACTTGTATACAACCCAGGAGATGCATTAGGGAATGTATGTTCAAGACAAGGTTCACGTTGTAAAAGAGTGGCCATTGAAGAAGGCCCATATGTTGTAGGTATAAGATAAGTCTGTCAATGAGTGTTCACTTTTAGCTTCGAGGGGATTGGGGGAAGCAATAAGCCTTTGTCAACATGCTTTCATGTAGGCGAATTAGCTTTTTAATGAGTTATAATGCAAGGTTTTTGTTGAATTGCTTCTTCTTATTAACAAGTATTCATGAAGTATATGTTACAAGTTGGCTAAGCAAGCCAAGAAAAAGGTAATGAAGAATGTAAGTAGTTGAGGTAGGAGGTGGCCACACTAAAGAGGGAAACTTTTAGCTCTAGGGGGAAAGCAATGATTGAGGAGTCAAGAAGCTTTAGTTGGAGTAGGATATTACTGCACTTCAATCTAACCTATGTTAGTATGAGAAGCAGGTTGAGAATTTAGATGCAAAGCATACTACTTGCTAAGAGAAGCTTATTGCAACTAAGGGAGAAGTAGAGTCGACTCGTGAAGAGGCAAAAGCTACCTAGGAGGAGGCAATAGCTACAAAGGTAAAGGCTTACGTTACTTGCAAGGGGGAAGAGGCAACTAGGGTAGAGGCCAATGCTGCTTGAAAGGGTGAGGAGTTGGCTAGGGAAGAGGTCAATCGCTTATTGAGGGAACCTACTATTGCTCACAGTAGCTTTATGAAGAGGGAGGAGTAGTTAAAGGATCAATGTGATTTGACTCCAGTAGCAATAAAGAAGCTTTTTGATGAATTTTCGTCAAGCCAAAAGTATAAGAATGATGTGTTCAATGCTAGTCAAGATGGTGTTAGTATGGAAAAGATAGATTGTGAGGAAACGTATTCGTATCTTAATTTCAGTTTCCTAAACTATCTCATAGAGTGGCATCCTAGCAAAGATGCAGAAGGCAGTAGGAATGATGGTGAAGGGGATGCTACTCATAGAGGAGGTAACCAGGGGAGGCCTGATTAGTTGTCCGTATGTGGATTTTGTAATTTTTTTTTTCTTTTCTCTTATCTTGTTAAGTTTGGCTATAATGTGCATTCATTTTGGCATGACAATTCTAATGTTGGCTCATAAACTTTGTATAAGTTTAATGTTAATGAATGGATAATTGATGTATTTGTGTACATTTCCCTTCTTCTTTCTTTTTTGTTTTCATAATTTATGCTCACTCGCTCATGGGGTTTTTGCATTTTGAGGCCTAGGCTTACTATTCCCAATCCAAGTACCATCCTGTTAAGGGTCATCAAGCCATATGTAGCTAAAGATATGTGAGGTCAAGCGTTATAAATAGTCTATGTCCCCATCCTACAAGGTCCTTTAGGTGTGAGTACCTAGTGGGTACCTGTAGTAAGACTTCAGACTATGGTCAAGCAAATAATCATGTAAGTAAGCGTCCAAGGTAAAACTCGAGGCTTAGTTCCTCTCAAGTGAATAAACCTATGAGTAGGCACTTGAAGTAGGACTCATGGCTTAGGTTCTCTCAGGTGAATAAACTTGTGAGTAGGCACTCAAGGTAGGACTCTAAGCTTAGGTTCTCTCATGAGAATGATCTTATGAGTAGGTATTCGAGGTAAGGCTTAAGGCTTAAGTTCTCTTAAGTGAATAATCCTATGAGTAGGCACTCGAGGAAAGACTCAAGGCTTCGGTCACCAAGGCTAAGAATTGACTCAGTTTATTTAGTACTAGTAATGTCCCCACAAATAGGGCATGGACATAGAGATAAGTGAGGTTGTTAGTATACACAATGTAGAATAATCATCATTGTTTTGACTAAATTCTTTAAGAGGTACATAGTTACCTACGACTTGTTTGCATAGTTTACTTGAAGAAAGGTTAGAGGTTAGTTGCATTCCATGTTCAAGAGATAGGCTATCTATCTAAAGTTTCAAGTCTATATGTACCATAGCCTACATTTTCCTTAACACGGATTAGGTCTTCCCAATTGGGCAATAATGTTCCTTGTCTTTCATGGGACTATGTCGATTTTAATTTATGACAGATAGGGTCTCCTAGTTACAAGACCTTGTGCACCTTGTGCTTGACTTTCTTGTTATAATATCTAGCCGCACGTTGCTAGTGTGCAACCATTTGAGCTTTTATAGCTTCCCTTATTTTGTTAATGATCTCAAAGCTTGCTTGGAGAGCTATGTTGTTAATGCTGACATCAAAGTTTTAGGTTATGCTCATTGAGAGTTCTAGTTCTATGGGGAGGATAGCCTTAGAACCAAAGGTAAGGCAAAAAGGGGTTTCACCTATAGTTGTTCAGTACATGGTTTGATATCCCTAAAGGATGGTAAGGAATTGGTTTACCCACTATCCATCGGTACACTTTACCCTTTTCTTTAAGTTACCGAAGATGATCTTGTTGATTGCCTTAACTTACCCATTAGGTTGAAGGTGAGCAACAGAAGTGTATCGAAGCTGGATGTAGTGCTATATGCAGAATTCTCAAAACCATACAATGTCGAACTATATCCCATTATCTGTTATGAGGGTGTGAAGGATGTCAAGCCCAACAAGGATGTTCATTAGGACAAAACCCTCGGCTACTCGCACCATGATGGTAGCAATAGCCTATACCTTAACCCACTTGGTAAGGTAATCGATAGCCACTAGGATGAATTTCCATCCACTTTTTGCTTTTAGGGAAGGGGCCTAAGGCGTCAAGTCCCTACCAGGTAAAAGGCCATGGGTTAGTGATGGGGTAGAGGTCAAAGCTGGGTGCTTAACTAATTAGCATGTGCTTCTAGCAATTGTGGGAACATTGGACAAAGGCCTTAGTATCTTGTTTCATGGTTGGCCACTAATATCTAAGGTAGAAGGCTCAAATGTATAAGGTCTAGGCTTGTATACGGTTGTTGTAGATGCCAAAGTGAAGTTCTTTAATGACATAGAGCCCCTCACCAGTGGTTAGACACCAAAGTAGGGGTAGACTATATCTATGCCTATATAGGATGCCATCTATAATGGTATATTTGACAACACGATATGCGAGTTTCTTAGCCTTACTTCTGTCTTTGGGAAGGATGCCTATATTAAGGTATTGGCTATAAGGGACATTTAGGAGGGGTTAGTCATTCGAGTTAGCATTTTGAGGACCTATTGGGGGGATCCATTGATTGTACATTATGGCATGAGTTAGAGGAAAACCTATATAATGGATTCTCAAAGGGTAGGTAATGATGCGAAAGCTCACTAAGAGAGCTTATCAACCTCAAAATTTTTTACTTAAGGGATTTTAGTGATTTACCATGGGGATAAATTTGTAACCAAGTCTTACACCATTTGTAGATATCTCACCATGCTTTCTCCCTTGGTTTCATACTCCCCTTTAACTTATTTGACGACCAGCAAGGAGTCAAAGTATATATTAATTTGTTCAATACCCACTTCTACCACAATTCGTAATCATACTATGAGGCCTTTGTATTCGACCTCGTTGTTACTTATATGAAAACCGAATTTGAGGGCATATAGGAACTTGGTGCCATAAGGGCCGTGCGGGATTATTCTTACTTCGCTCCTCCCTTAGGTAAAGGACCCATCTACATGCAAGGTCCAAATAAAGGTATCATTTAGGGTGGGTGGCTCTTCTTTGCCAATGTATTCAGTGATAAAATTTGCCAACACTTGTGCTTTAATGGCTTGACAAGGGCAGAATTAAGCTTTGTGAGTGCTAAGCTCAAAAGTATTCTTGACCATTCATCTAAAGGTGTCATGCTTCTATAAGAGCATTCTTATAGGCTGGTCGACTATGATGATGATGGGATGTACCTAGAAGTACAGGTGGAGTTTCATTGCCATTATTAGATCAATGAAAGAAAATTTCTCAATTTAAGTGTGTCTAATCTTAAGGCCTTGAAGGATGTCATTAACAAAATATACTAGCTTGTGTTTACACCTTTCTACTTGGACAACTTCATAAGTACCTGGTTTAGATAGCACTGGTTGGTTCTAGAGGAAATCCTTCAATCTCCTAAAAGCGACCTCACATTTGAGTGTCTAGTGAAATTCTGATGGATTCTTCAAGATTTTGAAAAACTTAAAACATTTGTCGATGCTTTGTGAGAGGAAGCGATTTAGGGCAACTATCTTACTAATGAGTTGTTGGACTTCTTTGATTTTCTATGAAGCCTTCATATCTTTAATCACTTGGATCTCATCAAGGTTAGCCTTGATGCCTCTTTCTGTGGCCATGTAACTGAGGAACTTATTAGATCCCACCCTAAAGACACACTTTTAGGGCTTTAGCTTCATTTGATACTTTCGCAGCTTATCAAAGGTCTTATGGAGGTTGACATTATGGTTGACTTTAGTCTTACTTTTAAAGATCATGTCATCAACATAGACATCGACATTCCTTCCAAGCTGGGGTTTGAAGACTGTAGTTATAAGATATTGGTAGGTAGCTTCGACAATCTTCAACTAGAAGGGCATGACCTTATAGCAGTATTTGTTGAAGTCCATAAAAAAGGTGGTGTGAATTTTGTCCTCGAAGGCCATATGGATTTGATTATAGCTAGAGTAGGCATCCATGAAACTTAATCGAGCATAGCCCTAAGTGAAATCGACAAGCTAGCTAATTCTTAAGAGAAGGAAGCAATCCTTAGGGCATGCTTTGTTCAAGTCAATGTAGTTAATGTATGTTCTCCATTTACCACTTGATTTCTTAACAAGGATCATCTTTCCAAGCCAAGTTAGGTACCTTTCTTCCTTGATAAAACCAATCTTCAAAGCTTATGTACATCTTATTCGATGGTGGCTTATTGCTTTGGTGCAAAGTGCCGTCTTTTCTTGACAAGGACCGTGTTGCCTCGAGAATGTTGACTATTCCCAACATTTCGTCTAGGGATATTACAAAGAAGTCTGAGTTGTTACACAAGAAAGTAGTCATTTCTACCTTTTCTTAAAGGATAAGGATGCTCCTATCCATGTTGTCTAGTTAGAGTAGTCATTAGACCTATGCAAGGGCCGATTCCAAACCATGAATTGACCCAATCTCTTGAACTGCTAGGCCTTAAGAGCCCAGGTAGTTCAAGAGGGTAGAATTGCTTAAATCGATGGTTCATAAACCATCGAGCCAGCCTAGCATTGAATCGATGGATCGCCCTAACTAGTTCACCCCTTAAAAAGAGAGAGAGAGAGAGAGAGAGAGAGAGAGAGAAAAGGGAGGCCATTAAGTCCAAAAAAAATAATTGGATAATATCTATTAGGCCATAGCCTATCAAAACTACCTTCTTTACAATGGTAAAGGACAATTTTTTAAAAATAATATCATCTAACTAATGATAGATGACTAATCATAAATCAATTATGTGTTAATGATAAATTGAAAATTCAATTTAAGTTAATGTAAGTCTTTTTTGTAAAACTTATCAAATGTTAAGTATTTGAATATAAGGAAAAGATAAAATTTGAGAAGAAAAAAATAAAAAAGTTGGAATCATATTAAATTAGAAATTAATAAAAAAAATTAGAAAATATTAATGAATTAGTATATTTAAAAAAAAGAGAGAGAAAAAGGAGGTTATGTTATTAGAATTTATTAATATATTTAAAAAAGAAATTAATAATAAAAATTAAATATTAAAAAAAATAAAATTGGTTCAAGGGCTAAACATACCCAGAACTACCCCTCCCCTTCCCTCTAATAGGCCGGTCATGGTTTAGCCATGGCCGAACTTGTGAACCGGCAGTTCCAAGCTAAACCGATGGGTAACCCCAATAGTCACTATATTAGATGATGTTAGTCTTTTTGGCTAGCTCATCGTATGAGGCAAGTGGAGTCTTTGAAAGAGACTCAATGTGCTTGATTTGTAGGAGATGTCATTGACATACAAAGTACAAGACAGCTGTTGGCACCAAGCACAAATCCAACGCTTGTAGGAGTAGGTAACTTCATCAAGAGGTACCTCTAACTTATACAGACATTGAACTTGTTGAGGCTAAGGCATCTGATGATGGCACTGTATGGGGACAAGTGGTCAATGATGACTATAAAGTTCACATAGTATAAGGTGATGTAGTTGCCATTACCCAATCTAATGGGAAGCGTCATAAGTCCCATATCTAGGACTATCTTGCCTCCAAAACCTACTAAGCTTTGTTTATATGGGCTGAGTTGTTCGTTAAGTCAATCTTTCATCTATTCATAGGTTGAGAAGAAGAGTATGTCAATTGAGCCTCCGTTATTGACAAATGTCTTAAGGACATCGAAGTATCTGATCTTGGCATTGATGACCAAGGGGTCAATGTAAGGATATTGGATGTCTATACTATTATCATTGGTGAACGATATGATGGTGTTGATTTTGGGTTACTTTGCTTATACTGAAAACACCTCATTCTTTAGTTTGGTAGAATGGTCCATATCCAGTAGGTTGGATGCACCAGTGATCATCTGTACATGTCCCTTGCAACCTCTTTGCCCTATATTTTCTTGTTGATTTTGTTGCTCAAGTTATGGTTTGTATAGCTATTGTCATGCTTATGTGTAGTACCATTAGGTAGGATGAGAGAGGTTCTTTTCATTAGCAATGAGATGGTTGATGCGGCCTTTGAGAATAGGGCCTTCAACTACGTTTTTGAGGTGGCAACATTCATTTGTGTTATGGCCCTGTGCTCTATAGTAGTCCTAGAATTTGTTCGAAGTAAAGGCTTTAAGGGTCTCATTGATAGTCAATACGGTTAGTAGGCATTCGTAGACTTCCTAATATATTTCACCAAGGGGGCAGGCAAGTGTTATGTAGCTAGCAAAGTTCACAAATTTTTGCTTATGTTTCTCACCATTCTCAAGAGGATGGAGGGCAATCTTCGCAAGGGCTAAGGTGGTCTTTTATTGATGTAGTGCATTGCCTATTGCTTTCAAGGTAGGCTCAAATAGCATCCTCTTGTGCTATGTAATTCTTGGCAATCATCATTGATTCCTCAAAGGTTTCTAGCCTCATAGTGTCATGACCTCAAAGAGATTGTTGCCTGGATCTAAGCCATACATGATGGCTTGAAGTGTGGTGCCTAATTCCACTTTAGGAATGAGTAGCTTGGTGAGATTAAAGCACTCCAAATAGACTTGGAGTGCTTTAATGGAGCATTGTTGTACATTGTACAATGTGGACAAGACCTTGTATGGTACTTTACTACTTAAGAAGTGCTATGTGAATCTAATGGCTAAGTTGTTGAAAGACCGAATGCAACTTTCTGGAAGTTGGTTAAACCAAACTAGTACGGCCTTTGTTAAGGTGCTTAGAAAGGCCTTGCATATTGTTGCGTCGGAGAAGTTATTTAGACTCATCATTATATGGAAGTGTGCTAGATGATCATTAAGATCGCTAGTTCTATCATAATTGTTTAGGTAAGGGAGGTGTACGCCTTAAGGTAAGGTTTCTTCGAGGATACTCATAGTGAATGGGCTTTTGCTAATAGCTATAATGAGTTACCTCATAGAGGACTCAAGGCATTTTCGGTTGCTCAAACTAGAGGCACACTGTATGTATTCAATAAGCTCCCAGTTTTTCATTTCATCTAAGTTTTTAGGCAAGTATTAAGGGGAGTGGTCTCTTCGAATTTTGCTTGTTCTTGATGAGTACCCTGGAGGTGTACCTTGCTGCAATTGTTGTTAAGCTGCTCACATAGGTCTGGTAATGGACGTTGCTAATTTGGAGTAGCATTGCGTGGGTATGCAAAGTTTAGAGGTAGTGTGAGTTAATGCCTAGGGTACCTACTTTATCAAGTTGGAGAGCTAGTATCTATGTTTTTAAGGTGAACCCTATCATTAAATTTAAGTTTTCCTTAGTTTTTGGGTAGCATTGAGTTGTTATCTTAATTGTGTGTTTTCTTGTAACATTTTGGCATTGGTCTCAATGAGTTGTTGGAGCATGACGTTTACTTACTCCATGTCTAAGGGTTGTGGCTCTATTAGTGGTGGTGGTGGGTCTATATTAGCTTGGTCACCATCGCTTAATAGTGTTAAAAGTGGGTGTGCATTTTTACTCTTTACTATGTTGAAAAGTTTGCGTAAACAGTGAGCACTAAATGGTGATGGTGATAATCACTACTATGTCTCCTAGGCTAACTCTAAGCTGCCTTTCAGTAATGGACAACAACAGACCTGCACAAACCTCCTATGGCTAAGCCATCGAGGGCCCTCCAATACTTAAGTTAGCAATAAGAAAGGTATAGTAAGGGATAGAAAAGATAATAAGAGTGAGTTATTAGGAGAAGATAAGAATGAGTGTCGATCTCCTTTACTTGAAGATCTTACTCTTATTTATAGATTAAAGGTACTTATTGTTAACAACATGTAGATCTTGACTTGTTGGTTAATGATCCAATGAGGTGACATGGCTAGCCACCAATGGAACATCCTTTCCTCTACAGGTTAGTAGAGGCTAAAGGGATTAGCTTATCCCATTGGTGATGGGTAGCTACCTTTGTTTGTCATCAAAGCAGTAGGTTGTATGATAAGTGGTTAATCAACATTAATGAAGAGAGAGAAATTGGGAAGTGGACAGGGTAGGTGCTCGGCTCATAGCCTGATGGCTTCTTCGGTCATAACCCCCGAAAGGGATGAGAGCTAGCCTTGTGTGAACACTATGGATCATAGCCAAGCATGTCTAGGGTGTCTAGAGGCCTTTTGGATAGAAGATGGGGCTCAGACTTGTTTAGGACTCGTACGAACATATCGACCACCACGTTTGGTTTGAGTTAGCTTTTTGGAAACTTATGAGGCCTAGGCTCGACATTGTGGTGGGCTTAGGCCTTAGGAGGTCTTATGGCGTAACTTGACTGTCAACACTTACAATTACATAATATCAAATAAGGATCCTATTTAAAAATTCAATTTAGTGAAGTTCAACAAGAGTAGAGCATCTAAGATGCCAAAAACATAATACATCAATACACAACTTCATCAACTCCAAATCCAATGCCACTCATCATCAACCCATCCCTTAACATCATTCATTTCGTAGTAAACTTAAACTTTAGCAGTCAAAGATTTGCATCACTAATAATAACAAAACTACACTAAGTGCTCACCTATGCTAAAGCTATTCCTTTACCCAAAGAGTTTCGCTTCATCTATTGTAGTCCTTTACTTATCTCATTAACATCTATTCCATTAGAGATACAGTTATATTAAAATAATTATTATAGTTATAAAATTATACTATCAAACTCTAGTCATCATATCTTTTACATTTCTTCTTAGCTTTCAAAAAATTTTATATTATCGTGATCACTATTTAAAGACTAATATGTAAAAATATAAATTTAACCAGATTAAGTAAATTACAAGATTTCCCTCTTTTTATGATATTGGTTTACATTTAACTATAATATTTGCATAATTAGCCTATATTATGGATTAGTACTTTATTTTCACCATTTCACCACAAATCAAGATGGACCAATACTTTATTTTATCAAAAGGTTGGTTCCAAAACACATTATTAAAACAAATATCATTTATGTATCTATAATTTAGTCATTATTCACCTAATTAAGGACTATTTACATAATGAATAATATATTAACACAAAGAAAAATTATATGAAGAGTACTATAAACTTATGTAAATATGTAGTTTTGAGATTGACCAGTTGAAGTATCAAAACCAACTCATGATTTATTCTATTAAAATTACAATTTTAACCCTTAATTTACTTTAAATTGCTATACATTACATACTTAACCAAATTTACTTGAAAGCTCATATTGGAACATTTCTTACAATACATTTAGACTCTAAAAATCAAAAGATATCCTACTCATTGAGGAATTTATCCTAAACCTATTTATTTACCTAAATTCTAAAAATGACCAATTTATGCAAATAACTATAATAATTACTAAATATTTAGTTTTCCAAAACTTCTTTACCTGCACATTAAACATATTTATTGGGAGTTCATAATCAAAGTTTTCAAAAACAAGATTGAATTAGAGTTTAGAACAAAGAACATTTTAAGCACATATTGCAAAACTTATAAATTTATAAAACTAAATTACTACATAGACTATATAAAAAATTATAGTAGAATAATTTTTTCCATAATTTTACTCAATAATTTAATAGTTCTAAGAAATTAAACAAATTCCAAAAAGAAACATGGACTCACCAATTCACTAACCATTAGAACCCCACTAGCGGCGATGCACTATTGACACAACTCTTTATAGAGATAGACCTTTGACCCTTAAGCTTCATGCTAGTAGCTCAATCTTGGCTATCAAAACTCAAGATGGATCTAGGGGGCCCATAAGGGATCTTACCCACCAAAACTTAAGAAATAGTTAATTTTTTATATTTTTATAAAAGAAAAAATATATGAAATATATATTTAAAAATTAAAATATAACATAAGATATAACTTAGTGGTTAGGTGTTTAGTTTTACAAACAAGAGGTTTTAGGTTCAAATATCATGCTTCTTACTTTACTTTTTCTATATATATTTATTACTTGAATGATATTTGTTATTTTGCAGCTATTAAACTTTTTTTTTCCACATAATAACCAATAACATCAATTTTATTAATTATAAATCATATTTAACTAAATAAACTCTCGTAAAGTGCTATTTTTTATTAGAAACATACCATAAATAATAGTTATATTGTCTATATCGCATATATTCTAGTTGTAGCACATATACTATCAATAAATAATTATTATGCCATCAATTATTAAATCATATTGTCCAATTTACAATGTTAGAAAAAAGAAAGAATATCATTTTAAATGATGTGGATTATTGAATACTTGATTACTTAATAACTTATATTCAAAATGTTATTCTTTTTTTTCTTTAGCATTGTTAATAAAAGGGTAAATAAAATTTGAGGTTATCATATTTTGTAAAACACAAGTTCTTTGACTGTTAAAATTAATAACTTAAGTACTAAATTAAAAAGAGAGAAAACATAGGCATCAAAGTGTAACAATCATACAAGGTTATTATAAAAGGAATAGTACAAAACTTATATTTGTCTTGATTTGCTCTTTTTGTTTTACTTGTAACTTTCTATTTAAAGTTTTTTTTATCTATTTTTATTTGAAACAAAACTTACACAAGTTTTATATATTATTATTTTTTTTAATTTAATAGTTAAATTTTGTCCAATATGTATATATATATACAAAATAAAAAAAAAGTTTATTCTTTTAACGTCTTATAAAGTGTACTAATTACCCTTAATTTTATTATAGGTCAAATCATTAACAAAATCCTTTTTACATATACAAACAGTTGTTACACCTGCACTATATGTGTAAAGAATTAAATTAAGTGACTTAAAGAAAAAAAAAAGCCTAAGAAAATCTATGAAAAGAAAGAAGAAAAAAATAAAAGAATATCAAATAATAATATTTGGAGATGACAAATAGTAAATAATATTCGTGGTAAATGAATAATACACCGTAATTTACATAAATAGACATGAATAGCAAATAATATCAATGATATATGAATAATACACTATAAGTTAAAAATATAGATGCATAATTCAATGTGATTTATGTATGGCCGTAAGTTGAAAATTTGTCCATATAAATAATGGGATGTGTCCTTTATAATTATATAGTGTGTTTAATATGTATGTAGGGAAAATGATTTAAGTGGTAGTAGAAATTGGTTGTGGGGTGGGTTTGAATTTTTTTTAACTACCATGAAAAAAGGTTGTTAATTATAGACAATTAAAAAGAAACTTTCCCTTTAATATAATAGATAATATGTAATATAATTATGATAATAAATAGATTCCTATCAATGATTGTGTGTAATAATTTCCCTATATTTTTCTTACCATTTTTTTAATTTCCTTGAATTTTTTGGAGAGATTTCTTGCTATTCTAATGCTTTATTCGCTTACTAAACTTGGTATTTTCAGAGTGTTTGAGGGCTGAATCGGAGGAAATTTGTCAAGAACGTGAAAGTTTTGCTAAGCTTCCATGCAAAACTACCTTATTCTTATAATATGAAGTGGTAGGTTTCATCCCATTAATTTACAAGCGAATATGTTGTGTTCAGCCATGATGAATGTGTCATCTAATTTCTTTGCTAGGTTTCAAATTTACAGATATATTTTACCGAGTTTCAATTAATATAGATATACGTATATATTACCTACAAGATGTACTCTATGAGTTACTATATTGTAAAGATGTATTTTTATTTCTATAAATAATATAGTTTTTATACGTTAATTAGTCCATTACTAAAGTTTTGTTATATTTCGTAACTCGATATTCAAATTGTCGATTAATAACGAACTAAAATCACTATTTAATATTCATAATAGACTTAAAGTATCTGTTTTCTTTATTTCATAAAACAAACTTCAGGGGGTTACTTTAGCTAGCTTTGATGGTCTTGTGGCAATGTCTAAACAAAAATAGAGAACATCCCTTCGAGCCCTTAAGTAGTAGCTCAAAGACACAGAAAATTATGTACTAACTATTTAGCTATTAATTGTTGTTTCGCTTATGCATGGCCTTAGAATAGATAGTCTCTTGGGATGATTTGCTAGACAGACATTAAAGTAATATTGATGGTAAAGCAAATAGTTGATATGAAGGAACTTTTATTGGTTTACGTTAGTGACTATGTTAGTGAGCATGGTAGAAGTCGTTACAAGGCGAACTACTGATTATGGAATGCTATTTCAAACATTACGGATGGACTATGCTCCTAATGGTATGGTATGGTATAGTATGGCCAATGAATTTAGTACTGAGACTATTCACTGTCATTATCAGGACAGTATGGATTCAGATCATTCCTCGCAATACGTTGCCGTCATTGTTTAGGTTTGGATGGTGTAGGAAACTAGTCTTACATGTTTCTATTTAGATAGGAATGTATGATGTTGGTTATGTTCTTTGGTTTGGGGAGTGAAAAGGGCATTAGGATATGAAATCACAAAACCCTAATATTCTTAACATGTTCTACTAGTATTAAATTTATTCCTTTTACTAGCTAATAAATGATTCTAATCGAATTATATTCTAATGTTTTGCAAGATCTAACTGATGGAACGACGAAAGGAAAAACCTTTTAGAGGATGCAAAACTCCGAGGATATTTTTAGGGTGAAAATTGGGTTACCACCCTTACGATATATCTACTTCATGAAATTATAATTATATTTCCTCTTTATTCCTTATTATGACATTCACTTGATTTTTTGTTATTACTCAAAATCAAGTAATAAGAATTTTCTAATTCAACCAAGTAATCATAATTCCTCACCATTAACACCACAATCACTACCGTCGCCACCATTGCTATCCTCACCATTATTGTCATTGCTACTATCACCACTACCATCATCACTACCATCGCCACCATTATTACTGACCAACACCACTTGACACTACCATTGTTGTCACCATTGTTGCCATTACCATTACCACCACTAATCATTATAGTCACCGCCATTGCCACCAACCACCATCACTGCTACCACTATCGCTATCTAACCATTGTAACCACTATTACTATTACCATCATCGACCACTACCATCGTCATTGTCATCACCGTTGCCATCACTACTACCAACCACTATTGCTATTATCTACCTATTATTTTAAGATTAGTTAAGAAAGAAAATGAACCAAGGATAATTTAATCATTAAAATTATATTACATATTTAATATTAAATTACTTATAAATCTAACTAAATAAAGTAATATATATTATATTGTTATTTTATTTCTTATAGAATTTCAATTCCAATTCCATTCTCTTTCATTTTATTCCATAAAATGAATGAGTCGTTAATGTCTTTCACTCTTCTATTTATATAGTGTTCTTGAGAAACTGTTATGTATTTTGACGTTATTTTCCTTTTAAATTCATAGATGTAGTTGAACATCTATTAACAAACAGTTAAATCTTTAAACAATATATAGCCTATCCAAAGTCTCTGTGCCAAGCTAGCTTTCTTCTCTAACGTGATGTCATAATAATATACTCTGCCACTCTAAAACATATCCCTACTAATAATTATTGAACTTAATTTAAAAGGATATTAAGTAACTCGACAATATGGTAGAGAAACAAAATATCGTGTGTAGTGATAACATATCTTAGTCTTTTAAGCGATACTGGGTTTATAGTTTAAAGTTATTAATTTTGAATTTAACGAGATGCAAATATTCAAGGAGCCTTTTTGAAAACATGAAACTGTCTATTGTAACATTCTTATTTAAAAATTTAAATAGAAATTTTTTTTAGAATCTATAAGTACCTAATAAACTATAGGTCTTTCATAGGACATAATGTAAGATGGTTCTATAGCATCTTAAAATGAATTAGTTTTTCTAAAATTTGAAAATCAATATTCATATATCTGATAACATTACTTATGAGTAGAGTCACCGAACCCTATATTTTATAAATTTACATGAGTAGAGTCACCAAACCCATCCTTCTAGGAAACTATTAGGAAAATAATTATTCATTTTAAATTATCCGGGGATAGATTAAAAGTCCTAATCTTTGACCTGGTTATGAATATTAAATGAATCCACTTGGAAAAGAATAATCCAGCTCTTTTGAGGTTGGCTCATGGACTAAATCATCTTCAATAAGCACAGATAATGATAGAAATTATATTATAATAATTCAATGGGGTTTTGGGACAACATTGCTCAGAAATTCCAAAGGTGGGTTCAACCATCCGAAGACATTGCCAAACTTTAATTTTCCATATGTTAAGGGCATCATGACCTCACTTCATTCAGGTTTTCGGATTTCCCTCATAAATCTTGATATCTATATCGTGTTTGAAGAAATTGAGTCCTTTCAATTTTTATATTAAAGTACAATTCATTTCATCGAAGACAACAAAGTAACTATTAAGATTTCCTCTAGAGTAATATTTTCAAATTAAATATAAAACAAAAGCATGCTGTGGTTCTGTTTAAGTTGATAGTTAGTTAAATCACCAGCTACGAAACCCTCCTATGTCCACCTGAACGACACATTATGTCAACCTAATCCACAGTAATGATATGATAATAAAAATAATACTAAGGAGAAAAGTAACGGTTCTTTCCCGGATTGATGAGAAAAACTTAAAATTCTTTCAAATAATTGATATTAGGAAAAAGGAGAAACCATTGGCATAGATATTCCCCAAATTTGAACTTGATTTATATGTATATAAAGTTTTAAAACCATGGCTAATACATCCAAAATCCAAGCCCGTTGGTATAATGTTATTTCTATAGCTGTTATTAATTAACAAATGCAAAATATATCATCTAAAAGTATTTTTTCAATTTAACAAAAAAAAAACTATAATATTAAGAAAAGGAAAGTTATGAGTTCATTTGATATGGAAAAACTAAAAGTCACATAAATATAAAAGGACTTGGAAACGTTTTCTTTCCAACGTATTGAATATAATCTTTCATTAACTTCTAAAAGTGGATATGTATCCACAATTTTGGACGAAAAGTTCAAATCCATCTTTCTTTTATAAATATCTAGGCATTTTGGTTCAGGTTTTACAGTTTATGTTTCCATTCTCTGACCTATACAACGAGCTCGCTACTTGGATATACTCCCCAGACTGAACCCATTAAAACTCGATGAACTTCTATAAAATGGAATAACGAAGAAATTACGACAGTTCAATAGACCACATCATAACATACTTATTTTTGGCATTGAAATGCTTAGGGCAAGCGAGAAATGCTATCAGCTAAGTGTGCTCATCAAAATCTGTTGTTATTGGGATGTGCAAGATGCCACATGGTTGCATAGACTCTAAAGCACAAGTCATGGGGTCCCGTTCAAATTTTTTGATCCTACGCCCACATAAAAAAAAAAAAAAAAATCAGACATCACCTTTGAAAATGATTTAATTAGTATTACCCGCTATATTGTCGAATGAATCCTTCCCCATAACCTCTTCAAATATATATTTATATGCAATAGGTATTAGGTTTTGTAATACCTTATATTTCATTATTACATGCATAATATAGGGTAATGATATTTACGTGCATCTAAACTTATGATTTGCATATATATATATATTCATTGTAGTTGTACAAATATCATTTTTATCTGTACTATATCATATCTTAGACAATATAGCTAATACATATAAATAAATTATGTATATAATAAATATTTAAGCAACCGACAGCACAATGAATTGCCTAGTTAATGACATAAAAGTCGGTTCGTTTTATTTGCTTACTGGTTCAAACAATTAAAACATAATAATAATGATAATTACACAGGAGTGATGCAGTTGAAGCTTTACTTTATAATTAATTGATATTGGACTTATACTTTGAATAGTATTGATTTTGGATATAAAATTTACTGTAACATTTAAGAACTTTCTTTTTTTTTTTATATAATTATTTTTCTAGCGTATATGTAATGTGGTCCTATTGCAAAAATGAATAAATAATTTCAAAGAATTCATTAGTTACCCTGAAATCAATAACTTATAGGAAGACTTCTAACCTTATGAATCCTATCTCGACAATCAACTTGATATACACTGGCTTTGATTCCCCGGCCGTACATCATTAAGACATTAATTGGCCAATTGGGTTATATTTACGACATCCTGAAGTATGGAAATTTAATTAATTTAATTTGTAGCAGTCAAATTGGACAATATGTTATTGCGTGAAGATCAAATATATACACTTGAAAGGGCTATTAGACCCTCCTGAAGTTTTGGGTTTCCCGTTAATCTATGGTCTATTAATTTTCTTGATAAGAAATTAATGCGTGTTGGAAAATTTTCAAAGCTGCATCCAGGGGAAAGAAGAATCATCGGTTATAAGACATATACAATACTTAATGGTAGATAAAAATTGATTAGACTTTTAACACATGACTCCTTATAATTGGAAAACTGCCATCCATTTTGTATTTACTTATACCTACTAATTAAGGAATCCACATATCATATCACTCAAAGTGAAATTTTCCTCGCATTAGATTTTCCATCCTTTGTATGAAAAAAGATTCGTTGACTGTATATAGAACATGTTTATATAGATGGCAGATGAAATACAAATAATATTTTGATATTTAATGTAGTAGATTCCGTAAATTTAAAAATAACTATCATTTGTCTTTTACATAGACTGTATATACCAAAATGGATAGTGAGGATCTAATGAAGAATATCAAAATTAATTGACGTAGCTATTACATTGTTAATGGGGTTGACTCCCAAAAACCTATGTCTAATTTTCGACGTAACATGACAAGAGTGAGAAGGTTACTTATTATTTACTTATTGGAGCAATTATATTGACATATATATGTACAAGTTTTCCTGTTAGCCGCATATTAGTTATTGATTAGGCAAAGATAACCTAAATAATTAATATAATAATCCATTTTCACCGGTGATAAGTACACCGTTAGGAGAACGAACTACATCCCTGCATTTTGCCTAGTTAAACAACGATCATTAACGTAAAGTTTGCCGTATATATATGCACAATCAGCTGTGGGTTTTACCACGGTAAAAAAATAAGTTGGTTTGGTTTTTTTATAGAAGTAGATAAGGTTTTTCCTTTTAGACTTCTAACATTTATGAAAAATGATATCCACGTAATGTTTTATTTTCCCAAATACAAATTCAATATGTTATATGTTAAAGAATAATAAAAATTATAATTACAATTAAATACCTTCTACTCGTTCACCCCGAGTTTAAATAAAATAACCAAGGCAATATTACATGACAACTTGAAGGCGTGATTATTCAATCGGAAACTGGGGAAATGCTTCGTTTATAGTTTAGGGCAAGTGCTCCAGTGGTCCCGTATGATCTGCGCAGACTTGTCGTGCACTAGATTAGCATAATTCCAAGTTGCTTTTAATAATTAACGTAAACAACACACCATTATCCACCAATGGACTAGCGTTTACGGACTCAAGAAAAGAAATTAATTTCCTTAATTGCCGGCTTAAATCCGAGGTCCCCACCACCTTTTGTTGCATAGTTGGCCTGGCTTGACCATATCTTAGATAAAATATATACTAGACTTTAGTCCTTAATGGAATGGATATGTTCAGATTCGATTCATTCACTTCAAACTGATGAAATCGTAATGAGTTATTTGATTTTCTTTTTTTTTTTTTTCTAAAACTAATCATTTGTTTAGTTTCAAAGTTTTTTTTTTCCTTATTTTTATGAACCGTAGAAAACTCGTTTGTGTTATGATACAAAGCATAAATAATTATCAGGAAATTCTATTTTAAAAACATGTGGAATAAAATGGGAAAAAAAAAGTCCATTTTAAAAAGATTGGCTAAGTCATTATTTTAAACTCACATCTATTATGAAATTTCCTGAAAAAACTAAAGAGTGGAGAGATAAGAAATATTACAAGAAATAATCTTATAGCAGTAATCTCATCATTTACGTTGAAATGATATAGATAGATGCAACTATATGCTAACTATGAAAAGAAATTAATTATACATGGAAGGAGATAATTATCAAGAGATACAGATAAATGGACATTAAATTCATAACAATAAGTAGAAAAAGGAACAAAATTAAAAATCTGTTCATTAATTATATGAGTTATTATTTTCATGTATTTATAAGATGGACGAGCAACTTCAAATCGAAAAAATTACTCTGCAAATTCCATGCTCCATAAAGCAAGATTTGACGTAGTAGTATCCCAAATTGATATATTACAAAATGGAAGATGCTAGTAATTAAAGAAACAAAATTATATAAATAAATATTTATGTTTCGTTCACTTGGGCAATTGAAATTCAATTCCACTTTATTCCTTATTATAGTATTCACTTGATTTTTTGTCTTCAAATTACGATTTCTTAAGAATTAGTATTACGTAAAATCAAGTAATAAAGATTTTTTGATCCAAGTAAAAAATCACAATTTCTCACAAAATTTCACATTTTTTCTAAAAATAACCTTATATCAATTTAATGATGACTACTACCATCATTATCATGTACCAGCACCACCGACACCATTACCACTAACCACCATTGCCGCTATTGCTACCACCGCCACTATCATCACTATTACTATTAACCACCTATCACCACCATCTACCATCATCGCCACTGTTACCACCAACTATCACCCCTATCATCGCCACCAACACTATTGCCATCATACTACTGCCAGCACCACCACCTCTAATCATCGCTATCATAACCACTGTTGCAACTACCCCTATCCCCTCAAAGTCACTACCTTAGCCACCAACCACCGCCACTATCATCGACTACCACCATCACCACTATCATCGATCATTACCATCGCCTCTGCCATCGTAATCGATTTCCATCACCTATTACTTTAGAATTACTTGAAAAAAAAAAATGAATTAAGGGTAATTTAGTTATTAAAATTCTATTACATATCTATTCTTATGTTGTTCATTAATCCAACTAAATATAATAATAGGTATTCACCTTTATTACATTCTTTAAAAATTCCAATTACATTACTCTCACGTTCCATTCATTGAAATGAACGGGCTGTTAATATTTAGATTTTTAAAGAAAGATGGACAAAGTTATAGATTATATCCATTTATCTTATTTTTATTTTTATAGATTTTTAAGGATTTAGATCATCTAAACTTGCTTATGAAGTTTTTCTAAAGTTATCCCTTAAGATATGGCTAAGTATAATCAACGATATATGAAAAAAAAGAAAAAAAAAATGTAATAGACAAATGGCGAACTAAATGTAGAAAACGGATCACTAGGGGCTACCTACTCACAACAATCATCCCCTCCATTTTTTCATCTTTGTTTTTTTAATGAATTAACACATCATGTTGTGGAAAGGCTTGACGTCAAAAAGAAATTTGATTATATAACAGAAAATGTTAATAAGTATCCCAGGATATATATATATATTATAAGTGTTAGAAAACAATATTTACATCGTTAATGTATTGGTTTTTTTTTTTTTTATTTGGTGAAATATGGTAAGATTATAGAAAAGATTAAGAAAAATCTCTTTTGTATGGTCAACTCGTAGCAAAATAATGATCTTAGTTATAGTGTAGTTTTGCTATTTTGGTCAAACGAATTGTATATATGGTTGCTTCTACTTAAGCTCTTTGAAATCTCTAGCAATGCCATATCATTGTCCATGCTCATCTTAGTTATGGGCAACTAACTCTCTTAATTCTTAAAAATAGCATAAAATTATTGAATTAAGACTCGTCTAAACTAAAACTAGCAGATTGTGTACTCATGATGAATGTGTTTGTAAAAAAAAAAATTAAAAACCTATTATAACTATCTTTTTTATCTTGTAATAAAATTGTAAAACTTTCAATTTTAACAATAAATTCTTAAAAGTTCTAAGAAAACCCAAGTTTGTCAATAAGATTGCAGCATTAATTTATATAGTAACTATAGTAATAATATTAAAAATGTAAAATTGCTGTATATAGAAATAACTATTTCTAATATAGCAGTTGAATCGGATCGATTGATGTTTTTAGTTTCATCAAAATATCATAAAAGATATATATTTTATGATTACAAATAATAAATTAAATGAAGTATTAATATTATACAACAGTGATTTCGAAATATAGAAAAAGATACCAAAAGGTCCCCTCTTTTGATTTAATAATATAGACAAATATAAAATTGGTGTATATAGAAGTAGCTATTCCTAGTATAGTAATTGAATCGAATTGATTAACGTTTCTAGCCTTATCAAAATATCATAAAAGATATGTATTGGGTGATTACAAACAGTAAATTAAATGAAGTATTGATATTGTAAAAGGGCGATTTTGAAATATAGAAAAAGACATCAAAAGATCTCCTCTTTTGCTTCAATAATATAGGCAAATGAGAATGATGGAGTCAATTTTATATCACATGTAACGTAAGCGACTCCAATCCAATCTTCCATATTTTTTGAAAAAATACGCTGAACATACCATTTCAAAATCTAGGATATATTTGGAAATAAACAATCATGAAACATTGAAACTCGAAACAAAATTTTTAAGCAATAAAAAATTTTACTCTATAAAGTTGTAGATTTTCCTTTTACTATTGATTGGAGTGATGCTCACTATAGAATAGCTACATCAAAATTGATACAGAAACACAAAAAAGAAAAATATCTTTTTCCTTTCTAAACTTCCCTAATCTTAGCTTTAATCCTGCTTTTTTGAATCGCAAGAAAAAACGACTCAATCAGCTGAGGACTTAAAATTCGAAACTTCCATTGACCCCTCGGAGAGTACCCCTCAACCCTCTTGAGTGAGTAGTGACCCAGCTCAATGCAATCCAAATTCACCTTCAACGGGGAAAAGCTTTCATATCATGAACCGGTAGCGCGTAATCTAAAGAATATTTATGCAGATGTGTTTTCTCTGCATGATTGGCAAGAAACTGAGGAATGGGACGAGACCGAGCAGGATCATGAGGATTCGGACGAGAGCCATGGTTAAGGAGTAAAAGCGCTACTAATTTCTTTGGCTGATAAAAGGAGAATTAGAGATAAAAGGAGGAATTTTAGTATTATTAAACTTTATGAAGCCTCAAAAGGCTAAAATTTTTATTTGCTAAGCTTAAATGTGTTTGGTCCTTTGCTATTGAAATTTCTATGCTCAGCCTTGTTTCGGGAGTTTACATTATATCCTTTAGTAATTTAGATGAATTAGCTCAAGGAATCTACGAGGGTCTATGGTTCATTAATAGTCATTTTCTTACAATCAAAAGGTGGGGTCAGAATTGTAGGCCCTCTGTTTCCTCCTTTAGTTCTATAGCTATCTAGGTTAGAGTTTGTGAGTTGCCACTGAAATATTATGATATAGACATTCTTAAGCAAATTGGTGAACCAATAGGTCTTGTCCTAAGAATCAATACATACACTGTGAATGCTGAGGATGGTAAGATGCTCGATTATGTTTGCAAGTTAATTTTCATCAACCTCTTTCACGCACTACTGTGGCTGAAAATTATTTTTATAACTTGCAATGTGAGGGCATTAAATTATCATGTTATAAATGTGATTGTATCGGTCATGCAAAGAGTCTTTGTCCTCTTATCTCATCAAATGATTCTTCCTTTTCACCGAACATTTTAATTCCAACTCACAATCAGTTTCCGATTATTAGGGTATTGAAACTCCTATAGGGAATGCAAATGAAAAGGTGAATAATTTGGAAGTGGATATTTCAGGAAGTGAAGATCTAACTTAGGGGAATAATGCCACTTACATGCTATAGACATTAGTCACAAAGAAATGGAAAGCCAAGAAACCCAAAAGTCCTTCTACATCAAAAAAATCCTGGAACTTCAAGAATGTGATAAAATTAAAATGTCAAATCAATTTAATGAGAAAATTCTAAGTGTGTTTATCTTTATACCAGGAGGAGATAAATCAAAGAAACAAAAATGGGCTAACCTAAAATACTCTAAACTCCTTAGAGTATCACAAATCTAAATAACATAGTATAAAGGAGTTTATCTCCACAACAAAACATGATTCTCTTAACACAACAGAACATATCTCTAGTAAATACGTAACACATCTCAGCTCCACAAAACATGACTCAAGTAAATATATAACTCCTCACAATTCTTGTCATCATAATAGTAAAGATACTCGACTCCCTTCTCCTGCTAGATGCTATCCACATATAGCTCCTCATAAATAAGATAGTCATTAGTCCATTTGCCTCAAAAAGAGTAAAGAATGAGCTGAAGTCTAGTATGAGTACACAAACACATACAGATGTCACACCAAAGCACATACACGCAATGCAAATATAACAGCTGTAAACAAGCAACCTATTAATTATCTTTAGTTTAAGTCTACAAATATCAAAAGAGTACTCATGACTCTAACACACCTTAGTCTTTTTCTACATACAAAGGTAAATATATATATAAGTTTTCCTTTAAGTCTTTTACGTCTAGGTCTAGAATCTAGAATTCCTAGTATTCTAGCTGCATCATCCAATGTGAAGGTCCACTAGGAATCTTTGCATATGATCAATGATTACTCCTCTAGAGATTTGCCATTGCAAGCCCCTAAAGTGAGTAGGTCAAGCACAACTAGCAACCAAGTTTAATTATGCCGATTATAGAGTAGTTTGGTTTATTTACTAATTCCTAACAAGCACAAACAAGTAACCAAACACTACGTACCTGAATCCTCAACAAGTAAATGATCTTAGCAAGGGAAAGCTAGAGTAAGAGAGTCTAAACTTGACCTAAGACAAAGTAATTAGCTTAAATCCTCATCTCCCAACCATACTTCTTAGACAAGGTCCTCATCTCAAAAAGTTACATCTCCAAGGCCAACTAAGGAATCACTTGAATTCATTTCTTGAACGTCTATTTCTTAATTATAAAACGAAACTTTTGGAAGTAAAAAGCCTAAACAAGGAATCAGTTGGGCTAAATTTTGATTGAAAATCTACTTGGCAAGCAAAGTTTTCGAAACCAAGCATGACATCTGGATGCTCCAGAGATTGGCATCCAAATGTTAAGCTTTGAACACTTGCCTTAAATTGGCTTAGCATCTAGACGACACTTAGCAAGGCATCCAGATGCCTTACTTCCATTCTATAGAATTTTGTAGAACATGACCCTCATCCCAAAAACAAAACAACCTAATCCTTATCGAAACTCACACTTCCTCCAATCCTGACTTAAGATTTAGCTACCTAATGATTCTATACATCAAAAACTCATCTAATCCTCCAATTTTAACCCCCAAAACCACTTCTTAACTCAAGAATCAAGATTCAAATTTGTAGTTCAATACACTTATATGCAATACAACAAACACTTGGTGAAGGTAGATTGGAGAGGCCCTAAATCTTCAATAATCTGCAAATGGTTCTTAGCTTAGAGTCAAAACATATCCTATTCCAAGTTTAGTTTCCTTTAAATTCTTTTTTCTAACAAAGAATCAACATAACTCAAGAATCCTTCAAGATACATACCTTAAACACTTGGGAAAGGTTGTTAACCAAACAAACTATGAATCCCTTCTTGAAAACACCTAAGAGTAAGTTGGATTCAACAAGAAATAAGGAGTTTTAGAGTGCTAGAAAGCTTAATACGAATTTATTTGAGCTAAGTCTTTAAGGTTCTTACCTTAATCCTTCTTGGTTTGCCTCTTGAAGTAAGGTTTAGAGAGAGGCTCTTAATTTTCTATAAAAGGGAAGAGTTTTAGTCTTTAAGAGTTAAATGCTAAGGTTTTAGATAAATCAAAGTAGCTTAAGCATCTACAATTTTAGGAAAATTTAAGATGCCCAAAATGTCGTTGGTTTTGAAAATAATTTTCTGCATTATTATATCCTATCCCCCTTAAGAAACTTTCATACCAAAAGTTTACCTGAACTTAACAACAATTTTAGATACTTTCGCTTTACATCATCCTCCAACTCCCATGTGGCCTCATACTCTAAGTGATTCTCCCCTTTAATCTTTACATAGGGGATTGCTCTACTTCTTAATTCATGAACCTTCCTATCAACAATCTTAAGGGGTCTTCCCTAAGTAGAGAAATTCAGTTACAAGTCTAAAGTCTCTAAATCCACAATAGGCATATCTATACCTCCAGGTCACTGATTTGACTTAGGCACAAATTTCTTCAACATCAACACGTGAAGGACATTGTATACTCCCTTTAAAATTCCTAGCAAAGCTAAATAGTAGGCTATGGTTGTCAAAATTGCGAGTCTACTCATACATTTCTATAAGTTTATAATTCTACCGGTTCTATACGATTTTACTTGATTTGGATGTAATAAAGTATTAAAACTAAGAAAAAGAAGTAAGCTTCTACAATTTAGAGCAAGCAAATCAAAACTATAAGTGAAATGACACTATGTTTGCTTCTTTAACTTATATTGATTACATTACTAGTTTCATTATTTAAAATCTCTTACCAAAGATGAATAAATAATTAAGAAAGAAGATATATTTAATTTATCGAATGGTGATTTGTTGAGTATTCTTTTAGGAGTAAAAGATGAGCGTAATATATATAGAAAATTAGTGTAATTATATATATTAAGAGTCATGGCCTATAGAAGTAGGAATAAAGATGATTAAAAGATTCATGACATTAGTACTATTACAGATGAAGTACAAACTAATGCTTTAGGGACTTTAGAATATGAAGTGATGTATACTATTGGCAGTAGTATCAATAGCAATTGGCAATGATGACAATAATAATGATGAAAATAATTATGTTAGTTATTCTCTCTTACTAACATATGATTTGCACCAAAGCTATTGTAATTTAATGGCATTGTCGTTAGTCTCCTATTAGGATAGACTAAGGTTTAAATCCTCCATCTCCATTGTTGGCAAAAAAAAAAAAAAGAAAAAAAAAACCATATGATTTGCAAGTACTCTTATAGTAATTTTATTGATGATAAGACATTTGATGTTTTTTTTATAGTTTAGTATTTTATTATAAAAATTTATGTTATAATGTGATTTATATCAGTACTAATATTTATATTTTAGCTTTATACATCAGCATAATAATTTTTTTCTTAATCATTTATACTATAACTTATATTATGACCAAAGTTTATGTTGAATTTCTTTATTTATATCATATATTTCAATGTGCTTATGAATTTATAAGCATATTTATAGTTTTTAAAAGCTAATTTATGTAGGATGCAGAAACTTACATTTCTACTATTTGATTCTACTTAACCCTTGGCGATTCTATGTAGAATCGTGAGTTTGATAACCTTGCAATAGGCCACTTTGCCAATCCACTCAATCACTTTAAAAGGACTAATGAATCTAGGGCTCAACTTTCCCTTTAGACCAAATGTAACCACTCCCTTGACTAGAGATATCTTTGACAAGACTTTATCACCCTTTTGAAACTCTAAAGGCCTTTTCTTTTTGTCTACATAGCTCTTTTACCTACTCTATGCAACTATCATCTTTTGTTGTATGACTCTAAGCTTATTAACCATCTCTTGTGCCAAATCTAGACTAAAGAGCTATCTTTCACCCACTTCATCCCAATAGATGGGAGATTTATAATTTTTACCATATAAGACCTCAAAAGGCACCATTTGGATCATTGCTTGGTAACTATTATTGTAAGAGAACTCCACTAATGGAAGGTGCTTATCCTAATTTCCACTAAAATCCAAAACACAAGCTCTCAACATATCCTTTAAGATCTAAATGGTCCTCTTAAACTGTTTATCAATCTGAGGATGAAAGGCTATACAAAATTGAAGTTTGGTACCCAGTTCTTTCTATAGACTCTTCTAAAACTTGCTTACAAATCGAGTATCTCTATCTAAAGTTATTATCACAGGCATACCATGTAGTCTAACCACTTCTCTAATATAAGCTTTTGCTAACCTATCCAAGTTAAAAATAATATTTATTGGAATAAAATG
Source organism: Lumnitzera littorea (assembly GCA_024138015.1). NCBI lineage: Eukaryota > Viridiplantae > Streptophyta > Magnoliopsida > Myrtales > Combretaceae > Lumnitzera > Lumnitzera littorea. The sequence goes on along the minus strand of JAMXBB010000012.1, from coordinate 57,008,495 downwards.
GGTTGACTTAGTCAATTTATCAACTATTACCCAAACTGTATCATGTCTTTCCTTTGTTCTCAAAAGGTGAGTGACAAAATCCATTGTTATGTGCTCCCATTTCTATTCTGGTACTGGCAAAGGTTGCAACTCCCTATTGATTTCTTATGTTCAAACTCAACCTTTGATATGTAGGACACTGTGAAAGAAACTCTACTATATTACGCTTCATGTTCCTCTACTAATACTAACTCTTCAAATCCTTGTACATCTTAGTTCTTCTGAGGTGTACCGAACATGCTAAGTAGTAAGCCTCTTATAACACTTCCTTTTCTAACTCTAAATCCCTTAGTAAGTATAACCTTACCCCATATATCAAGATCCAATCAATAGCCAACCTGAACTCAAGGACTAACCATGCTCCACTTTACTCTTTAAGTCATGGATCTCTTGATTCTTTATTTAAACTACTTTGATCAGGTCCATTAAAGTCGGCTGAATGCACAAACTTTCTAGTCTCACTCCAACTTCACTAGTCACCACTTCTAAGTCCTTCTTACGCATATCCTTAAGTAAATGCTTCTAAGTAGTAATCAAAGTGGCAATATTGCCCTATTTCTTTCTATTGAATGTGTTAGCCACTACATTCGCCTTTCCTAAGTGATATTGAATATCTACATCATAATCCCTTATCAACTCTAACCACCTACGCTGTCTCATATTCAACTCATTTTGAGTGAAAATGTACTTCAGACTCTTATGGTTCATGAATATCTTAGACTTCTCTCTATACAGGTAGTGCCTCTATAACTTCAAAGCCAATACAATCACTACTAACTCTAAATCGTATGTCGAGTAATTCTTCTCATAAGGCTTAGTTGTCTAGATGCATAAGCAATCACTTTCCCATTTTACATCAACACACAACCTAAACCCTAGCTCAATACGATATTGAAAATAATGAACTCTTCTCCACTCTTTAGTAAAGTCAACACTGGAGCTGTACCTAAATTTTCTTTAAACTTTTGGAAACTAGCTTCACAACGGTCATCCCATTCAAATATCACACCTTTCCTAGTTGGTCTCATGAGTGGTCCTACCAAACATGAAAATCCTTAAACAAATCTTCTGTAATACCTTACTAGTCTTAAGAACCTTCTATTCCCAATTACTAACTTCGGTCTTTGCCAATCAACAACTACCTTCACCTTTGCCTAATCTACAGAAATCCCATTCTTATCTACTACATGAACCAAAAACACCATGCGCTCAAGCCAAAACTTACACTTAGAGAACTTTGCATACAACAGTCTTCTTTTAACTAACCCAAAACTAACCTCAAGTGCTATTCATGCTCCTCGATGCTCCTAGCGTATGTCAAGATATCATCTATAAACACAATAACAAACTTGTCTAAAAAGTCTCTAAACTCTCGATTCATCAGATCTATGAAAGTTGCTAGAGCGTTCATCAGCCCCAAAGGCCTTACTAGGAACTTGAATTGCCTATATCTCGTCCTGAAAGCTATCTTTTGTATATCCTCCTCTTTAATCCTCAATTGATGATGACCTGACTTCAAATCAATCTTAGAAAACACTTGGGCTTCTTATAACTAATCAAACAAGTCATCAATCTTAAGGAGTGGATACTTGTTCTTAATTGTGACTTAATTTAACTATCAGTAATCTATACAAAGTCTCATACTACTATCCTTCTTCTTAACAAACAAAATCAGAGCTCCCTAAGGTAAGGTACTATATCTGATAAACCCTCTTCTCTTGCAAATCCTATAACTATTTCTTCCACTCTACTAGCTTGGCTAGAGCCATTAAATACACTTACATTGAAATAGGAGTAGTTTCAAACACTAAGTCAATACAAAATTCAATCTCCCTCTTAGGTGGCAACCCTAACAACTCTTTAGGAAACACTTCAAGATACCCATTCACCATAGGGGTCTATTCTAACCTTATAGGTTCTTTACACCCCAAAGACATAGCTATGATCCTCCCTTTTTCCCATAACCCATAAGTAGGTAACTTCATCAATCTCAAAGCATCCAGCTTCAAGCTAAACTCACTCCCATCATCTAAAGTAAAGTTTACCACAAAACTACAACAATCAATAACAAACCAATGCTTTTCTAACCAATTCATACCCAGGATAACATCAAACATAGACATACTTAAAACTAGAAAATCTGCATTTTTACATAACCCCTCAATACATCCTCTCCAAAGCTTTTCCAACTCCTAAAGGTGTACAAACATTCAAAGTCTAGTTAACAACTCAAGAATCAAATCACAAGCATGCACAAACAACTTAGAGATGTAGGAATTTATAGCATCAGTATCAAACAAAGCATATGCACTACGTGAGTGTATAAGGAGCATACCTCTAGTAGTATCCTCATCAGGTAGGTCTTAGTGCTACTAATGCAATGTAAATACCCTCATTAGGGCTCTCTATCTCGATCCACTAGTTTGTTGTCACCCGTTCTGCACCCTAGTTAGAGGCTTGACAGCCTACTAGCCTACCCTAGCCTATCCCCTTATGGGTCTCTCAATACAAGCTACAGTAACATGTCCCCTCTGAGTACTAATATGATAAAAAGATAGTAGCAAAGATTTGTTAAGGCAGTCTCTATTAAAATGACCGGTCTTGCCATAAGAAAAGCAAGTACCTATCCACCACCTGCAAGCCCTTATCTCATGAGATCTATAACACCTGGGGCACTTGACAATAAGAGGTACTGGTGTTGGAAGAGTTGGGGGTAGAGCTCTAATTTAAACAAGAGGAAGTGCCCTACTCATTGCTCTAGTTATAACCTGCTATCTCTTCCCATTACCTTGTATGACATCAGTAGAAGTAGTCCTCTTCCTTGCCATAGAGTTAGATCGACTTGCTAAGGTGTCCTTTTTCTTCAAATTCTTTTCCATATACTTCACCTTCATGATAGTCTTTGCATATGACTCTAGCTAAAATGCATCAACCACACTGTTCAGCTTTGGCTTAAATTAGCCAAAAACCTATGGGCTTTAGCCCAATCATCTACCCTCATAGCTAGTGGTAAAAACCTGAATAAACAGCTTATCTCAACCTCATACTCCTCCATTAACCTGTAGCCCTACTGGTAGCTAAAGTAAGCATCCTACAAATGGTGCCTTACACTAGTAAGGAAAAACTTAACATAAAAAAAAAAAAAAAATTCTTGAATTCTTACCAAGTGAGCAACCCCTCTATCCTCATAGGCTTACTGTCCTACAAAGTAATAGCAGCCCCCTTCATTTTGTAAGCATAATCAACTTTTGTCTCATCAGACATGTGGAAAGTAATGAAATCACTCTCTAAATCCTCCATCCATCTATCAGTAGCCAATAAGTCATTCCCTCTTGGATCAAAGTCACTGATCTATTGAGCAAACTTATCCAAACTGATAACCCTCTCTCAAGGTATAGTTTGTTGGGTTAACACTCCAATCAAATAGTTCATAGTCTCTAGCAACATGGTAGTTGTGTCAAGGGCTTGAATCTAACTATTCAATGTCCTTAAGCTCTAGTATCACCTTGAGGGCCTAAACCAATATGCACCCCAACGCCCCTCAAACGAGGTAGTCTAGAAAGAAAAGCATTACGCAAGGTATCTTGTCATACCTTAGTCTTTTTCCACATATATAAGTAGATATACAAATAAGTTTTCCTTTAAGTTCTTTACATCCAAGTCTAAAATTCAGAAATCCTAGTATTCTAGTTGCATCATCCCATATGAAAATCTAGTAAGAATCTCTGCATATGATCGATAGTTGCTCTTCTAAGGATCTACTATTACGAGCCCCCAGAGTAAACAAGTTAAGCACAACCAGTAACTAAGTTTAATTAGGTTGATTATAAAATAGTTTGGTTTAATTACTAATTCCTAACAAGCACAAGCAAACAACTAAACACCTCGTACCTGAATCCTCAATAAGTAAATGATCTTGGCAAGGGAAAGCTAGAGTATGAGAGTTTAAACCTGACCTAAAGACAAAGTAATTAGCTTAAATCCTCGTCTCTTGACAATACCTCTTAGATAAGGTCCTCATCTTAATAAATTACATCTCCTAGGCTAACTAAGGAATCACTTGAATCCATTTCTTAAACATCTATTTCTTGATTAAAGAATGAAACTTTTGGAAGTGAAAAGGCTAGACAAGGAATCAGTTGGGCTAAATTTTGATTGAAAATCTACTTAGAAAGCAAAGTTGCCTAAACAAGGCATGGCGTCTGAATCCTATGGAGATTAATGTCTAGACGTTAAGCTTCAAGCACTTACCTTATAGTGGCTGAGTCTATAAACAGCACCTAATAAGGCATCCAGATGCCTTACTCTTGTTGCGTAGAATGTTGTAGAACATAACCCTCATCTCAAAAACAAAACAACCCAATCCTTATCGAAACTCATACTTCCTTTAATCCTGATTTAAGATTTAGCTACCCAATGATTCTATACATCAAAAAACTCATCTAATCCTCCAATTTCAACTGCAAAAACCACTTCTCAACTTAAATTTCAAGATTCGAATTTGTAGTTCAATACACTTATTTGCAATACAATAATACTTGGTGAAGTCAGAGTGGAGAGGCCCTGATTCTTTAATAATCTACAAATGTTTCCTCGCTTAGAATCAAAACCTATCATATTCCAAGTTTAGCTTCCTTTAAATTTGTTTTTCTAATAAAGAATCAAAATAACTCAATAATCCTTCGAGATACATACCTTAAACACTTGGGAAAGCTTGTTAACTAAATGAACTATGAATCCCCTCATGAAAACACTTAAGAGTAAGCCAGAATCAACAAGAAATAAGGAGTTTTAGAGTGCTAGAAAGCTTAATATGAATTTATTTAAGCTAAGTCTTCAAGGTTCTTACCTTAATCCTTCTTGGTTTGCCTCTTGGAGTAGGATTTAGAGAGAAACTCTTAATTTTCTACAAAAGAGAAGAGTTTTAGTCTTTAAGAGTTAAATGCTAGGGTTTTAGATAAATTAGAGCAACTTAAGCATGTATGATTTTAGGGAAATTTGAGATGCCTAAAATGTCCTTAGTTTTGAAAATAATTTTCTGCTTTATTATAATAATGGACATAAGGATTTTTAGGCCAAGGTTTAGATAGAACATAATACAATTATGAATGGAAAACATTGTTCCTTGAAGCAAAAGTTTTTCATCTTTAAAAGTCAACTTCTAATCATAATGCTCTTTTACTAAAAACGCACCCTATTGATACTTTGGCTTTTAGAAATCTTGTCTTCAAATTCAAACCTATGTAGTTCTCCCGTGAAAATTACTTACCTTTTCTTAAGCTTATATTAGTTGAAAATGGGAATAGTTGCTTACATCTTTAAAAGACCTTCTACATAGGATGAGGTAGTGGAACAAGGAAGTTTTTAGGTTGCTTCATGAGGGAAAAAAAAATTGTTAAAAAAAATAAACTTAATAGAGCAAGCTTAAGCATTTGAGCCCAACTTCCCAACTCAAAAATGAGAGTCTACCCTAAGGTAGTGATTAAATTAGGTTCTTGAAAGGGAATGGGTTTATGGAAAATGAAATGTAGAGCTAATTGGATTTATGAAGGAGAATGAAACATAAAGTATTATCATGCTGTAGTAATGGTAAGAAGAGAAAAATAAATAAATAAATAAAATTCTTAGGTTGATGGATATTGTTGAAAACTAGACTTGTGATCTTGATAGAATTCATTTCTTAGTTAGTTCATATTTTTAAAAGCGCTTCTCTGATTCTAAGGATAGCTGTTCATTTATCAATCCTTTTCTAAATAGTTTCTATATGGGTCTATCAAATGCTCAACATGATGTCCTTCAAGCTACCATCATTAAGGAAGAAATTTTTGTAGCATTAAGTTATATTGATTTCTTAAAAACACCTAAGAAAGACTGGTTGCATGCCTTCTTTTTTAAGAAATGTTGGGAGTTTATGGGATCTTCTATCAAGCAACTAATTTTTAGCATTTTCAACTCCCAACAAGTCCCTCATGACATTAATAAGACTTAGATTTGCCTTATCTTCAAAAAGGAAATGCAAGCCACATTGCTAGTTTTTGAAGAATAAGCCTTTTGTTCTACTTTATATAAGTTATTAACTAAAATTTTTGTTCAAAGGTTAAGACCTTTTCTTGATGACTTGATTGATCCTACTTAGAGCAACTTTATACTTGGTTAAAAAACAATTGACAATTTAATATTAATGAATGAGATTATTCATTCTTCTTATAAGAAATAAAGTTCTTAAATGATGGATGATTCTTAAGATTGTTTTTGCCAAAGCATTTGACTTCCTTGAATGAGATTTCATTTATTGAGTGTTGCAAAGGGTGCATTTTCCTAGTTGGTAGATGCAACTTATCATGAGTTGTATCTCCTCTTTCCTTATAGAGGTAATTGTAAATGGGAAAAATTTATCATTTTTATCTTCTAGGGGTATCAGGTAGGGTAATCTCTTTCTCCTTATATATTCAATCTTTGCACAGAATTTCTTAGTTGTTTTATTGAAAGGGAAGTCTCGATAGGTAGTTGGAATCCTTTTAAAGTTAGAGGAACATAGCTTTCAATGTCCCCATGTTATTTTTGCTAATAACATTATTCTTTGTGCTAAAGCTGATAGACAAAGTGTTAAATCCATTCTCAAAGTTCTTCATCATTTTTTCCTTCTCTATATGTTCTTTAAGTAGATTGTTCTAAATTAAGTATTTTCTCTTCTTCAAATCTTTTTCATCAAGTGAAAGAAAATTTGTCTAATCTTTTGGGAACGAGGATTCTATCTTCCTTTTGGCAAATATTTAGGTTACCCATTAGATAAGAGCTTAGAAGCCAAAATCTAACAATATCAATTTTATCATATAGAAAGTAAAAAAAAGTTAGAGTGGTTAAAAATCTAGACATCTTAGTATGGTAAGTCAAGTAATCCTTGCTAAAGTTGCTCTAAAATCCTTACAAGTCTATTACATTCAAATGGGTAAACTCTTTACTTACATTATCAATAAACTTACCAAAGTAATTAATAACTTTATTTAGGGAGGTGATGTTGAAAGTAAGAAATTGCATCGGATCAATTAGGATAGGACTACTAGGTTGAAAGAAGAAAGGGGCCTAGTGCATGAATTGAGGACGGTCTAATAGTAGCAGACACCGTATACTGTATGAAGAACCATTGATTGGTTATCCTTTCAATCATGAACTCTTCCATAATATACAAGGCTCTACAACCACTAGCTGCCCAAGAACATACAGATCCACATGATATCATCACATAAACATATTTATATAAAATTAAAACTACAAATTTTACAGTAAGTAGTAGTTTAGTACATCTAGGTCTATATTACTAACAAAATAAAAGTACATAAGTAAAAGTCTATAGAATTAGTCCTCTTAACACACTGAATGGCTTGCTCCTACTTAGGTCCCCAAGCTAACCTCTAGCATCCCCTGGCCAACCTTAACAAATAAGCTATCCTACAGCAAAAGTCTAAAGGGGTGTAAGCCTAAGCTTAGTGAGCAAAACCCTCAACCACACCACAAGCAAGTTATAAATACGTTATATTCATGCATATGAATGAATGAACAAATAAAATGCCAAACAATATGTATAGTTAACTAGTCAATATACGCAACTCAGATTTATGTCCTCCGAAGTTAGGGTTAGAGTATACATGGCACCAATAAGATCCAAGTATTATACTAGAACTTACTTTACTATGGAACTCCACATTCCGTATTTAAATCAACAAGTCATTTATTTTCATAAAAACCAAGTTCTAGTATAATCGTGAGTAAGCCCCGCAGTCCATTCTTACCCCTAAATGGAGGCCTCTAGACTCTACCCTTAACCAGGCGATTGGCACCTCCAACGCCTAGTATTCCCGCGAGCTACAGTAAGATCATTTTGTATGAGTGCACTGTATAGAATCGATAAATTTATAATAACAACCCTCGAATGGTCTCTTGCTACCCCCGTGTGATGTGACAACCAGAATTTAAGTTAATGCAATGCATGTTAATGCATGTACTAGTTTCTTTTTATTAGCTAAGTATAGTTTAATTTAATTATATTGTGACTAAACAATATCGCATACAATCATCATTTATACTACTATGTAACAACAATTTGTTATCCATATTTAAGGTAAATTCACAAATTAGTAAACGATAGCACACACAAGCATTTCCCAACCCCATACAACATTCAATTAACATAATCATTTAAGTTCATTAGCTACAATCACATATAAGCATGGAATCATAGGATAAATACTTACTCGGCCATGACAACTCGCTCTAGTCGTAGTAATTAATCGAAAGATCCTCGCCCGCATCAAGATCACCTAATCATTACAATATAACAACGATAGTAAGCAATTGAATTAACTAATGGTTCTAGATATCTATTTACCAAATTCTACTTAGATTACTATCAATTTTTATCCAATTGAACCATATTACTAATCATACGTAACTTTTTCATTCTATTTCCAATATTTAAGAACTTATAATCGTTTTCAGACATATGTTCACACGGTGATATCCGTTTTGGACGTTAAGACCCATGTTTTATGATATAAACTGAATTCATTGAAATTTTAACCATTGAAGCTTAAATATTCTTATCGCTTATGTTTATATCTTATTTTAGTAGTTCATGATTTCATTAGCCATTAAATTCTTACACTTAGATGATCTTACATTGTTATTACTAATTTATGGGCTTAGATAAAGACAATTCAATTTAAGATGGGTATTAGGGGCTTATAATAATTTTGGCCCATATATGTACATGTATACATATATATATTATTTCCTTATGTCATCTTATATTTTACTATTTTATAGGCTTATGTCATCAATTGCTTATGATATCACTTATGTCATCAATTGCTTATGCCATTGCTTACATATGTCCATACTTATCCTTATGTATTTATGTACCTTATGCATATGTTATGTATAGTTATTATATTCATCATTTTAGGTTATATACATAAATGGTGCTCATAAATAACAGTATCCGTACATGTGTTCATTAAGTGTATTCTTGTATACACATACTTATACATATGTATATGCGTTCCTTTTCTAATTATCTAAGGATTTCCTACACTTAGATTAAGCATCTCACCAAAACCTTACACATACACTTCTTATGTATTCACTTGTTGCATGTACATTGGTATTTCTACACTTATACCTAAGTATTTCTACACTTCTAAACATGAATATGGAGCTTTCTACCTTCAACAACACATATGTACATATTATACAAAGTTTCTACAGTAACCTAACTTATATATCTAACTACTAAATAAGATTAAAAATCACATAATAACAAACCTGTTACTCCTTTACAATATGAAAGGGAAGATAAGTATATATGAGATGATGGTTTATTTTGGTAGTTGGAATTATGAAAGTGAAGTTAAGAAAGTGTTTAGAATTAAGGGAGTAAGGGGGTCACGGTTTTGGTGAGGGAAGAAAAGGGCTTTGTTTTATGTTGTTTTTGTGTTTTAAAAATAAAGACAAGTAGGGTCCTAGGTGGGGAAAAAGTAGACGGCAATAAGGGAAAAGAAAAGGGAAAAAATCCAAAAGAAAAGAAAAGAGTTCAACAGAAAGAAAGGGAAGATTCTAGTTTGATAGTGACATTTGTTGACTTTTGTCGACTTTTGTCAACATGTTGACATTAACCTTTTGACTTTAGTCAAAATTTAACTTAGTCAACTCCTTAAGTTTACATGTAATCTAAGTGTACATAATGAAGTAATTAGGGGAAATTGGGAAGAAAATCAAGGAAAAGAAAGGAAATATAGAGTTTATTAAAATGATTAGTAAGAATAGTTAATAAGATCTTTCTTTAGGTATTTATATCCTATATACATCATTCAGTAGCCTACTTAGTGTAATTATCATGAAAAGTGTTATTTAGGGTACTAATACTTACTATATGTAGTATAATAATCAACTAAGCTCTTAACTTTATCTAACACTAACCTAGTTATATAATTAGAAAATGGATGCGATCTATAATGCAATATTCTAGTTTCTAATAGATTACTTTAGTATTATATGTATTTCTGAATGATTGGAAGTTATCTTTGATATTTTACTATTGATTTGGTAAAATACTAAGGATATATTATCAATTAGGGTTTTATAGTAAGCTATGGTGAATTAGTACTTTTATGTTCTTAAAGTTATAATTTTAGGGTTTTATCACTTTTGGGTACAATCTCTACTGTTTATATACATTTAAGATATAAAAGTTTCATATGCAATTAAATCTTTAATTATTATCTTAAGGTTTTTATCTTAACTAACCTTGTCGACTCTTAGGAATATCTAACACACTTGAGTCTACTTTAAATATTAGGTCAAAAAATTTAGGGGTTTATACCTAGGGATTCTTAACTTAATGATAGAGATCAAGCTTGCGTTACTAAAAGATTTTGAGCTAAAAACCAAAAAAGTTTGTTAAAACAAATTGGTTAGATCTAAGTACAAGAAAAAGCTAAATGGAAATTTAGCAAGGAATGCTCAACCTCTGTCATTCATAGAAAAAGATCTAGTTTAAAGCTCCAATTTGATTGCTAACTCCAACCATGTGTAAGTTGGCAATGGTAAGAAAACCAACTTTTAGTTTGATGTGTAGTGCAAGGGTGGACCTATAAGATCACTCTTTTAAGAAGGGCATAGAACAACTTACAGTATATGATTATTGGGTTAATGAGACCTCTTGGAATGAGAGGAAATTGGATTTTTTATTTTCATTTTTATCTTCTTTTTAATTGTATTAGTCCTTTTCTTATTGATAGATATTTTACTAATAGGAGGATCATGGATAATTATATAAACATTTATCATTCCATTAAAGACATTCATGTAGCTTTACAAATTTCCTCATCCTACATCACATACATACCCCACCCTACCAAGAGAAAGAAAAATGGACTCTTTAAGTGCAAAGTCTTGCAAGATTCTCTGCCTACAACTTCGACTTCAAGGGAAACTATCTAACACCATTTATGTCCTAGGTGTAAGTAGTTTAATGAAACAATTTGGCATGCTTTATATTTTTGTCCCCATGTTCATCACTCAGTAGCACATTCAAAGTCCATTAAATCCAATATACCCCCTCGGTGATGAATTTACAATCTTGGATCATGATAAGCTGTAGCTTGAGGGGAAAAGAAAAAAGGATCTACTAAGCATTACTTTCCTAAATCAATTTCTATTTGTTATTTTACTTTAGCAAGTTTGGAAGGATAGGAATTAGAAACTTCACTCTCCCAATACCTAAGTAGTTAATCTATTATCGCATGCAAGAGCTTTAGCTCATGGGTTTAGGGCTTACTTGATGAAATCAAAACAAACTTATCAAGTTGAGAGGTTAAACAAATCTTGTAGAACACCATACGCCCCCACCCCAACAACCACCCCATCATCACCCACTCCCCCCCCCCCCCCCCCCC